>OZ035883.1:30419845-30745056 GCA_964034835.1 Muscina levida | reverse complement strand
AAAGAAGAAGTTCTGCATCATTCCGTTGTGTCAAGTTACATGCCATAATAATTTAATATAGATTTGAAGTTAGTAAGTATCGTACAGGGGAATTAGTCACGTTTTAGGCTCTTTTGTTTGACATAACTCGAGAACCACTAATCTGATTTACCTGAAACAAATTTATAAAAATTAAGAATTGCAATTCCTTTAATCTGTTCACGTTTCTCTTAAATAAGCCACAGCTTCACTATTCCATTCATCAAATGATTTTGGACTGGGTTTATTTTTGTAGCAGTATACAAAAAACTGTTGTACTCCGTGGCGTATGATTTAGTGAAATATTACTTATGATAATCATACGCCACCATATAGTATTTATGTAATGTCAAACAAAAGAGCTTAAAACGTTACAAATTCCCCTGTACGATACTTACTAACTTCAAATCGATATTAAATTATTATGGCATGTAACTTGAAAAAACGAATGATGCAGAACTTCTTCTTTTTAGGGCTACTTTCGCGTGAAGTTCTCAGAAGTTAAGTCCCAAAATTATGTGTTGTACTGTGTTATAAGAGTGAGTATGTGACAGCTATCCACATATTGACCAAATAAGTTTTTTTTTTATAAGATGATAATATTGAAAACACTTTTTTCCTAACCAATCAAGAATACATCAAAACCTGAATTTTAAAGAAGTCATGCAGTTCGACTATTGTCCTGGCGATCAAATTTTAATGAGCGTTGAATTTGAAATGTCAGTCTTATATTTAGCGAGGACATTGGTTGATTGTCTCTATACAATATCTGCGTATTTCACAGTCATATTCATAAATCATGGGGAATGGGACTTTGCCCAGATGTAGAAAGTTACTGATTGTCACTCACTTGGGAGTGACCAGAATCGATTCCTTTGTGGCACTGTCCAAGCAGCTAACTACTTCCGGTCTTAGACCAAGTATTCCCTGGGCAATGACTTTAAAACAACCGCTTTGAAGTTAGCTAGAGTTAGAAGGCGAAATGTTGAGTAACCTAATCGGCATGCTACCACCGATGCGTCTTAGGAACTAGGTAACAGAAGTTACTGAAACTCAACACAGGCTCTCATAGTGGCTTTGGCAGCCCCAAGAAACTAAGATCGGGAGCGGTGGCCTAATAAGCCACTCTCCTTAAACAAAAATTTATTATGAAAACACGAAGAAAACGAAAAACAAGAACCCCCCCAAATGTTGACGACCCCCGCAAACGATATAAGGACCATGATTTAAGGATATGCACCTGGAATGTCCGAACTCTATACAGAGATGGTGCCTCTATCCAACTGGCGGATGTCCTCGACAAATACAAGGCTGACATCACCGCCATACAGGAAATGAGATGGACGGGACAGGGATGCACACGACGGAAGAACTGTGACATCTTTTACAGCTGCCATGCAGAAAGACACGAATTTGGATGTGGTTTCATAGTCGGCAAGAGACTTCGACACCTGGTCTCGCGGTTTAACCCGTATAGCCACCATTCGCATCCGGGCGAAATATTTTAACATTACGCTGATTTGTGTACACGCCCCGACGGAAGACAAAGACGATGACATCAAAGATGCATTCTATGAGCGCCTGGAGGATATATATGACCGCTGCCCTGCACATGACATTAAAATTGTTCTGGGAGATTTTAATGCTAAAATAGGAAGGGAAGATGCTCTTGGTTCAGCAGTCGGAAAATTCAGTCTACACAACAACACCTCCGATAACGGATTCAGACTGGTAAGTTTCGCGTCGGCAAGAAACATGGTTGTGAGCGGAACCAGATTCCCGCATAAAGATATCCACAAGGCAACCTGGATATCTCCCGATCAAAATACAAGAAATCAGATTGATCACGTGGTAATTGATGGAAGGCATGTCTCAAGCGTTATGGACGTGCGTGTGATGCGCGGTGCAAATATCGACTCGGATCACCACCTAGTTGCAGCCAAGGTACGCACACGATTGAGTGGAGCTAAAAACACTCTTAATCAAACGCAAAGGAAGCTAGACATCACAAAGCTGCAGACCACTGAGATAGCCAATGCCTACTCCAACCAACTCTCTCAATTACTCCATACAAATCCCCCTAGTTCTGATGTTCCCGAAATGCAGTGGCAGCATATTGCGAATTCTATGACCACTGCCGCAACAACCTACTGGGTTATGAAAATCCACGCTCACACAAGCCCTGGTACGATGACGAATGTCGCGAAATGTCAGAGGAAATGGATGCTGCATACAAGGCAAAACTGCAGGCAATGGCGACGCGTGCGGTGACGGAGCGTTATAAAGAGAAAAGGAGGGAGATGAAACGCCTGTTCAGACGGAAAAAGCGTCTGTGGAAGAAAAGAGAGAGCCAGGATATCGAAAACTACAGGGATAGAGGTGAGGCCCGAAAGTTCTACCAAAAGGTAAAAAGTAAAGGTTTTGGAACAGGGATCCCCACCTGTAAGGACAGAGACGGAAATCTGGTCACGGACACTCAGAGTGTGCGCAAATATGGAGGGAACACTTTCAATCTCTTCTCGTTCCCGAAGGCAGCATAAGTGACGGAATCGCACCAATCATCGACGATGGAGTAGATTGTCCACCACCGAGCCAAAACGAGATCAGCACGGCAATTGCCCGGCTTAAAAATAATAAAGCTGCGGGAGCCGATGGACTGCCGGCAGAGCTTTTTAAAGCCGGCGGCGATGACCTGGTAACATGCTCATAAACACGATTTGGCTCAGGGAATGCATGCCCGATGATTGGAATCTGAGTGTCCTATGTCCCGTGCTTAAGAAAGGCGATCCTAGTGTGTGTACCAACTATCGCGGGATTAGCCTTTTACCCATCGCATACAAGGTCCTGTCTAGTGTGTTATGTGAAAGACTAAAGCCCCTCCTGGCGAACCTGATTGGGTCTTATCAGTGTGGCTTTAGACCTGGTAAATCCACCACCGACCAGATATTCACGCTACGACAAATCGTGGAGAAGACCCAAGAAATGCAGATCGATACCTACCATCTGTTCATCGATTACAAAGCTGCATTTGACAGTCCGATACGACAGAAATTGTTGGATGCTATGGCTGAGTTTGGTATCCCCGCAAAACTAATTCGACTCTGCGGGATGACACTGACTGACACGAAGTCTTCAGTGAAAATTGGCAAAAATCTGTCAGAGCCATTTTCTACCAAGCGAGGCTTTTGACAAGGCGATAGTCTGTCCTGCGATCTCTTTAACATCGTAATGGAGATGATCATGCGGAAAGCAGCAGTAAACAGGAATGGCACCATATTTAACAAAAGCCACATGTTGCTCGCGTATGCTGATGATATCGATATTATTGGACGTGGATTGCGAGATGTTACTGCTGCTTTTTCGAGCATTGAAAAGTAGTCGGCTGAAGTGGGTCTGGTGATAAACGAGGACAAAACCAAGTTATTTGTTTCAACGGACAAAGAGTCCACTCGTCTGGGACGCTGCGTGAACGTTGACAACTATAATTTTGAAGTGGTGGATGATTTTGTCTACATTGGCTCCGCCATAAACAAAAATAATAATGTCAGCCTCGAAATCAAAAGACGAGTATTGATCGCAAACCGCTGCTACTATGCGCTAAGCAAGCGATTTAACGACAAAGCGCTCTCTCGAAAAACAAAGATCCAGCTCTACCAGACTCTGATCCTACCTGTCTTGCTCTACAGCGCAGAATCGTGGGTAATGACACAAGCGGATCAATATATTCTGGGAGTCTTCGAGAGAAAAATACTCCGCAAAATATTTGGACCCATCATCGTGAACGGCGAGTACCGTCGTCGAATGAATCATGAGCTGTATGAGCTGCACAACGACATCGACGTGGTCAAGCGCGTTCAAAAAGACCGAATGCGCTGGCTTGGACACGTTGTACGAATGGACGATAACGCTCCGGCTCGAAAAGTCTTCGGCAATAAACTCGATGGGCGGCGCAGGAGGGGGCGACCAAAACTCCGATGGATAGACCAGGTGACGGAAATGTTAAGTAAGCTTGGTATGACGAACTATCTACGGAGCGCAAAAGACCGAAGCGCTTGGAATGGTTTTCTACGTGCGGCTACTGATAGATGAATTTCTGTTGTTGCTGCCAGTAAAGAAAAAGAAGAATTCATAAATCATGGTCCTTATAGCACCTGAGAGGGGAATCCACATATAGATACCTTAATTTGTAACATTGCTAAGGGTAAAATGTAAGTTTTACAGCAAACTCATTCAAAGTTTATGGGTGAATTAGTTTAACAGGCTCGCCATGCTCCGCTAATTACACGTGAATTATGATTTAATGATTTACCTTTAGTTGTCTTGTCCGGGTGAAGAGATCAGTAACGTTCTCTTTACTCTTTGTGTATACCCTGAATGTGGAAATTTTTACGGGAAATGTAGTGTCAATTGTCTTAAAGTATCTCTTCAGAGATTGGTGAAAAGAGGACGTGTCACCAACTGATTTAATAGGGTTAAGTTGATAGATTTATATGTTTTTTTCCGCGGCGGGGGTAGTGGTTAAAACACGCGACTACCATGCGGGAGATCACAGGTTCAACTCCTGGCTCCAGTCATCTTAAAAAAAAAAAATTTTCTTTCATTGTCGGCTCCCCCGAATGTTGTCGACAGCAACTTCGCAGTATTAGTGTCGAGTTAATCGGCATGTCTAGTAAGAGCTTCTCAAACAGTGACGTTCGCATTCGTCGAAAAACAAGTAGGTGCCGTTAGTTGTGAATCTTAAAATAGAAAGCGTGTTAATTCACAACAACGCGAGAAGCTATCCCATACCTCATTCAGGGGTGTAAAGGGAATTTAAGATAAGTTAAGTTTAGTAAAATACATATATTTTTTCTTATAACTCCTAAGAGGAGCATAGGTCTGTAAAAATATAGTTTTACTTTAACGCAGCATTTACAGCATTAATAATAATTGAGAGTTGGTCGGAATCATGAACATCGAGAACTGGCACCGGAAATTGTTGTAACGAGTGGTTTGGGTCATGTTCCTTGACGTTGGTTCTAAGATAGGTACAGTAGAACAGACACAGGGGTGGTCCAATTTATAGTGTAGGCTGTTAATTCACGCCTCCGATGACAAAGCCATGTTACAGAGACGTGTCCCCTTCATATATTTAAGTTAGTACTAGGACCGGTCCCTATCCTTTAGGGACCAGTCGCAGGACTAGTTTTGTGTAAGTTTGTGTTCCCGTAGGGTACCTTTAGCCATTTGGTCTCAATGGTGGTTTTTTGCTACTTCTCTTTTTATTCTTAGAAATACGAATTTCGAAAAATTTATATGGAGCGTATGACCATATAGATTTTCGTTATTATAGCATTACCTGTTTTATCTGGGTGATGGTACCAGTTTTATCCATTTCTGGGTCTGTTAGCCCTAAAAGTACGAATTTCGAACAATCTATTCGTGGAGCTCTCTAATTCTGTAGGTATCATGCCTTTACAGATTTTGGCGATTATAGCTTAACCCATTTGATCTGGGTGATGGTATCCGTTTTTTTGATTTCTGTTCCTTTTTACCATTTAAAGTACGAATTTCGATAAATCCCATCTACTTATACAGGCACTAACATTTGGCCTCTTTGATATTTACAGTTTTATCCCTTTGTCCACATATTTCTCTTAAATTCTTTATGGGGAATGCCCATATACATAGAAAGCCCGATAACAGCTTTAGTTTGTTTAGTCTGGTGATGGAACAAGTTTTATCTCTTTTGTACCTTTTTCAGCCCTAAAAGTACGAATATCGTAAAATCCCTTAGCGCAGCTCTCTAATTCTGTAGAAAATATGCGCATATAGATTTTCGCGATTATAACCATGTCTGGGGGTATCCATTTTTTGGTCTTTTCCCTAAAAGTACGAATTTCGAAAAATCCCTTTGTTTTGCTCTCTAATTCCATACAGATTTTCAGTGAGATATGGGCGGTGCCAAATCCCTTTTTCTAATTATGTTCGTATATAGCCTATGGTAGAGGTCCTACCGATAGTATTACATGGTGAAAATTTCTTTACAATTGGTCCATTAATTTGACCTATATAACGAGTTTTTGAAATGGGGCGTGGCATTGTCCACTTTCCTCTTGTACGACCAACATATGTACCAATATCTCATCTTCGTTCCTATAATGGTTCATGAGATATGGCCATTTTAAATTTACAGCTGTATGGACTGTCACGATTTTTTAAAAATGGGAGTGGCACTGCCCACTTTTCTCAAAAAGAGTAATTTTTGTTGGAATACTAATTTTTCTGGGAACTTATGTTCCAAATCTATCTCATAATCCAAACCTTATAACGGTTTATGAGATAAAACCATTTAAAATTTCGAGCTGTGTGGGCGGCGCCACGCTCTTTTACACCATGGCAGTCCGAATTTTCAAAAAAAAAAAAATTTTATCCCGAATTTCAAGGTTTTAGCTTTAGCTATTTAGGTTTTGGAGTGATGAGTCAGTCAGTCAGTAACGTAAGCCCACACAACAGGTCCAAGAGAAGATGTTTCCAAACTACTCTTTGGGACTTAAAAATTCTTTTACCGGTAGATTAATACGTTATTACATCAATAAGTAGCGGCTTAGCAACGCTAGCTAGCTAGATATAAACTAGAGCAATCTGAAAAGCTCTAACATATTTAATAGAAAACATGCTAAGTCGTTTTAGAATACTTTCGAACTAATATTACTATATGGGGGTTATAGGGGTTATATTTTTGATTTTGATGTGATTTTTTTTTGTAAGCGCATATCGGCAGCTGTTGTTCAGTTGCAACACATAACAATCCCAAAAATTTTTCAAAAAAAGACCACTTTAACTTCCACTCGAATTTAATACTTTGATACTTATATATAAAATTTGCTCTATTTAGTGCCATAGTTTAAATCCACCACCACCATCATCCCAAAAAATAAAATAGTTACTAGCATTTTGGGTATAACAGCAGTTTACAATGAGTTTGCATATTCTCCACAAATTGGCCACATCTCTAAACAACAGACAGCTGTGGTCAAACTCTTCTGTTCTCTCACTCTGCCCTGTTCTCTTTTCTTCTATGTAAAACTATTTGGGACCCCTTAACTTTTGTAGGGAAAATGCCTGAGTTTACGATTTTCCAAATAATTGAATAATTCACTAGAAACTTTGGTTCAGACATTCATAGATATTGTATGAAATTTTGTAAACTCAAAAACACAAAACAACAACAAAAATTTTCGTATTGAAATACCAAAAACATACTTCTGGCTTTCCAAATGTAATAGTATTCCGATTTTTTGTTTGGTTGTTAGCCATTGCAACCAACGTAACTTTCCCCACACTTACAGCTCGGTCAAAAATACGTTGTGGACAGGGGGAGCGAAGGGGCACAAAATCATAACAATAAACATTGATTTCATAAATAGTTTTCACAACAATTTCATTGAAAGGCACCCTGGCACATTCATACTTGAGCATTCACACATATCCCCGCATACACATTTGGACACATGAGTAGTTGCTGAATTAGATGAACAATAATATTTCTATTGCAGACTCATAGATTTTGTTTCTTTTTTTTTTAGTTTCGGTCACTCTCTCTCCCCTTACTTTGCCTTTCAAAGTGGAAAACAACAGTTCAAACAGTTGCAACAAACAAACTACTAAATTCAAAAGCTTTTCAATTACATGTGAAATGGGATCTCCAATGGAATTGAATAATATTGGGGTACAATGATTTTCGTTTCGTTGGCAGTGAAGGGTAAAATAAAATGTGAATTTATGAGCTGTGGTCAGAGCGTGGGGTCAAATAAGTTTTGCAAAAGTTTGGAAGGATTTTAGAGATGGAACTAAGTGGTACAGTTTGTGAGATGTATTGTTATATTTTCTATGAAATATGTGGTCAGTTTTGTTCTGGTGTTAGAAAAGTGTAAAACAAAATATATTAACCCTTGCGATGCATTTATAGATAGTGGCTGAAAACTGAAAATCCGAAAAACAGGAATATGAAATGCAGTTATATGTTGCACTCGACCAGACCTACAACATGCACTATGTCACTCCCCAAGTTCTTTAAATTTTTTCCATTTTGTTACAGTGTGTAGTTGGGTCAGTCACCCGCCTTCAGGGATTATTCTGGCTTTGTAAACATAATATTTACATGGACCAAGATTTAAGCTCCTGGAATACCCGGACTCTTTATAGAGAAGTTAATCGGGCTGGTCATCAACTAATTCAAAGCTTATATCACCGCAATTCAGGCGATGATGTCATATTTTATAGCAACATCAACTAAAGCTGGCATGCGGATTAGCGCAAAGTCAGATATGGATTTGTAATTAATAAGAGACTTAGACATCTTGTATCAAGGTACCATTCACGATCCGCATCAAGGCGAAATATTTCTACATAACGCTGAAGATAGAGATAATATTAAGAATATAACAGGTCAATTGAAAGTCATCGGCCTGACACATAGATGGCGGTACTAAAATTAAATCCAAAATCCAACTTTTTAGTTAGCCGTAACCTTCAAAAGACGCATGTATAAATTTGACAGCTGTCGGATCACTAGTTTGTGAATTTTTGCATTTTGAGTGAAGAAACTTTTGTTATTGTGAAAAAAAATCGATAAAAGGGATAAAATGCAGTTGAAGCAAATCTTGGCTTGATAACGAGTTTCCGGACACTGCCCCAGGAAAGTCAACCATCAGGGATTGGTATGCTAAGTTTAGACGTGGTGAAATGTGCACCGAAGACGGTGAAGGCATTGGACACCCAAAAGCGGTTGTTATCGACGAAAACATTAAGAAAATCCACAAAATGATTTTGAATGGCCGTAAATTTAAAATGAATGAAATAGCAGGAACTTTAGCAGGTACATCATATCATTCACGAATATTTGGGTATAAGAAAGCTCTGTGCAAAGTGGGTGCCGCGCCAGCTCACTTTTGACAAAAAACAACGGCAAGTTGGTGATTCGGAGCAGTGTTTGGAGATGATCAACCGTAATAAATCCGAGTTTTTGCATCGATATGTGACAATGGATAAAAGAAAACTTAATTTCCCTTTACATTCCATGAATGAGGTATGGAATATCTTCTCGCGTTGTTGTGAGTTAACACGCTTTCTATTTTAAGATTCACAACTAACGGCACCTTCTTTTTTTATCGACGAATGCGAACGTCACTGTTTGAGAAGCTCTTACTAAACATGCCGATTGACTCGACACTTATACTGCGAAGTTGCTGTCAACAACATTCGAGGGGAGCCGACAATGAAAGAAATTTTTTTATTTTTTTTTAAGATGACTGGAGCCAGGAGTTGAACCTGTGATCTCCCGCATGGTTGTCGCGTGTTCTAACCACTATGCCACGGCCGGTCCCAACAATGGATAAAACATGGCTTCATAATCTCACTCCGAAGTCCAATCGACAGTCATCCGAGATGAACTCACTCCAAAGAGCTAAAAAAACGAAACAGTCGGCTGGCAAGGACCGTTGAAGGACGAAATCGTTGAAAAACGACCGCATTTGAAGAAAAAGAAAGTGCTGCTTCACCAAAACAATGCAGCGTGTCACAAGTCGGTTAAAACGATGGCAAAAATCCATGAATTGGGCTTCGAATTGCTTCCGCATCCACCGTATTCTCCAGATCTGGCCCTCAGCGACTATTTCCTGTTCTCAGATCTCAAAAGAATGTTCGCTAGGAAAAAATTTCCTCAAATAAGGAGATGATCGCCGTACTACAAAAATAGTATCGAAAAGTTGAAGGGTCGCTATAATCAGTGTATCACCCTAAAAGGGAATCATGTTGAATGAAAACAGACGAATTTTGCCAAAAAAATGTGTTTTAATATGGCAGGCCGGGGACTGTTATACTTTAAGTGCTTAGATGAAACATATGACTAATCACCTGACCAGGGAATTAAAAAAAGTTTTGAGGGATTTTAATTCAACAATTGAAATGGAAAATGTTCTTGGCCCATCGTTCGAAATATTCAGTAAGACTGTTTAGCTCCGCAGCGTCAAGGAACAGGATAAAAGCAGACTTCAGGATTAACATAAACACAATGCAACCTAGATATTCCTTTATCAAAACATTAAAATCAAACGGACTATGTGATAATCGTTGAAAGGCATACAAATAGTGTCATGTACATGTGCTTGATCTTTGTTGCTAACATATATTCAGCCTACTCTAATCAGCTCTTCCACTTAGTACGCCACAATCCCTCTACTTCTGACATTCGTGATATAGGCAGCATATTGCGCATTATATGCTAACTACCGCAACAGCCGTACTTGGATATAAAACAGGAGCTCAACATGTCCTAATATGATGAAAAATGTCGCTATGTTCCTGAGGAAAACTATGCTGCTGATATAACAAGGACTACGTAAAACAGGTATACCCGTTGGTTAAGCGGGGGAATGTCTATCGAAAGAGCAATGTTACGACAAACAAATAATAAAGTAGCTGGTTCCGACGGAATTTCGGGAGGGCTCTTCAAGTCTGGTGGCGATGACCTGATACGAGCATACACCAGCACCGATTGGTTAAAGGAGTGACTGTCTGATGAATGGACCCTTTCAAGTGTGTTATGTGAAGAACTAACGCCAGTGTGGGCTTAGAAATACAGATCGACACATATCATAAAGCTGCTTTCGACAGCGCCGATACGGCAGAAATAACTTGAGAACTTGGTTGAGTTTATTATGCCTGTGCTGCTGATACGCCTGTGCTGAAAGACACTGGCCGACCTGAAGTCATCTACAACTTTGCTGGAGACACAAACAAGATATGCCGCATGGTATACCGAGATATTACCATGTTAAAATATAGAAAAAGTGCTTAAAATCCACCTTGAGTAAAAAATTTCGTATGTCCATTAAATTATTAATGCATCTAACTTGACAAAATGAATGATGCAAAAGTTCTTATTTTTGGGACTACTTTAACGTGTAATTCTTAGAATTGAGCCTCGAAATCATGTACTGTACTGTGTAAGGTAAAGTCGACATCATTTCCTGTGATACTCATGGGGTTGATAATGAGGCATCCTACTGAAGACATATGGTTTATCATTTGATACGACCCAAAAGTGTAACACATACAAGGAGTCACTTTAGACCCTAGGTTTCTTTCAACAAAATTCGATTCCTGACTTTTAGGGTGGATTGATCCATGTCTGTCTGTCTGTCTGCTCGGCTGGTACGCACGATAAGTTTCGTAAAAGGCAACCAAATGTTTTAAAACTAAGCATGGGTTAATATTTCCGCAAAACTACTGCCGATATTGCAAATGGGCTACATGGCCAAGCCCCTTGTGTTACCTCCCATACAAATGTACCATTCCGCTCACTTTAGATATCGAGTAATAATATCAATATACCCAACGCGATAGTGCCCGAATTCTGCAATTTGCAAGAGCTATAGCAGTTTTGGAAAAAAAACTTAAAGTCTAGCCACTCCCCATTTCCAACCTCACATACACATCTGGTACCGCCCACTTTAGAAATCGGTTAATAATAATATTAATACACCCAACGCGATCGTGCCCAAATTCTTTATTATACTCACCCATAACAGAATAATGTTTTGCGAAAAAAATTTTAAGTCTAGCCACGCCCCATCTGGTACCTCCCATACAAATGTACCACTCTGTCCATTTTAGAAATCGATTAATAATATTAATACACCCAGTTCTATATGTTGTAAAGCTATAGTAGGATAACATTTTGGTCCCATACCCATCTGGTAATGCCCACTTTAAAAATCGGTTAATAATATTAATACACACAACGCGATAGTGACCATATTCTGTATTTGGTAGAGCCATAGCAGGATGAAGTTTTGGAAAAAAAAACTGGAAGTCTAGCCACGGCCCATTTTGTACATCCCATACCCATCTTATAGCTCCCACTTTAGATTAATAACATTAATACACCCAACGCGATAGTGCCCAAATTATGTATGTTGTAAAGCTTTAGCAGGTTAAAGTTTAGTCTAGCCACGCCCCTTCTGGTACTTCCCGTACAAATTTTCCATTCCGCCCACTTTGAAATCGAGTAATAATATCAATACATCCATCGCAATAGTGCCCAAATCCTGTATATTGTTAAGTAATTTTTATGTTTTTTTTTTACTGAAGGTCAGGCTATATGTAAGTCGGTTTACCCGACTGAAACTTAGTCAATTGTTGCATACGGTAGGTAGACATCATTGATTGCATATTCCAAAATGTGAATGCAGTTTTCTCAATCAATGTGGATTTATCGGTGAACAAGGACAAAATAAATTTGTTAGATTCAAAGGGGATTCGTCAACTGATAACCTAGCAGAACTTAGTACGATGCCAAAAACTATATTGCTTTGTGTAGTTATAACCTTCATCTTGTACTCTAGACTGAAACAAAATATTTCACAGCCCCTTGCCATATTTTGCTTGCCTGATCCATTACAATTCCAGCTACATTTTACCACATTTCACCTTAAACTGCTACAATGCGTATGGTTTTCTATGTTACATTTTGTAACATCTAATCTGCCAAAACAAGAATCTAATGACACTCTCTAGCAACAATGTATATCTCAAATTATATACAATTAACCACAAATATGCAAAAAAAATGTTTCTGTGCTATTTTCCACTTTTTCTTGTTGACAATTTGGCTGCTACAACTATAAATGGTTGGTGCGAAATTGTACAAAAAGTTTTTGTTTTCGTATAATATGAAAAGTTTTTTTTTTATTTTGACTGAAATCATGTAACAGTTTAGATTATAAACGTTGTGAAAAATGCAGAGTTTTAATTTTAATTGTATGTTAGTAAGTCAAAACATTTTGCTCGTAAAACGTTGGCAATTTTTGAGTGAGAGAATTTTATGTAATACATACATTTGAATTTGAGCTTAGTATGAGCAATATTAATTGCATAAATAGTAATCATACGGCATGGTGGATGATTAAATGTTAAATTGTTTAAATCATCGGATGGAAAGTGACTTCTGTTACTTACATAGATGGTTTTATTGAATGTGTGTCATTATAGGGATATGACACTGTAAGTAGGTGAAAATGACACACCAAAACGCCGAGACACGTCAACCTAATTTTGAAATGGAGAATCCAGTGGTGTACCCCGTTTTGAAAAGTTAGCTCAAAATCACGAGATATTTCGATTTTAAATTTGTAGTAGATTTAAGGCGAATTTTGATTTTATTTGAATGAAAAAACTTTAAAAACTTGCTTAAAATCAATTTTTTTTATTATTTATGTATTATTTTATATAATTATATTATTTTTATATAAAAATTGATTTAACAAGAGCTATTGCAGGATTTTCCCCCAAATAAAATCAAAAATCACCTTAAATCTACTACAAATTTAAAACCAAAATATTGCATTATTTTGAGCAAACTTTTTAAAACGGAGTAAACCATTGGATTCTATGACCAAAAAATTAGTTGGGGTATCTCGGTGTTTTTGTGTGTCATTTCAAAAGTTTAAATTTTACTTACAGTGTAATGAATTCCATGTGCTCCAGTCGCCATAAATGCCATATTTGGTGTTAAAAAATTACAATATTTTAGCTTCCCCTATAATTTTTAAAACTAAAAAGAAAAAAATACAAAAAACCTTAACTTTGTTATATATTAATTATTAATTAAAATATTTAATTTTTGTGTATAACAATCTTCCATTATTTACTTGCAGATTTATCGATCGATGAATTGAAAAAACATATAAAGTAAGTAGTGAATTTTTAAAGAAATATTGATTAATGTTACTATCGTACTCCAGTGACTTCGGAAGCTTTTAACTAATAGTATTATTTGATAGTCTAGAATATTTTACCATTTATCAGAAACGAAATAAATGATTATTCATTTAGAAATGTTTTTTTCTAATTTTAAATTAAACATTTAAAATACACTTGAATATCGAAATTTTGATTACAATTCAAAAAATTACCTCTGACATTTACTCAAAAATAATTTTATTAATATTTTGGCACAGTGGGATGGCTTCATCTATCTATTATTGTGCAAAACCTATAAGGAGTGTCTCTAAATCATTGAAATCTTTGAAAAAAGGTATTTCATCAAAATCTACCAATTAATGCGTATTTTTTCTAGGTTTGAAAATATCTTCTTAACAATTAATAATATTCCAATAATATTTTCATATTTTTTTTTTTTTAAAACGGATAATTTTTCTAATTTAATAGTCTCAAACGTATACGGACAACTCAATTGCATGAAAATATAAGTAAGTTTTTGCTTAGTAACCTCGTTTACTTCGCTCAATATATGTATTACTAATGTCGTCAGTGAACTTAAGCTTATTATTGGATAATACGCCACCGGAAAAGCCATATGTTGTCCGTAGTGAGGAGAATATTGCGGCTGTAGCGAAGAGTGTCAATAAAGAGCATTCTCCAATTCGAAGCCTTGTGTATGTAAGATCGGGCTACTATATCTAGTGCCCCAAAGAGGTCAAAGGTCAGGTTTTTAGTAAATCCTTTGTTTTTTTTACTCATGTTCAATAAGAAATGTATTTTTATATCGCAAATATGTATTAGTAGTGTGTAGGCTGCGCCTTGGCTCTTTTTGCCAACTTGGTTCCAAAAAACCTTGTCATAAACTATTATTATGGCTGTTATAACAGTTTCTTTTAAATGGGGCGTGGCACAGCCCATATCTACCCTGGCTGTAATTCATACTATACTAACAACACCAAATATCATTTTTATACCTCTTATAGTTCGTGAGGCTGTATGCCTTTTAAAGTATCATATTTGATACCACACCCATTGCTCCGATCCCGCCCAGTTTTTGTATGATCACGAACTTTGCTGCCCAATGCATCCATACAATTTTTCAAGTCCTCTAGAAATTGCGGTTTTAAAAATAGGGTCCAATGGGCGGGCCTACGCCCACTCAATATATGAAAAAAAAAATTAAATAATAAAAATAAATTCTGTGAAAAGAGAAGGCTCAAGCCGATTTCGAGTCTATATGGTCCATAAAAAGTGCCAACAAACTAACAAAAACTCATTTTCATATATATTGGTTTGACCTTTGACCTCTTTGGGGCACGGCTTCAAGTTAACCGATTTTGTTTAAATTTTGACCATAGACGTTTTATAACAACTGTCACAATATTGCGAACATTGAATTAAAAGTTAAATTTTCGCTGCCACCCTCATATATTTATACTAGCTTTCCCGGCTCGCGTTGCTACACCCGTGCTACCAATGAAACTTCTTATGAATTTAAGCAATAAAGCTAATATGCAACGCATTATAAGACGAACAAGCCACATTATGTGATTGTAGCTATATCCCATTACTTTCTTAATTTCCCTTTTTCACCCCATGAATGAGGTATGGGATAGCTTCTCGCGTTGTTGTGAATTAACAGGCTTTCTATTTTTAGATTCACAACTAACGGCACCTACTTGTTTTTCGACGAATGCGAACGTCACTGTTTGAGAAGCTCTTACTAGACATGCCGAATGAGTCGACACTAATACTGCGAAGTTGCTGTCGACAACAATCGAGGGGAGCCGACAATGAAAGAAATTTTTTTTTTTGAGATGACTGGTGCCAAGAGTTGAACTATGAACCCGCATGGTAGTCGCGTGTTCTAATCTCTATGCCACGGCCGGTCCCTAGCTATATCCCATTGGTTTAAGTAATTGTACTGTTTTAGTCCCTTTTTATCCCTAAAAGTACGAACTTGATTGTAGCTTTATCCCATTATATCTTTAAAAGTACGAAGATACATTCGTATCGCACAACTAAATTGGACTGGTACCTCCTCTAATTGTATAGGAAGCATGCCCATATACGATTATAGCTTTAGCCGTTTGGTCTGGGTAAAAGTACAAGTTTTACCCTTTTTCGGCCTTTTTACCCCTAAATGTTCGAAGCTATACAAACCCCATCTGTAGGCCCTCTAATTCTATAGGAAGCAATTCTATATACATGGTCTGGGCCTCGTTATAATTCCATAGGGAGCAAGCCCATATAAATTATCATGATTATATCATGATATCTTTGTTTTACCCAGAAATATCAGATTTCAAAAAGACCTTCAATCCAATTTGACTTTTATCCCTTGTTGGTCATTTTTACCCCTAAAAGTGTGAATTTACAAAAATCCATTCTTAGCTGACGTTTATTCGAGAACGGGAACATCCGCCCCAAATTCCATCATCCTATCTACAGCCAGTAAGCAATTTTTAATATATAGATTATGAAAATGTTATTACAATCGTTGTATTAATATGACAGTCATAAAAATTTGTTTTCAAAAGGGGCATGGCCCTGCCCCGCGAGACGTAATCCCCCATGTACCATTTCCATATGTAACAAATCTTATCTTCATACCTTTAAAGGCTTGTGAAATATAACCGATTCAAATTTTGGTTTGTATCGGCGGTGCCACTCCCCTTTGTCTAATAATGTTTTCATGTAGCCTATGATAGAGGCCCGATGGGTAGTGCTACACAGTGAAAATTTCATTGCAATGATCCATTTATTTCGCCACATAACGATTTTTCAAAAAGTGGCGAGAAGTTATCCTCTTTGTATCAGTAACATATGTAGCAAATCTCATCTTCATAAATCTAATGGCTAACGAGATATGACCGATTGAAATTTCGGTTTGTGTGGGCGGTGCCACGTCCCTTTGTCTAATGATGTTCTCTTGTAACATATCATAGGGGCCCTAAGGACAGAATTACACAAAGAAAATATAATTGCAATCGGTCCATTTATTTGGCCAATATAACTATTTTTTAAAAAGGGGTGTGTCACCGCCCCCTTTTTACAAATAAAGTATATTTTCTTATACGACCGATATACGTACCAAATATCGACTTTATACCTATAATGGTTTAAAAAAAAGAGCCATTTCAAAATTCGAGTTGTATGGGGCGGTGCCACGCCTAAGTTAACACCTTGCAGCCCGAACTTACAAAAATTCCAAAATTTCAAACTTCACGGTTCTAGATTTAGCCGTTTGGTCTGGGGAGTGATCAGTCAGTCACACAAGCCTTTTATATATATAGATATAAAAATTATCAGCGTCGAATTCTGAGTTGATTTAAAAATGTCCGTCCGTCTTTATGTCTTTTCCCCCGAAATTTGTACATCCTTACCGATACTGATGAGAGTATATGTATATTATTTTATACGAGCAAAAGTATTAAGTACTAAAGGAGTAAGTAAACTAAGTGCACAGTTCAGTCAAACAGATGGACCTATGTTATTTATGCTACAATTGTATCATTTGCATTTCTACTTAAAAAATTCCCATCTACACATTATTTTTGCCTAGTCAATATTCGAGTATTGTATTATTTATCTAGAACTCACTAACAACACATATCACCAAAATTCCAAATGCTTTAAAAGTGTGCGTTTTTTTTATAACACCAGTCAGTATATTTTACATATTCACCTATTCCCAGTCATATTGACAAACATGTCCTGGAAATGATATGCGACGTACGTATTCATTAACTATCGTCATGACTAAGTGTCCTTTAAGTGATAAGTGCGTCGCACAGCCGCATATTGCTGCTGTTGCTGCTGCTGATGATGACTCCATCAAGAACCCTTAATGCCATTTCTAAAATCCCAGAATCTTTTGAAAGCTATAAATTTTTCAACATGCTCTAAAGATACCTGTATTCAGAAAAAACACAACAACAATAACAACAAAATAACATCGTGTGCATACCAGTAATATCTTTATATTATTTTTTTCCCTCCATTTTCGTTGTTGTTAAACTTCTCACTCGCACTCACCAACACACACAAACTAGTAGAAAGCAAACACATAAAAAATAAAAAAAAACTACAAATGAATTCCACAGCATAGTATTCACATAACACCACACGATCGTAAACTATAATCAAGCTATACTCATTCACTTATCAAGTGCATAAAAGAACTGGTCGCCAAAAAAACAGAAACACGAAAAAGGACGTATGAATGTAATGCTCAACACTTAGTCAAACCTATGTCAAAAAGTTGAAGTTGTCAACAACATGACCATTGTCACAAATGCATAGACACGCACACTGCCACTCATACGTGTCAATAATTGAGTGCACACAGAGGCAAACAGTCGGTATTCCGAGTTAAAGAGTTCGAGATGCTGATGTCGTAGAGGGCAATTATGTAGCACAACAAATAATTTATAGTTGAATACAATTTTCTTATGAAGAGCTCATTTCATTCACTACAGAACTGTCTTCACGACCAAAGTGGCTAAATTTTTACCGTCTTCGATTTTTATACCCTCATTGATATTATTTGATACGACCCAAAATAGTAACACATATAAAAAGTCACTTTAGACCATATGTTTTTTTTTTTACCAAATTTGATTCATGACTTTCTTAGTCGTTTGAGCCATGTCTGTCTGTGCGGCTGGTACGCACGATAGCTTTCGAAAGATGTAACCAATTGTTTAAAAACATTGCATAGGTTAATATTTCCCCAAAACTACTTACGGTATTGAAAATGGGCCCATACAAATGTATCATTCCGCCCACTTTAGAAATCGAGTAACAATATCAATACACACAACGCGATTGTGCCCAAATTCCGTATTTAGTAAAACTGTAGCGGGATAAAGTTTTGAAGATGCCACGCCCCCTTCTGGTAACTCCCATCAATATACCCACGCAATCGTGCCCAAATTCTGTATTATGTTAGGGTGTTTTTGAGAAAGTCTAGCGATGCCACTTCTGGTACCTCCCATACCCATCTGTTACCGCCCACTTTAGAAATCGATTAATAATATTAATACACACAACGCAATCGTGCCCAAATTCTGTATTTCGTTAAGCTATAACAGGACAAAGTATAGAAGAAAAAATTGGAAGTCTAGCCACAACCTTTCTGGTACCTCCCATACAAATGTACTATTCCGCACACTTTATAAATTAAGTATTAATATCAATACACCCAATGAGATCGTACCCAAATTCCGTATTAAGTATAACTATAGCAGTATAAAATTTTAAGGGGAAAAAAATTAAATCTAGCTACGCCCCTTCTCGTACCTCCGACACAAATGTATTATGCCGCCCAATTTAGAAACCGATAAGTAATATCAGTACACCTAAATCAGCATGTGCCCAAATTCTGTATTTTGTTAAGCTATAATAGGATAAAGCATTGAAGAAAAATTGGAAGTCTAGCCGCGCCCCTTCGGGTACCTTCCATGCAAATGTATAATTTCGCCCACTTTAGATATCAAGTAATAATATCAATACATCCATTTGTAAAACTATAGCAAGGTAAAGTTTTGAAGAAAAAATTGAAAGTCTGGCCACACCCCTTCTGGTACCTCCCATACAAATATACCATTTTGACCAACTAAGAAAGCGAGAAGTACTATTAGTATGTTATACCTAACACGATCGTGCCAAAATTCTGTGTTTTGTTCAGCTCTAAGAGTAAAAAGTTTCTGAGAAAAAAATTGGATGTCTAGCCACGCCTTTTCTGGTACCTCCCATACAAATG
Organism: Muscina levida; assembly: GCA_964034835.1. Lineage (NCBI taxonomy): Eukaryota > Metazoa > Arthropoda > Insecta > Diptera > Muscidae > Muscina > Muscina levida. Next base: position 30,725,504 of record OZ035883.1, on the reverse strand, counting down.
TACCATTCCGTCCATTTTCGAAATCAAGTAATAATATCAATACACCCAACACGAAAGTGTCCAAATTTTGTATTTTGTTTAGCAGATTTTATATTTTAACACAGGGTGAGGGTATATCTAAGTTGGTTTACCCTACTGAAAATTTCTAATTTTTTTATGAATAACTTGTTAGGTAAATTAGAAACTATTGACGTAATTACATTTCGAAATTTTTGGTACATTTACTGATATAATCAGCCGATTGGTTCTTGATGTATGCTTCAATCTGAGTAACGAACATTAAAAAAAAATAAAAAGATAGCACTAAAAAGTAGTTAGTAATATCAGATACTTTTAACCCAACACATTCAATTTTTTCAGTATTTTTTTATTTTTTCTGAAATGTCAAATACTGATCTCTTTCAACGCCTCAAAAAGGGGGAATTTGTTTGAGATATGGGAATAGTTTCTGTCCAATTTTGCTCATCTTACAACTTAACATACTCTTAGGGGATAGAAGCTTGTATACCAAGCTCTGGTAGCTCTTAAAAGCTCTTAAACTACAGCTATAATAGAGCTGGGACAGACAGATGGAGAACCCTATAAAAAGGGTGAGTTTTTATGGGGATCAGAGTAATTTGTGCCCGATCTTACTCATCTTGAAACTACAACTGTAATATCAGGGTCAGACCCCCCAAAAGGAAGAGTTTGTTTGCTCATCTTAGTACTTATTTTCCGCTTAGGAGACAATAGCTTACACACCAAATTTCAGTTCGATGGCTCTTTAACTACTGCTGTAGCTAAGGGGAGTTTTTTTCTGATGTGAAAGTAGTTTTTGTTCAATCTTGCCTATCATAGAAATTTACCTTCGCTTGACATACCAAATTTCAGCTTTATAGCTCTTAAACTACAGGTGTAAAAGCGGGGACAGACAGACGGATACCCCAAAAAAGAGGTATTTTGTATGGGAGGTATAATAAGTATTTTCCCGAGCTTGCTCATCTTAGAAGTTAACCTTCGCTTGGAGGATAAAAGCTGACATACAAAATTTCAGCTCTATAGCACTTAAACAGCTGCAATAGCGGGGACAGACAGCGGATACCCCCAAAAAGAGGTATTTTGCATGGGAGGTGAAAATAGTTTCGCCCAATTTTGCTCATCTTGTAACATAAACTCCGTTTAGAGGATGGCACTTGTATACCAAATTTCAGCTTGGTAACTCTAAAACTCCGGCTGTAAAAGCGGGGACAGACAGACGGATACTCCCAAAAAGGAGTATTTTGCAAGGGAGGTGGGAGTAGTATCGCCCGATTTTGCTCATCTTAGAACATAAGCTCAGTTTTGAGAAAAGAATCTTGCATACCCAAATAAAATAGCCTTGTTATATCTCTACTATACTGTGTAATTTTTAGGACGATAAAACTGTTGTTATGGTTGTTATAAAGATATCCTTCGGTCCGTGCGTGCGTGTGATGAAGGGTATACAAATTTAGCAAGAATACTGATGACGAAGTATTTTCTCATATTGTTGCCTAGCGTAATTATACTACTAATCAGGGTATTCATGTCGGACTGCTGAACAATTCCTGCTTAGGTTTTCAGCTCATGTGTTCCTATCGCCTATAGTGACAAACCCATCTTCATGTGCTAACAACATCACCACTACTGTTATTTGTACAGCCTGAGCCACACACACACACAAGAATTGTCACATATCTGCGGAATTTGAAAACAAATGCAAAGGGTATGTCAAAATATGTTTTTACCAATTTCCGCTTTTCAGAAGTGCCCCCCGTTCGTTGTTTTTTCACGGGCCACATAAAATTGAATCAAGTACCCATCCATAGACGTGTGCATGTGTTCATTGAGTGTGGTGCATTTCTGGTTGTTTTCGTGTTGGCGAACACTCTTTTTCAGTGCATTTCCGGTTTTGTTTAACTTTCAACGAAATTTTGTGTTTTTTTTATCAACCAACGTCGGCGACGCCGCCATCATTGCCATGACCATTATTCGTTTTGTTGCTGTTAATGCGTGTGTGTGTGTGTGTATGAGTAGCTGTTGTATCTTTTATTTTTTGATCTTCTGTTGGACATCAGCAGGCAAACATTCAAATGCAGTATATTTTTCATTTATTAACACTTTGAAAACGATTCTGTGGGTACTCGAGCAACAACAGTAAGTTCAACAGTAGCAGCAGTGGCAGCATCAACTACAGCAACAGCAGCAGTAGCAACTCAGTCAAATATACAACAAAATTATGAAAGATGACCCAACGGCTTGTTGATACAGCGTATGTGTGTATATGTAGGAGAGTCAATGAATGTCATTCCGCATACACACACATACACTCTGGCACATTGGTATCCTGGCGTCTGTGCGCTTGTGTGTGTGTGTGACTGTGGGCTTGATGCAAACATGCCAACAGAAAATTGATTATGAAATGATTTATGAACGATGATGAAACTGGCAACTCTGTATGCATTTTATGTTACACATTCAACACAATTCGCGCACTGACTGGCTCCTGCCACAACGATCTCTGGCTGCCACATTGCTTTAAAAATAATGATATTTTCAATTTTTGTCCGCCTCTTGCCCCTCCCCACTTTTCTCATTTCAAGCAAAACTTCATCAGAGAATTGCATTTCATTCAGTTCAGTTTCTTTGATATTGGATAAGTTTTCAACTGTTGATAATGGCAACTGTTATCATATATATGGTATATACAGAGGTAAATGGATTATTATGTGTTATAAAGATATTAACTGAATTTTACGAATTGGGATCTAAAGGACACTTCTCTTGATTTTTAACTACATGTAGCATTAGATTTTGTGATAGGTTATAGAACATGATGGTTTATAAAACTAACAACTCAAGAACATTTGAATGTTTTGTATAATTACACTGTTTACACACATTCTAAAAAAAATTTAAAACCAAAACCTTTTCCATACAGTATATATTATTTAAGGATTATTAATACCTTTTTAAGATGTACTGAAGATATTTTCGAAATTTGACTCACACAACGGGACCTGCAGGTTAACAATGAATGAGAAGTTTTCACTTTTCTATGTCGGTTGACTCGAATCTTTGAAAGTTATAGTCTACAACATCGAGTGGACGCCGATCAAATAAACTGATAGATGGCTGGGACAGGGCTCTAATCATCGTGCCACGGTCATTTTAGGATTAGCAAGCATCCTGATGTACTCTCAATCAGTATGAAACATTTCATTAATATACGACAACTATGTTACTATTTATGTCCCAATTTAACCATTGCTTAGAAATTAATTTATGAAGGAGCCACGAATTGAAATACTTTATACACTGTTGCTATACATAATGCACACCACTTTCACTAACGAGGTATAATATAAAGTTTCCACATATATTCCATAGAATTCCATAGAAATAATAATGTTTTATAACTACGAGTCAATGTCATATCATACATATAACATGTTTAGAGGTCAATAGCAAATACTCAAAAATTTTTAGTCATTGGAATATTGCGCTGCTTAAATATTGCATTTCAATACATGGAAACTGAAATTTTTCATATAAAATCATTAAAATTGCATTGATATACACATGCCTCTACAAATGCCGTATCATTGATACGTGTGAATAAATGTATGCTTTGTATTTTTTTCAATCTAATTCAGCACAAAAACTAAATAAACTCTAATAAAACTTGTTTTATTTTCTAAAGTCCGAAAAGTACACAGCAAATTGTATTGTTCTCTATGGACGAATTTTTTATAATAATTAAATTTTATAAAATATTTGATTGTCAACAAATATTGTTATCCTTTAATTCATTTTCATTGTTATCCTCGTTTAGCGCTGCTTTGCTATTGATGGCGACATCTGATGGTGATCAACTCATTCGCTATGATTTCATTAATTAATCTTTTATCAATGAATAGAATATTGAATGTTTATAAATATTGTAGAAATCCAGAAATACACGTATGTATATAAATATGGTATGGTGTAATAAAAAAGTTGGTATTGTAGGCGGGAAGACAAATCGATTGCAGAAGTGCAAAATATATGGGTATAAAGGGTGAAATTGATTTTGATAAAATAATACGTTTGTTCCAGAATGAGATTCAAGCTACTTTTCTTGAGATAAACCTACACATTTATATGTTTCAACTAAAACCGGTAATATGTATTAGGTGGATTTTTTCATACATTACATGATTCTTCAATCATTGTTGGAGTTTTTTAACGATAGAACTTTTTTTTAAAGGAAACACAACGAATTCAAAGGAGTGACCACACTTTGGCTTTATTCGCTGACGTATATAACGTCTAAAAATAATTCCTGGCCCATGGCCTCCGCGACTTATTAATGTCATACTATCAGTCTAATTTTGCACCACTTCTTTGAGCATTTGCGGTTTTATTTTGTCAAAAGTGCATCGACATTTGGCCTCTAAATATTCAATATGAGTCCAATTCCCAGATCAATTTACTTACTTACTTACTTAAGTGGCCAATTACAATTTACGAAACGTAGTTCATAAATTTGAGGCCTGAAGTAATAAAGAATTCCACACGCTTCGGTCTTCTGCTACCAGATAATGGCACATCGCCTCCCACTTGGTCCTTCCTTGGGTCTCCCTGCTCTGCGCCTTCCTTCAGGTTCGCCTTTAAACACCTTTCTCGCTGGAGCATTTACATCCATCCTGCCAACATGTCCCAGCCATCGTGGTCGTTGGATTCTGACTATTTTAGCTACGTCGATGTCTTGGTAAAGCTCATATAGCTCATGGCGAAACTCGCCGTCGACACAGCTATGTCCATATATTTTTCGGAGTACTTTTCTCTCGAATACTTCCAAGTTTTGTATGTCCGTTGTAGTAAGCACCCATGATTCGGCAGCATACAACAGAACAGGTAAGATAAGCACCTGGTATAGCTGTTTCTTAGTATTCTGAGAAAAGGTGGTGCTACTAAAGTGCTGCCGAAGTCCGTAGAAACATCTATTGGCTAGCACTATTCTCCGTTTAATTTCTTGGCTGACATTATTTTTCTTGTTGACGGAAGATCCGAGGTAGGTAAACTCATCGACTACCTCAAAACAATAATTGTCAACGTTCACGGTGCGTCCCCAACGAGAGGACTCTTTGTTCGTCGAAATCATTATTTTTGTTTTGTCCTCGTTGACCGCTATACCCATTTTTGCTGACTACTTTTCTAGTGATGAGAAAACTACAGTAACATCCCGCAGATTTCGGCCAATGATGTCTATATCATCGGCATAGGCTAGTGGCATGTGGCTCTTGTGGAATATGGTGCCAGACATGTTGACACCAGCCTTTCTCATCACCTTCTCCAAAACTATATTAAATAGTGTACAGGACAGGCTATCGCCCTGCCTGAGACCTCTTTCCGTGTTGAATGGTTCAGGCTGATCCATACCAATCTTAACCGAGGATTTGGTTTTGTCTAAGGTACATTTGCGAAGTCGAATCAGCTTTGCAGGAATACCAGACTCAGACATGGCCTCATAAAGCCTTATCGGAGAGTCGAAGGCAGCTTTGTAGTCGACAAAGAGGTGGTAGGTGTCGATCTGCTTTTCATGGGTTTTTTCCAGGATTTGTCGTAAGGTGAATATTTGATCCGTCGTAGAATTGCCAGGTATAAAGCCGCACAGATATGGTCCAATTAGTTTTTCTACAATTGGCTTTAGACGTTCACACAATATGCTTGAAAGGACCTTGTACGCAATTGGTAATAGGCTTATTCCACAGTAGTTCTTACATTCACTACGATCTCCTTTCCCAGATCAATTTCTTGAGATAATTTGGTTGCCGAACTTTTGGCTCTTCAGAGTGATAGTTTCACTCGCTGTATGGCATATTGCGCCATTTTTCTAAACCATATCTGCTGCAAAAGTTATCGTCTTTTTATTTGGCAGTAGCAACAGAAATTCATCCACCAGTAGCCGCACGTAGTCTTTTGCGCTCCGTAGATAGTTCGTCACACTATGCTTAGACAACAGCTCCTGCGCCGCCTATCAGCATTTTTATTGCGGTCCCTAGATAGTTCGTCACACTATGCTTAGACAACTGCGCTAGCACCTTGTCCATCTAACGAAGTTTTGGTCACCCTCTCCTGCGCCGCCTACCGAGTTTATTGCCAAAGACCTTCGATCCGGAGCATTTTAATCCGTCCCACTATGCTTAAACAACAGCTCTAGCACCTGGGCCATCTAACAAAGTTTTGGTCACCTCCTTCTGCGCCGCCTATCGAGTTTATTGCCAAAGACCTTCGATCCGGAGCATTTTCATCCATTCGTACAACGTATCCAACGTCGATGTACAGCTCACTGTTTATTTGACGACGGTACTCGTCGTTAACGATGATAGGTCCAAATATTTGGTGAAGTATTTTTCTCTCAAGAATCCCAGAATAAATTGATCGGCTTGTGTCATTACCCAGAGACAAGACAGATAGGTACACTTGAATCATTGTACTTTGACAGTGGGCTTTTTCATTAAATCTCCTGGTTTCCAGTTTGACATTATTATATTTATTTACGGCAGATTTTAACATCCTTCACCACGCGTACTAACGGAGTTAAGGGTACATTAATTATACCCTCACCCTATGGTTAGGAGGGTATATAACATTTGATACGACCCAAAAGTGTAACACATAGAAGGAGTCACTTTAGACGCTAGGTTTCTTGGAACCAAATTCGATTCATGACTTTTTAAGTCTTTTGAGCCATATCCGTCTGTCTGTCCGGCTGGTGCGCACGATAACTTTCAAAAGACGCAACCAAATATTTTAAAATTTTGCACGAGTTAATTTTTCCCCAAATCTACTTAAGGTATTGCAAATGGGCTACATGGCCCCGCCCCTTCTGGTACCTCCCATACAAATAGATCATTCCGCCCACTTAAGAGTAAATCGAGTAATAATATCAAAACACCCAACGGGATCGTAGCCAAATTCCGTATTTAGTAAAGCTATAACAGTGTAAAGTTTTGAAAAAATATTGGAAGTCTAGCCATGCCCCTTCTGGTACCTCCCATACAAATGTACCTTTCGGCCCACTTTAGAGATGGAGTTATACTATCAATAAATACAATGCGATAGTACCCACATTCCGTAATTAGTAAAGCTATAGCAGGATACAGTTTTGGAGAACAAAACTGGAAGTCTAGCCACGCCCCATCTAATACCTCTCATAACCATCTGGTACCGCCCACTTTAGAAATCGATTAATATTATTAATAGAGCTAACGCGATCGTGCCCAAATTCTGTATTTAGTAAAGCTCAGGATAAAGTTTTTGAGAAAAAGTCTGAAAGTCTAGACACGCTCCTTCTAGTACCTCCCATACAAATGTACTACTCCGCACACTTAAGATATGGTGTAATAATATCAATACACTCGACACGATGGTGCCAAATTCTGTATTTTGTTAAGCTGTAACAGGACACAGTTTTGAAGAATAAAACTGAAAGTCTACCCGCACCCTTTCTGGTACCTCCCAAACAAATGTACCACACCGCCCACTTTAGAAATCGAGTAATCCTATTAATATTATAAATGTGAATGTCTGTCTGTTTGTTTGTTTGTTTGTTTGTTTGTTTGTTGCTCAATCACGCCTAAACGGCTGAACTGATTTCAATGAAATTTGGAAGACAGTTAGTGTACTATATGGAAATTAGTATAGGCTATATATTTAGTGATTTTTTATCCTATGGGCGGAGTGGGCGTGGCAAAACTTTTTTTAGAGCTAGAGAGATAAAATTTGATACCCAGATAGTACTCGACGACACGAATATGAATATGCAGACGAAATTTAAATTTTGGACCCAATGAGCGGAGTGGGCGCGGCAAAACTTTTTTTTAGAGCAAGAGAGATAAAATTTGATACCCAGATAGAACTCGACAACACGAATATGAATATGCAGACGAAACTTTAATTTTGGACCCAATGGGCGGAGTGGGCGTGGCAAAACTTTTTTTTAGAGCTAGAGAGATAACATTTGATACACAGAAAGAACTCGACAACACGAATATGAATATGCAGACGATATTTATATTTTGGACCCAATGGGCTGAGTGGGCTTGGTAAAACTTTTTCAGAGATAAAATTTTATATCCAGATAGTACTCGACAACCCGAATAAAATGAATATGCTGACGAAATTTAAATTTTCGACCAGTTGGCGGAGTGGGCGTGGCAAAGCTTTTTTTAGAGCTAGAAACATACAATCTGATACCCTGATAGTGCTCGACAACATGAGTATGTTAGCCCTAGAGAAATCAAATTTGGCACATAGATAGTACTCGGCTACACGAATATGAATATGCTGACGAAATTTAAATTTTGTATCAGTGGGCGGAGAGGGCGTGACCAAACGGTATTTAAGCTCCAGAGAAATAAAATTCGGTATACAAATAGTACTCGACAATACGAATATGCATATGCAGACGGAATTTATATATTCGATCAGTGAGCGAGTGGGCAAAGGGGGCGTGGCAAAACTGTATTTTAGTCCTTAAGAGATAAAATTTAATACACAGATAGTATTCGACAACACGAATATAAATATGCAAACAAAATTTGAATTTTGGGTCAGTGGGAGGAGTGGGCGTGACAAAACTGTTTTTAAGCCCTAGAGAGAGCAAAATTTAGCACCCAGATAGTACACTGCAACACGAATATGTAGACGACATTTTAATTTTACATCATTGGGGGAAGGGGGCGTGGCAAAACTGTATTTTAGTCCTAGAGACATAAAATTAAATACACAGGTAGTACTCGACTACACAAATAAAAATATGCAAACGAAATTTATATTTTGGATCGGTGGGCGGAGTGTGCGTGGAAAACTGTATTTCAGCCCTAAAGACACCCAGATAGTACACGAAAACACGAATATGAATATGTAGATGGCATTTTGGACCAGTGGGAAGGAGCGTGACGAAACTGTTTTAGCGAAAAGATTTTTTTTTCTTAAATTAAAATTTATTTATTTTTCAGAATTGTGTCAGTAAATTTTATGGACTATTTACACTGCATCAATTTATTTTGTCAACAATTTTGGCAATTAGTCGTCAGAAAAATTTTGTCGAAAAAATTTAAAGCAAAATACTGAGAATGATATCAGTGCTACAAATGAGCCATGAATATATACATGTTTTTAGGGCTATATATGGTAATATTTGAATACAGATAGTACTTGGTGCTATATATATGACTTTGACGCATGTTTTAATATCGGTTAGTGAGACGTTTTTAGTTTGATCAGGTTAAGAGTAACTTGGGATAACGAATAGTTTACAGAGCGTACAGGAACGACGCTTAAGCTTAGCCCTTTAAGTAGGCATGCCAAACATATTATAGGTATTCGACAATTAAGCAATAGCGAAGCATTGCCGGGTCCACTAGTAAAATCAATACAATAGAGGGTGATGGTATATGTAAGTTGGGTTGCCCGACTGAAACTTTCTTACTGGTTTTGTTCTTCCATTTGTAACGCCCATAAGGAGGCGTGGTAGGTATGACAATTTATAGCATCGAAATCTGAGTAAATTTTAAGGCGACCTATCTATCCTTCTGCCTGTCCGTTCCCGCGATTGCAACGCTGGTTTAAGAGACATCAAACTTTTATTTGGAATGCAGGCTTTTATCCACCAAGCGGAGGTTAAGCACTACCTTTTATTCTGTGGATTAGTCTAGCTTGATGTCATCAGTGCAAAAAGAAACTCGTTATGATTTCAATGGTTTTTATTTATTGTTCCCAATATTTCGACCAACTGTTCATCTTCAGGGGGATTTTAACAACTGAGTAATTACGTCCTACAACCGCAAGCTTCGTTTAACAAAGTTAAGTACTACCCATACAAAGTTCCCTTTTTTGTGCCCCAGCGAATACACAAAATACATTCACCTACCAAAGAAACTCCCATATTTGGGGGTGTCTGTCTAACTGCCCCCGCGATTACAACCGTAGGTTAGGAAATATTGGGCTAAAATTTAATATGCAAGCCTCTATCTGAAAGTTAAGTTCCAAGATTAGCCAGATCGAACAACAACTACTAACACCCCCCATACACACTTCCTTATTTTTAGGGCTGTTCGTCTAACTGCCTCAGCGATTACACAAAATGCTTTCACCTGCCATAAAACTCCCCCTTTTTGTGGGTGTCCTTCTGTCTCTTACAGCCGTAGTTAAGAAATATCGATCTGAAGTTTGGTACTCAAGCTTCCGAACTTTAAGCGGAGATTAAGTTTTGAGTTGAGTGAGATCAGATAAATACTTTTCTCTCCTCTTCCACCTCTCATACAAATGCCTTCTTTTGGGGGGTGTCCCTCAATCTGCCCACAATATTACAGCCGTAGATTAAGAGTCATCGAAATAAAATTCGATCGCAGTAGAGATTAAGTTCTAAGATGATCAAGATCGGACAAAAAATACACCCAATGATTGTCACCGCGATTATAGCCTTAATTTAAGAGCTATCGATCTGAAATGTGGTATACAAACTTCTATTCTCTAAGTGGAGGTTATGTTGCTAAATGAGCAAAAATTGGATAAAAACTAATTCCGCCTCCTATACAAAACAATTAAACACAATTAAATAAAAATTGCATAACAATATCCTCAGGTCATATAGAAAATTCAAACTCATTATTTGACATTTCAATAAAAAATTATTGACAAAAAATTTAATGTTATGTAGTAAAAAAATTAACTAATTACGAAGCTAATTACGTTACTAGTTTAGTAACAAGAAGTACTTCCTCTTCAGCAGAATGTACTTTAATTGTATAAAAAATAGATTCATTGTACCAAAAAGTACTTTTATATACTATTAATGAACTAAATAGTACTTTTATTGTACCAACAGTTTTTGTATTTGAGAAGAGTGGCTTATTAGGCCAACGTTTCTTTTGCGCAGCCAAATCCACTGTGTGTTGAGCTGGAGTAACTTCTGTTACCTTCTCCCTTCGGTTAAAGCATGTCATTTATGTTGCTCAACATTGCACCTTCTCTTATTTGCTAACACTGAACGGATGTTTAGTAGCATGGCCCGGGGAACATGTGATCTATCGGATGTTGTGTGCTGCTATGAGTCCTTTAAAGAGTTATTCTGGTTATTCCCAAGTGAATAACGATCAGATAAATTAAATTAGAATATCCCCTATCCAACATTTTGTTAATATTATAGTCCAACAAAGTCTTTACTAGTCTTTTGAAAAATTAAGTCTCTGATACGGTGAACCACAAATATCACAACTGGTCACTATCAGTAAATTGGACGCTGTGAAATTTAGACATTTTCCATATATTTAACAAGTCGATACAAGTTTATGTTGATACCTACCGAAAGGTGACATCCCAATATACAAATTCCAATGTGAATATTTATTTTTAAATAATCTTAAAATTGGTATATTGAATATTTTCTTCATAGATTTTACAACAAATAAAAGTATTGTGCCATTTGCACTTAATTGATTTCATTTTATATTCTCAGTGGTTGAATTAAACTCTAGCTTATGGTAACAATTATGTTGCTTTATTACACGTCTTCCTAGTTTGTTCGCTTTCGTGGCTTCTTACGTTTAACTTCTTAATTTGTTGTTCTTCTACTCACCTTTCCCCTGCAATTGTTCCTTCTGTGCCATTAATTTTATTTTCGCCGTTCAATTGTAGCAGCAGCAGCAGTAGTTATTTCCTTCCTTTGTAATTTTGCTGGCTTTCTTTTTAGTCTTTTAGCACCCGATAAATCACCAAATCGTTCAATTGTTAGTTGTGGCCGTTCAACAATGGCCATTAACTTGTTTGACTTTTGCCACTAAGGGTGAGTGCAAAATGCTTTAAAGAATGAGAGTGAAAAAAAATTACCAAATAAATATTTGTTAGAACATTACTAAAGCCAACGCCTCCAATCAAACAAATTTTAACGACCGTATGGTGTGAAAGTGAAACAAATTAATTTATTGTGTATTTTCGTTGGGGTACTTTTATTTTTGGTGGAGTATTTTTTAGGAAATAAATCGTTTGTTTCATTGCAATGTTTTTGTAGAAAATGTAGGCCGGTCATTGGCTCAGTGATGAGTTTATTAGGAATTGGAGGGAAAAAAAATTAAATTTAAAATCAAAGTTGACATAGAAAAAAGAGGGCAATTAACTAACTTAAATATTATGTATAACAAAGGGAGGGAAAGTCTGATGATTTATTTAGAATTTCTTGAAATTAAATATTACCTAAAAACATTTTTTACACATTACAATAAAATGTTGGACTTCATATTCCCGCTGACCGAAAATAAATATTTTGTCGGAATATTTATATCCGACATCATTGTGTAAATGAGGTTGTTTTTTCAGAATTTACTGACATACTTCTTTCTGACGAATTACTGCCGACTGTAACTTTACTGACGCAATTCTGAAAAGCATGTTATTAAAATGCTGGAAAAGTGTCAGCAAATAAAATTAAAAAATATTATGAAGTTAAGAAAAAAAACTTTGTAATCGTTACATTTTGCTTCAAAAACAGTACATTTTAATATAATAAAATAATATATGTTTTGATACAATAAAAATAATTTTGGGTACATTAACAGTACTTTAGTTGTGTACAATAAAAGTACTTATTCATATATTTAAAGTACTTTTTGGTACAATAGAGCTACTCTGTGGTACTATTAATTGTTCGTTTATTGTGCAATAAAAGTACCTTTTTTTTAGTACAAAAAATTGTACATTTTGGTACCAATAAAGTACTTTTTGATACCAAAAATGTACTTTATGGTACATTAAATGTACTTTTTTTTCATTAAATGCATTTTTTGGTACACTAAAAAATAAAAAAATTTAGCTTTTTGGTATCGAGTATTATTTGCGTATCAAATATTATCGCAAAAATACTAAATACAGTTTGGTCACGTTCACTCCGCCCACTAATTCAAAATTGAAATTTCGTTTGCATTTTTATATTTTTACTGTCATGTATTATCCGAGTAGTATACTTATGTACTCAAAGCCGTCTCAAGAAGATGCCTGGTACGATGACAAATGTCGCAATGCCACGAGAGAGACGGTTGCTGCATACAGGGCGAAACTGCAGCCAATGGCAACGCGAGCTGTTCGTGAACGGCACAGGGAGAAGAGACGGACACCACTCCAGAAGACCCCGCTCAAATCCATGACGATGGTATTAATTGTCCACCTCCAAGCCAGAGCGACATACGTGTGGCAATATCCCGCCTTAAAAACAACAAAGCGGCTGGAGCCGATGGTCTCCCTGCTAAGTTGTTTAAGACAGGCATAGATCAGCTGATTAGGAACATGCATCAGCTCATGAAGAACATCTGGCTAGAGGAGAGCATGCCCGGGGATTGTAGTCTCAGATTGTTATGTCCCATATACAATAGAGGAGATCGTAGTGAATGTAAGAACAACCATGGAATAAGCCAATTACCAATTGCGTACAAGGTCCTTTCCGATCATATTGAGTGAACGTCTTAAGTCAATTGTAGAAAAACTAATTGGACCTTATCAATGCGGATTTAGACCTTGTAAATTACGACGGATCAAATATTCACCTAACGACAAATCCTGGAAAAAAACTAATGAAAAGCAGATCGACACCTACCACCTCTTTGTCGACTACAAAGCTGCCTTTGACTCTCCGATAAGGAATAGCCTATATGAGGCCATGTCTGAGTTTGGTATTCCTGCAAAGCTGATTCGACTTTGCAGATTTACCTTAGGAAACACTTAATCCTCGTTATGATTGGTAAGGTTCACTCTGAACCATTTAACACGGAAAGAGGTCTCAGGCAATGTGATAGCTTGTTCGTTACACTATTTAATATAATTATGGAGAAGGTGATGAGAAAGGCTGGTGTCAACATGTCTGGCACCATATTCAACAAGAGCCACATTCCACTAGGTTATGCCGATGATATAGACATCATTGGCCAAAATCTGCGGGATGTCACTGCAGTTTTCTCATCACAAGTAATAGAGTCAGCAAAAATGAGGACAAAACAAAAATAATGATTTCGACAAACATAGAGTTCTCTCAAAGGGGACGTACCGTGAGGTAGTCGATGAGTTCACCTACCTCGGATCTTCCGTCAACAAGAAAAATAATGTCAGCCAAGAAATTAAACGGAGAATAGTGCTCGCCAATAGATGTTTCTACGGACTGCGGCAGCACTTTAGTAACACCACCTTCTCTCGGAATACTAAGAATCAGGTATACCAGGTGCTAATTGTACCCATTCTGTAGTATGCTGCCGAATCGTGGGTGCTTATGAAAACGGACATACAAAACCTGGGAGTATTCAAGAGAAAAGTACTCCGAAAAATACATGGACATATTTGTGTCGACGGCGAGTTTCGCCATCGGATGAACCATGAGCTTTACCACGACATCGACGTAGCTTAAAGATATAGAATGCAACGACTACGATGGCTGCGACATTTTGCGATGGATGGATGTAAATGCTGCAGCGAGAAAAGTGTTTGAAGGCGAACCTGAAGGACGTTGTAGAACAGGAATATCCAAACTTCGTTGGAATGACCAAGTGGTTGGCGACGTGCCACCATCTGGTAGGACAAACTGGAGAACGCACCTAGAAGGCCGAAGCGTGTGGAATTTTTCAATACTTCAGGCCTCAAATTTATGAACCACGTTCGTAAGTTGTAATGGGCCACTAAAGTAAGTAAGGCTAAAATACAGTTTTGCCACGCCCATTCCGCCCACTGATCCAAAACTAAAATGTCGTCAGCATCATTTTTTTTTGAGTTGCCGAGTACTATCTGGTTGTAAAATTTTATCTCTCTAGTGCTAAAATACCGTTTTGGCCATGCCCACTCCGTCCACTGATCCAAAATTTAAATTTCGTGTACATATTCATCTTCGTGTTGCCTAGTACTATCTGTGTACCAAGTTAATCTCTTTAGGACTAAAATTCAGCCATGCCATGCCCACTCCGCCCACTGATCCATAACTTAAATTTTGTGTGCATATTCATCTTCGTGTTGCCTAGTACAATCTGTGTACCAAATTAAAACTCTACAGATTCATATTCGTGTTGTCGAGTACCAAATGTTATATCTCTGGGGCTAAAATACAGATTGGTCACGCTAACTCCACCCACTGACTTAAAATTAAATCTGTCTGCATATTCACAATCGTGTTGCCGAGTACTAACTGTGTATCAAATTTAATCTCCCTAGCTCAAAAAAAATGTATTGCCACTCCCACTCCGCCCACTGGTTCAAAATTAAAATTTCGCCCGCAAATTCATATTCGTGTTGGCGAGCACTGTCTGTATATAAAATTTTATTTCCCTAGTTCCAAAAAAAGTTTTGCCACGCCCACTGCGCCCATAGGCTCAAAAATTAAAGAAATTGATAGCCTACGGTATTTTCCGTATAGTATACTAACTGTCCTCCAAATTTTATTGAAATCGGTTCTGCCGTTTAGGCGTAATAGAGCCACAAGCAAACAAACAAATTAACAAACAAACACGCAAACAAACAGACAAACACTCACATTTATAATATTTATAGGGCTAACCCCCGTGAAACTAGGAAAGGAAAGAAATTTTTTTGTAAAAAATTTGACTTCCACTATTTGACAAGTTTGATTGCATATTCATAGTGGCAAACTTTTGGTATATTTGATACACAAAATACTTTCTTTCTCCTTATTGTTGTCAACATTATTCTTGACCCAGTTTTATAACATAAACTACAAATTTCTCACAATATTTTTATCCAGACCATAAAAGTTCAAAAGATGTCTTATGCTCCTTACATGATCTACTGTAAATTATACTCTTACCTTACTCCAATAACTTGTACTCCTTGTACACATGCTTATTAACCATTTTCACATTTATATGCCACGGGTTATCTTCCACTTATTTTCTGTGAATTGTGAATTTAAACAAACAGCCTTAAAGGTTAACAAGGCAAATAAGCTGTCCCATATTTACTGTGTGGAGTTCCTTGTTTTTTTTTCTGTTCCATACTACTTTCTCTTTGTTGTATTCCTTTACCGACTTAAATAAATAAAGTTAACTATTTGCTCGTATAATTCATGTGTTTCCTGCTTTTCTATGTCCACGTTCCACTTTGGAGTCAGTGCTCAGGCGTTCCTCTCGTCCCTCTCTGTTGCAGTCGACGTGGTGTGTGGTGTAAACAGAATGCATAATGTTAAATAAATATGAACCTGAACTGAACCCCATCACTTCCGGTTCCGAGTAGATAGAGCTAGAGCTGCAGTTACTTAAAGGCATCTGTGAAGCTGCAGTCATAGGGACATTGAGGCATTCTCCTTGGTGGCATAGCTACCAGAGGTAAAGGACCAAGGACTAAGGATTACAAAAATATTCCTTTATTTATTTATTCTTGGGTTTCTTTTGTAGGGGATTGTAAGTTGAATGCTGTAACAATATGAGGAACAGCAGCAGCCGTTGTAGTAGAATGACGTCCGTAGTGTATGACGTTGATGCTTTCGTTACCGGAAGTTGTAGATTTCTGATGATGCCGTTGTCCTTATTATCGTTGTCCTTGTTTGTTACTTGGCTCAATTCATCCTGTTCCTGACGCTGGGTTATTTTGTGTTAATATAAGTTACACATGTTGATATTCCCTGCGTTTTGTTGTTGTTTGGTGACAATCGTGATTGTTTGTGGGTGCGTTTCTGTGTTTCTGCTGTTTGCATCTTGTAATTTGCCTGTTTTTGTCATGTTAATGGTTCATAATGAGATGAATACATCTTACTCTCTGTCTCCCTCCGGTTGTGATATGTGACATCATCAACATTTAATGTCGGGCAAAATACCGTAACATGATTTTACTTTTTTTTTTCTTTGGTTGTTTTTTTTTGCTTTGTTTTGATTGTTTCGGTTTGATGCAGCATTCTAAGAAAAAAAAAGGTTGAACATAGAGTGGGCACAATTACAAACTGTTGCCGGAAAAAAGTCATTTTCATCTTTCCTTGACAAATGATTGCGATTATTGTGCCTTGACTACAGCGCTGGGAAATGAACAAATGTTCTCCGCTGCTTGTAGATATTCGCAACTTTGATGTCGTATGGGTTTCGTTGATTGTCAAAATGTTTTCAAAAATAAAATTATTTGTAATTTATTTTTTTCCCCCGCAATGTGGCATTATTTACCTTGCAGTTGTAAATGAATGTCCTTGTGTAGATTTTAAGAGCACAGTGGTTACTTACTGTTCAGAGCGGTGTTATATAGTATATTGTTGTAAAAGTTACTGCTTTGAAATTTGTCTTATTAGGAACCTATAATGGGTATATCGGGAGCCTGGTGTGGAATACTTGCGTTGGTTCCTTATTTGGTAGGTCTCTAGGCTAAATATTAAATTAGGCATACAAATTTAAGTACTTTGTCATTCTGTTGACTTAAGTTGAACATATTTACAGGATAAGTAACAGGAAAGTGACCCAGTTATGAGAAACAGGTTTTATTTACTGTGGTGGTAGTTGCTTATGTTTTTTCAACAAATGTCATGGAGATACTTAAGGAATCCTTAAAGATCAATAAACACAAAAATAAATATTTAATTGTGTTTTTATCTTTAAAATTGTGTTTATTTTAAGATTTATTTGTACTATCTTGTCATCAACCCACTGTGTATTTGTGTATGGTTTTTTTCCTTTGTATGTGTTTTTTTTTTTGAGTTTTGTATTAAATTTATTTGATTTTGTCTATCTATGCCTCATCGTCTTCTACACAAGATAAATTATGTGAAAATTAGGTTTTGTTTTTATTATTGAATATTCTTATTTCCACAGCCTCCAGCCTTCAGAAATGTCATTAGATTCAATTAACATTCAATTATTTGCATAAGGTTATGAAAGATTTAAATTATGCGGCAGGATATATGTTTTCAATGAAATTTTATTAAAATTCAAATTTGTGATTGATTTTTGCTTAAATAGTGCGGAAATTAAAAACGCTGATATGCTGCTCGCTATATGGAATGTAGGAAATTATCTTAAAATTGAATGGAAATTTGTTGTATATAGGTATGTGATTAAAATGCCAGTTCTATAGAGAAATTATAACAACTCACATTCATATCGATTCAAGAATACTACCCAAACGACTGTTAATTTATTTGAGAGAGTTTTAAATGGTTACAGTGGCTATGGTTATGAATTTTTGATAGAGTTTAACCTTTTGACCTTAATGCTGATGGTTGGCCATCTTATCAGTATGATTTGTTGTAGTGTTTTCTGAAAGTTCTTAACCAGAAGTCAAATTTTTTGAATAACAAATTATTTAAAAATGTATTCTTGTCCTGTTTCTCAGAAAAAATCAAAATATTAAATTTGCATTATACACTAAATCGCATATTGGTATCAGTTATATTTATTAGCATCTTGATCTACATAAGGATATTATTTGCGAATAAAAATAAATATTTGTTCTAGGGGCAACTTCCCATGTCAATTGTTCCTATGTACACTAACATTGCCACAGTTGGAAGCACATTATCTATTGATAGACATGTATCTATCTACTAAATTTTGCTGCTGCTTCTCTTTGTCGATTGAGGAACTGTATATTGTTCGATTGTTTTTTAAGTGCATTGAATCATCATTATGATAATAATTGTAATTTGCATTTAATTGAATATTTATTGTTCTACATCAAATCATTGAAGAAGATCCTTCTGCAAAGTGTATATATCCTTTGTGGAGCAGAGCAAATGCAAACAAAAAGGTTAAACTGAAAGATGTATTTACATTTTCCATATGATTGGATTTGCCTTAAAAACAATATTAATTTAAAACACACTAGTCATGATGACGTCAAGCAGAAGATGAAATGCGTTTGGTTTGGAATTTAACCACAAAAAAATTTATCAGAATTTATTTATCTCCCGTCCCAGAAGAACTTTAGGCTGTAGCCTACACGTAGTAGCTGTGGTAAAACTCAAAGTTACGCGAATGAACTTAGAGTAAATGCTTGAGAGAAATGCAGCTGGGTATCTTGATACCATACGATGCATGTATTAAAATAAACCCCTAATTATTCTAAAGCAAGGGCTAGAATGTGGGCATTGTTGTATGTTTAAGTGAGGAGGAACCCACCATGTAGTCAGACCTGCTCGGTGATATTAGATGCAAATCACACACAGAATTCTAAGCGAATAAGGGCTACAAGAGTGGAATTTATTCCCAAAGCTGGTAGGGCATAACACAAAGCTCCCCAAGAATTTAGACGTGTCATCATTCCTGATGAAGACTTTCGTAATGTTATTTAATTGTTCCAATTGGTGCGGGTCGATGTTGATAGTCTTTGGCGGCCATGTTTTTTCAGTGGAATTTGACCGTCAATGCGCTACAGAATGATGCATGACGGAAATAACAGACTTCTTTTGCCCAAATAAACGCTATAATCATGGCCGACATGTGGTTTCAACAGTAGGGCACACAGTAGAATTTTGGTGTCAATAATAGAAAGGGTCGCTCTATATGGCGAAGAATAAGTTTATGTTTTCTCCCTCCAGTTTTGTAGTTTGTCTGAAGACAATTTGAGGACATACAATTTTTTGTTGATCCGTGCACCATACGACTACTCAATTAAATAACTCTATTGGTGGGCGTGACCCATTTTGATGAAAATCTATTTTTATACCCTTTATCACGCGCACGCACGGAGCGCAGAAGGCTCCGCAGAACGGTAAGCCTTCTTTGAGTAGGGATAATCAAAGGAAAGGAAGAGGGAAAGCAGAGGGAAGGCCTAGTGACTGCTTTTGAATGGGTTTTATAAGGCCTTTCCTTTTGTCGCTAGGAGGTTTGACAATATGTTATATATGAAGTTATGTATAAATAATAAGTGTCAAATTTTGAGTCGATTTGAAGATGTCTGTCCGTCCGAGTAGGGCCGCGGCCGTGGCATGATGGTCAGAAAAGGTGACTATAATGCGATTTGATTCCTGTCTTCAGTAATCTACCCTTTCTTTCATCGACGGTAGTATTTTGGTGTCAATACCCCTTATGATGAAATGTTAATATCATTATGATGGAAATTAAATTGTTTACCCTTTACCACTCGCACGCATGGAGCAAAGGAGGCGTGGTAGTTATGACAATATATATGTAAGTATAGATGATCATCTCCGAATTTGAGTCGATTTAAAGGTGTCCGTCCGTCCGTCTAGGGCCGCGGCCGTGGCATGATGGTTAGAACACGTGATTATCATGCGGGAGAACCATGGTTAGATTCCTGTTTCCAGTCATCTACTTCGCAGTATAGTTTCGAGTCAATCGGCATGTCTGGTAACAGCTGACACGTCAAACAGCTGACGTTCGCCATCGTCTACAAACAATTAGGTGCTGTTTGTTGTGAGTTGAAAACTAGAAATCGTGTGTATTTACTAAATGCGAGAAGCTATTCCATACCTCATACATGACGTGTAAAGGGAAATTAAGTTTTTTAAGTCCAATGTCTGTTCCCGCAATTACAGCCGTTGTTAAAAAGCTATCATGTTGAAATTTGGTATGCAAGCTTATATCGTCTAAGTGGAGGTTATGTTTCAAGATTAGAAATATCGGACTAGTCCCACCGCGTCTACAAACTCCCCCTATTTGGGGATGTTCGTCTGTCTGAACAGCGGTAGTGCAAGAAATATAGAGCTGAAATTTGGTATGCAGCAGCATGTCATCTAAGCAGAGCTTATATTCTAATCTGAGCAAGATCGAAAGAAAAAACTACTACCACTTGCCATACAAACTAACCCTTTTTGGGAGCTGTTAGTATGCTTGTACCTCTAATACAACCTTAATTTAAGAGCTATCGATCTGAAATTTGGTACGCATGCTTCTATATCTAATCCAATGTTCAGATCAAAGTTGAGCAAGATCAGACGAAAACTACTTCAACTTCCCATACAAACTACCCCTTTTTGGGGTTTAGTAGACCTTTAAGCTAAGGTTAGATAATAAGACGAGCAATATCGGACAAAAACTAATTCCACTAGCTATGCAAACTCCCCTCTTTGAGGCTGTCAGTATGCCTGTCCCCCTAATACAGCCTTAGTTTAAGGGCTATCAAGCTAAAACTTCCTCTAAGCTGAGCAAAATCGAACAAGTCCTACTTCCACCTTCCATACAGACTCCCCCTTTTAAGGGTGTCCGTCAGCTTGTCCCCCCTATTACAGCCTCAGTTTAGGAGATATCATCTAAACGGAGGTTCAGATTCATGGTGAGCAAGATCGGATAAAAACTACTATCACCTATCATACAAACTGTCCCTTTTTTGAGGTATCCGTCAGTATGTCTCGGTGCCCGGACCAAACGATTTTGGGACTTATGTCCGCCACGCTCTGCGAGACTAACTACACCGCATTCGTCTCGTGCTGCAGAGAGACAGATTAAATACGCAACGAGACTAACTACGGGCGCGCCCCCACCGCATTCGACTCGCACTGTAATAACAATAACAATAATTCAAATTGTTCTCTTCATTTGTTGAAATACTAAATACAACAACAAAATCGGTCGTAATCCCCATTGGTGCTTATGTCCGCAGATAAGTATCGGACATAATCCCCAATGAAATTGGGTGTTATGACCGGGAAGTTGTCCGGACATAAGCCGTATGTCCCCATGATTAAAACTCTAATTTAGGAAAAATCAAGCAAAAATTTGGTACGACAAATTTAATCCTCTAAGCTAAGGTTAACACAAATTATCCCTTTTTAGTGGTATCTGCCTGTCTGTTCCCCTATTAGTTACAGCCTAAGTTTAAGAGCTATCGAGCAGCAATTTGGTATGCAAGCTTCTATCTTCTATGTGGAGCTATCGATCTTCTATGTGGAGCTTATGTTCTAAGAAGAACAAGATCGGACAAAAAATATCCGCATATCCCATACAAACTTCCCCTTTTTTGGGGGGTCCGTCTTGCTATTCCTGGTATTACATCCGTAGTTTAAAAGCTATCGAACGAAAAATTGATATGTGAAATTCAATTCTCTAAACGGGGGTTAAGTTCTAGGAAATTCAGACAAAAACTATATACCCCCGTTTAAGGGGTTTACATATGTCTACCCACCAATTACATCCGTAGTTTTGAGATACTGAGCTGAAATTTGTTATTCAACCTTCTATTCTTTAAACGGATTTTAAGTTCTAAGAAAAACAATATCGGATAAAAACTACTATCACCTCTCATACAAACTTTTGGTATCTCTCTGTCTGTCCCCCCTATTACAGCCTTAGTTTGAGAGCTATCGAGCGTAAATTTGGTAAGCGATCATCTACCATCTAAGCAGAGACTCAGATCCAAGATGAGCAAGATCGGGCAGGAACTGCTACCACTTTGCATACAAACCTACACTTTTTGGAGGCATCTGTCTGTCTGACCCCGCAAATATAGCCATTGTTTTAGAAATATCGAGCAACTTCGAGAAATTTGGTATGCCACCTTCTATTATTTAGGTGGAGTTTAAGTTCTACGATGAACAAGTTCTGACGAAAACTACTCCCACTTTTCATACAAACTACCCCTTTTTAGTGGTGTCCGTCTGTCTGTCCCCGCGAGTGCAGCCTTTGTTTTAGAGATATCGAGCTGAAATTAGGTATTCAAGCTTCTATCCTCTAAGTGGAGGGTAAGTTCTAAGAGTAGCAAGATCGAACAAAAACTACTCCCACCTCCCATACAAACTACCCTTTTTAGGGGTGTCCGTCAGCTTGTCCCCCTTATTACAGCCTTAGTTTAAGATCTATCGAGCTGAAATTTGGTACACAAGCTTCTATCCTCTATGTAGAGCTTAAGTTTTAAGATAAACAAAATCGGACAAAATCTACTTCCATTTTCCATACAATCTTCCCTTTGGGGTGTCCGTTTGCCTGTTACCCCTATTACAGTCTTAGTTTCAGAGCTATCGAGGTCAAATTTGTTAGGCAAACATGAATGATTTAAGCGGATGTTCGGATCCAAGTTGTTCGGATCGAGCAGAACTTTAGTATGCCACCTTTTATTCTCTAAGCGAGAGCAGACAGAAACTACTTCCACTATCCATACAAACTCCCCTTTTTTGTTGGTTTATGGTTTTATTACTAAGGTGAAATGATATTGGTTTGGTATGGGTGGGTGCTAGAGGATTAAAATGTTCCGAGGAAATATTCCCCGAAAATTTTTAATATAGATCTCCAGTGACATAAACTATCCCAAATGTATTTTTACACATGATTTTTCATATTCTTTGATTCCACTTTGGACCAAAAATATCAAATTTAAAACCACTGTAAAAAAAATTGTGACGAAGTAGAGCAAAATGGAGTTTAAGGTTTTGTTACTGGTGTTAAATGCTATCGTTTGATATTAGTTTCATTCAGCCCGGGGCAATGACTCTTAAACTGTTGCATAGAGTAATGCATAACAATATTCTCAGCTCATATAAACATCTAAAGCTCAGTATTTAACATATCAGTAAGATATTATTGACTAGAGATGAATGTGAGAGACTAAAAGTAACGTTCACCTCTCATCCAAACTTCTCTCTTTTTTGCAGTACAAAGTTTAATAAAAATATAGTTGTAGTGCAAATAAACAGTTTTATGACCATTTTTACAAATGGTAAGGAGTATCTATTTTCATTAGTTACTAGTTTTCAATCAAAAACGGGAGCGGTGGCCTAATAAGCCACTCTCCTTAAACAAAAATTTATTATGAAAACACGAAGAAAACGAAAAACAAGAACCCCCCCAAATGTTGACGACCCCCGCAAACGATATAAGGACCATGATTTAAGGATATGCACCTGGAATGTCCGAACTCTATACAGAGATGGTGCCTCTATCCAACTGGCGGATGTCCTCGACAAATACAAGGCTGACATCACCGCCATACAGGAAATGAGATGGACGGGACAGGGATGCACACGACGGAAGAACTGTGACATCTTTTACAGCTGCCATGCAGAAAGACACGAATTTGGATGTGGTTTCATAGTCGGCAAGAGACTTCGACACCTGGTCTCGCGGTTTAACCCTGTAAATGACCGTATAGCCACCATTCGCATCCGGGCGAAATATTTTAACATTACGCTGATTTGTGTACACGCCCCGACGGAAGACAAAGACGATGACATCAAAGATGCATTCTATGAGCGCCTGGAGGATATATATGACCGCTGCCCTGCACATGACATTAAAATTGTTCTGGGAGATTTTAATGCTAAAATAGGAAGGGAAGATGCTCTTGGTTCAGCAGTCGGAAAATTCAGTCTACACAACAACACCTCCGATAACGGATTCAGACTGGTAAGTTTCGCGTCGGCAAGAAACATGGTTGTGAGTGGAACCAGATTCCCGCATAAAGATATCCACAAGGCAACCTGGATATCTCCCGATCAAAACACAAGAAATCAGATTGATCACGTGGTAATTGATGGAAGGCATGTCTCAAGCGTTATGGACGTGCGTGTGATGCGCGGTGCAAATATCGACTCGGATCACCACCTAGTTGCAGCCAAGGTACGAACACGATTAAGTAGAGCTAAAAACACTCTTAATCAAACGCAAAGGAAGCTAGACATCACAAAGCTGCAGACCACTGAGATAGCCAATGCCTACTCCAACCAGCTCTCTCAATTACTCCATACAAATCCCCCTAGTTCTGATGTTCCCGACATGCAGTGGCAGCATATTGCGAATTCTATGACCACTGCCGCAACAACCGTACTGGGTTATGAAAAACCACGCTCAGACAAGCCCTGGTACGATGACGAATGTCGCGAAATGTCTGAGGAAATGGATGCTGCATACAAGGCAAAACTGCAGCCAATGGCGACGCGTGCGGTGACGGAGCGTTATAAAGAGAAAAGGAGGGAGATGAAACGCCTGTTCAGACGGAAAAAGCGTCTGTGGAAGAAAAGAGAGAGCCAGGATATCGAAAACTACAGGGATAGAGGTGAGGCCCGAAAGTTCTACCAAAAGGTTAAAAGTAAAGGTTTTGGAACAGGGATCCCCACCTGTAAGGACAGAGACGGAAATCTGGTCACGGACACTCAGAGTGTGCTGCAAATATGGAGGGAACACTTTCAATCTCTTCTCGTTCCCGAAGGCAGCATAAGTGACGGAATCGCACCAATCATCGACGATGGAGTAGATTGTCCACCACCGAGCCAAAACGAGATCAGCACGGCAATTGCCCGGCTTAAAAATAATAAAGCTGCGGGAGCCGATGGACTGCCGGCAGAGCTTTTTAAAGCCGGCGGCGATGACCTGGTAACATGCATGCACCAGCTCATAAACACGATTTGGCTCAGGGAATGCATGCCCGATGATTGGAATCTGAGTGTCCTATGTCCCGTGCTTAAGAAAGGCGATCCTAGTGTGTGTACCAACTATCGCGGGATTTGCCTTTTACCCATCGCATACAAGGTCCTGTCTAGTGTGTTATGTGAAAGACTAAAGCCCCTCCTGGCGAACCTGATTGGACCTTATCAGTGTGGCTTTAGACCTGGTAAATCCACCACCGACCAGATATTCACGCTACGACAAATCCTGGAGAAGACCCAAGAAATGCAGATCGATACCTACCATCTGTTCATCGATTACAAAGCTGCATTTGACAGTCCGATACGACAGAAATTGTTGGATGCTATGGCTGAGTTTGGTATCCCCGCAAAACTAATTCGACTCTGTGGGATGACACTGACTGACACGAAGTCTTCAGTGAAAATTGGCAAAAATCTGTCAGAGCCATTTTCTACCAAGCGAGGCTTTAGACAAGGCGATAGTCTGTCCTGCGATCTCTTTAACATCGTAATGGAGATGATCATGCGGAAAGCAGCAGTAAACAGGAATGGCACCATATTTAACAAAAGCCACATGTTGCTCGCGTATGCTGATGATATCGATATTATTGGACGTGGATTGCGAGATGTTACTGCGGCTTTTTCGAGCATTGAAAAGCAGTCGGCTGAAGTGGGTCTGGTGATAAACGAGGACAAAACCAAGTTATTTGTTTCAACGAACAAAGAGTCCACTCGTCTGGGACGCTGCGTGAACGTTGACAACTATAATTTTGAAGTGGTAGATGATTTTGTCTACCTTGGCTCCGCCATAAACAAAAATAATAATGTCAGCCTCGAAATCAAAAGACGAGTATTGATCGCAAACCGCTGCTACTATGCGCTAAGCAAGCGATTTAACGACAAAGCGCTCTCTCGAAAAACAAAGATCCAGCTCTACCAGACTCTGATCCTACCTGTCTTGCTCTACAGCGCAGAATCGTGGGTAATGACACAAGCGGATCAATCTATTCTGGGAGTCTTCGAGAGAAAAATACTCCGCAAAATATTTGGACCCATCATCGTGAACGGCGAGTACCGTCGTCGAATGAATCATGAGCTGTATGAGCTGTACAACGACATCGACGTGGTCAAGCGCGTTCAAATAGACCGAATGCGCTGGCTTGGACACGTTGTACGAATGGACGACAACGCTCCGGCTCGAAAAGTCTTCGGCAATAAACTCGATGGGCGGCGCAGGAGGGGGCGACCAAAACTCCGATGGATAGACCAGGTGACGGAAATGTTAAATAAGCTTGGTATGACGAACTATCTACGGTGCGCAAAAGACCGAAGCGCTTGGAATGGTTTTCTACGTGCGGCTACTGATAGATGAATTTCTGTTGTTGCTGCCAGTAAAGAAGAAAGAAGAAGAAGAATCAAAAACTTATTCAGGTTTACCCTTTTAATGCTAGCCAGTATTTGTACAAAACTAATTACTGCCGTTTCATTAATTTAATGATAAATTTAAAAATTTACTTATAAAATAACCCCATTCACTTTGTAAATCTTGCGTATTCCTTCTCAGTCCAACATAAAAATACAAAGTCATTTTAAGTAATCATTTAATCTGTCATTTTAACAATTTCACAAATAAATTAACTTTGTTTTCAAAAACATTACCCACATCGTTTGGGTTTTTGCCACACAAATAAATCAAGACAAGTGCATGTGCACATTTTTAATATTAGATAACTTATGTCATTTGTTCTGCTTCAGTGCAAAAATTCATCTAATACAAGTGACTCTCCCTCTCTCATATCCCTTCCTTTCGTTCTCATACTTGTGCTGCTGCTGCATCATCATCATCTCATTAGTATGGGTGTGATGATGTCAATGCAAAATATGCAACATGCAGCAGTAACT
Organism: Muscina levida; assembly: GCA_964034835.1. Classification (NCBI taxonomy): domain Eukaryota; kingdom Metazoa; phylum Arthropoda; class Insecta; order Diptera; family Muscidae; genus Muscina; species Muscina levida. The sequence continues at coordinate 30,698,302 of OZ035883.1, read as the reverse complement.
GTGTATGTTGTTGCTGTAGCGACAACAGGAGCAGGAGCATCACACAAAGCAAGCAAAACAATTTCAATTACATCAACAGTAAACATGGATAATAATAAATTCATTTGACTGTCACAACTGCCAACACTACAAATGGTGGCAAATATTAATAGACATGACAAGTTATTGTGTGACGGTTATTGCACGTTTAGCCCATTCATATAAACATATAAATATACAGACGTCATACAGACACACGGACACACGGGTTGGTCGGTCACATGTTGCTGCGATGCCTGTGAGAGTCTCAACCATCTCCACTATCCGCAATTACACATGTTTACGCATTCATTCAAATGTCAGACACTTTCAATTGTTCTGATAATTTTGCTGTTGAGTTGAGTTTTTTTTTTGCCTGTGCCACTGCAGCCGCTGCTCTTTGCGTGTTTGGTTGAAAAAGTTATCATCATAACTTTTAACTCGTAATGTCAACAGGGTTCGCAATAATTAGTCGAGCTATTAGGTAGCTGGCTAGGGAGGGAGCAAGGGAGAGAGTTTGGCGACTGAGTTCCAATAATGAAGATTGCATAAAGTTTGCATGACAAGTTTCACACGGGGTAGAGATGCTGGCTGATGGCTGCTGAAGCTGCTAATGATCGGCGGTGGTCCAAGTATGAGCGACAAAAAAGAACAGCGTAACTGACAGCTAACAAATGTACCAAGTGAAGATAAACATTGATAATTAAGAAAATTATACGTAAAGCAAACGTTTAGTGAATGGATTAAACAGAACTTGAACAAGAGAATACAACTCGTTGACGACGTCGACGACGACGACGAAGATGATGGTGAGTTGACGATGACGATGCTGATGCTGATGGGTGATAATAAGGATGAAAGTTGTTGTCATCATTAGCCTTTGTGTAAATAAGATTAGATGTTTAAAGTTAATGGCGGAAAATGGTTAGACAGCCCTAGCGATAGACATGAAGGACAGTTAGAGAGAGATGTAAACAATGATGGCGTAAAAATGAGCTTCAATTATGTTTGTGCCATCTTCAAGGCTTAAGTTGAATTTCTGAATACATTACATCATGGACAATCATACAAATGACCTTTCTTTGTATTTATTTATTTAGTATATCAATTATCTTAAACGCATTGCTGGTTTTATTCCGTAACCCAGTTAAGTTGAGAATTGAACGTTTACGTTAAGAATATATCGTGTACACACTTTGTGTTTTTTGAAAGGTGTGAAGTGATTGGAATTTTAATCATATATAAATATCAGGTTTTACATATTTTTACATATTGTTTAGAAGTTGTAAAATGTACTTGATTACACCGGCGTCAAATTTTTTCCACATACCACAGCTATGAAAATTTGTATACCCTTCACAAAGCGAACGAACGGAGTGAAGGGTGTATTAATTTTGTTCTTCCATTTGTAACGCCAATAAGCAGGGGTGGTAGGTATGACAAATCTGAATAGATTTAAAGATGTCCGTCTGTCCGTCCCCGCAAATCCAATCGAAGTTTAAGATATATCAAACTGAAATTTTGAATGTAAGGTTACATCCACCAAGCGGAGGTTAAGTTCTAATATGAGCAAGTTCGGTTAAAAGCTACTCCCACCTTCCATACAAATTGCCATTTTTTGTCACCGCAGCCGTAGTTAAGGAGCTGTATGGGTATTTCCAGTGGAAGGACGGACGATTTCATAGTCAAAAATTGCTATATTTTTTACTTTTTGTTTTTGTAATCATATCATGAATTTGTTGAACTTTAATAAAACAAAATCCGCTGAGAAACTTAAAATCGGTTGATATTTATCCGCGCTACTGGCGTATAAGTGCGTAAAAGTTCGAAAACCCGGTTTTTTACCCGTAACTCAAGATGTTAGGGGTTTTAGGAAATTTTGAAAAACAGATTCTTGTGTTTTTCATAGAAAAATGTGTGTGTCCGCAACAGTTAGATTGAAGTAGCATAAAAGGTAAAAGTTTTTTAAATGTAAAGTAAGTTGTTTATATAACCCCAATATGTCTTCTGTATTTTACAGAAAAGAACATACTGATAACATAAGAAATTTTGCAACATTTCACAAATTTTCATAGACACTTCAATTTGCTGTGGAAATTTGTGTGTGTCCGTAACGCACTTTGTATTAGTCATAATTTTGAATTCAACATTTGAGGCAAAGTTTCATTCAAAGAACATTATAGTACTGTCCAAAATCTATATTTTTTAATATGAACATAATTTGCAAAATATTTAAACTTTTCGATAAAACTAGAAAATAAGAAAAATAAAAACGTGCGTCCGCAACGCCAGGAAATATCCATATAGCTGTAAATTCATATACATGCTTCCACCCTCTAAGCGAAGGTTAATTTCTACGAAGAGTAAGGTTGGACAAACAATACTTCCACCTCTCATACAAACTCCCTCTATTTGGGGGTGTCCCACGGCTAATTTGATATCCAAGCTTCTATCCTCTACCTAAAGGTTAAGTTCCAAGATGAGCAAGATCGGACAAAACTTACTTACACCGCCATACACACTCTCCAATTTTGGGGTCGTCCATCCGTCGAGCTGACATATGGTACACGAGCTTCCCCTTAAGTTTTAAGATGCGCAAGCTCAGATAAAGAACGCTTCCACCTCCCATACAAATACCCCATTTTTAGGGTCGTCCGTCTGTCTGTCCACACTATCACAGCCGTAGTTTGGGAGCCATCGATGCGAAATTTAGTATGCAAGCTTCTATCCCTCAAGTGAAGATTACATTATAAAACGAGCAAGATCGGACAAAAACTACTCCAAACATCCATACGAACTCCCTCTTTTTGGGGGGTGTCCGTCTGTCCCCGCGATTACAGCCTTTATTTAAGAACTATCGACCGGAAATTTGATATCAAAGCTTCTACCCTCTATCAGGAGTTCCAAGATGAGCAACATCGGACAAAAACTACTCCCCCTCCAATCCAAATTGCCACTTCTTGGGGTCTGTCCAGTAGGTAACCGAGCATTCTATCTGAAATTGTGTACGCACCGATCAGTCAAAAACTACTCCCACCACACATACAACATCCCTTTTTTTGGGAGGTGTCCCGCCCCGCAATTACAGCCATAGTTAAGAAATATAGAGCTGAAAATTGGTATGCAACTTCTATCTTCAAAGCGGAGGCAAAGTTCTAAGATGAGCAAGATCGGTCAAAAATTACTCCCACCATATATACAAACTCCCCCTTTTTGGGAGTGTCCGTCTACCTGTCCCCGCGATTACAGCCGTAGTTTAAGAAATAACGAGCTGAAATTTGGTATGTAAGCTTCTATCCTCTTAGCAGAGGTTAAGTTCTGAGATGAACTATATCGACAAAAACTACACCTTTCTCTCATACACACTCCCCTTTTTGGGGTGTCGGGTTGGCTATCCCCGCGATTAAAGCCTTTATTTAAGAGCTATTAGCTTGGTATACAAGCGGAGGTTATATTACAAGATGAGGATACTTGCACCTCTCATACAAAGTCCCCAGTTTGGGGGCGTCCGTCTGTCTCTACCCCTGATTACAGCAGTAGTTATTAGCTATCGAGCTGAAATTTGGTAAGCGAAGCTTAAGTTTTAAGATGAGCAAGATCAGATGAAAACCACTTCCACCTCTTATACAAATACCCCCATTTTGGGGTGTCGGTCTGTCTGTCAACACTATCACATCTGTATTTTAAGAGCCATCGATCTAAAAATTTGGTATGCAAGCTTATACTCCTCAAGTGGAGATTAAGTTGTAAGACTAGCAAGATCGGCCAAAAACTACTCCAAACATCCATACCAACTCCCTCTTTTTGGGGGTGTCCGTCTGTCCTCGCGATTACAGCCTTAATAAAGGAACTATCGACCTGAAATTCGATATCATAGCTTCAATCCTCTATCTGGAGGTTATGTTCCAAGATGAGCAAGACCGGACAAAAACTACCCCCAACTCTCATACAAACTCCAACTTTTTGGGGTGTCCGTCTATCTTTTCCCCCGATAACAGCATTAGTTAAGAGATATCGAGCTGAAATTTGGTAAGAGGAGTTTTAATTTTAAGATGAGCAAGATCAGATAAAAACCACTTCCACCCCCTTTAAGTTTTAAGACGAGTAAGAAGTAAGGTTCTAGGCGAAGGTTGAGTTCTGAGATGAACAATATCGGACAAAAACTACTTCCATCTCCCATACCCGTACAAACACCACCTTGTTGAGGTAAAAAAATGCATAACAAATAACAGAAAAAAGTCGAAAATTTTGTTGGCTGCTGTTATTTCATGACACATTAACCCTAGACGGGTAATCTTCGTCGATTCGACGAACACTGTTGCTTTTTTTTCAAATATCTCTCTTATTTTTCACAATATTCTATTGCTGTTTGCTATAGCGTTAGTTTGTGATGTTTTTTTCAAGCTATGCTGGCATATGACAGCATTAGTTAAGCGTAATTGTTATATTTTTGCAATAAACAAAAACTCGCGTCGTCGAAACGACGAAAGTTACCTTTTGTGTGACTTTTTGCTTTTCCAAAAAAGTCACCAAATCAAAAAATATTTTGATTTTTTTAAATTAAAATATTTAAAATATCGGAATTACCAGATAATTTAATTGAGAATTGTGAAAATGTTCATGAAGACTCCAATTGCGATTCAATGATCGAAGAGCAAATTGAAAAATATGTCGAGGAAGATGTATTTTTGCATGAGGAGGAGTACGACTGCGATGACGATATTATACCAGATTCGGGTGATGAAAATAATCGTGAGCCACTTAATTTGTTCCGAAATTACTTATAATGTGTAAAAAAAATAATTCGTGGGAAACAAATAAAATTTTTGGTCCACTAAAAATAAAAGGATTTAAGGCGTGGAATAAATATATTGCATCAAAGGTAAAAACCGACTAGTGAAGCAATTGGCCGAACTAACCCCTTATCGTACTTCTAACAATTCGAATGCGATGATATTTCGGACGAAATTGTAAATTAGAAGAATGTTGAAATTGAGAATCCCGTTCAACGACACGAGTTTTTGAATAAATAAATTCTGGCCTTTTTGAGCCTCTTTAATCAATAATAGAAGAAAAAAAATACAGAAAACAACTATTTATGAAATTAGCGAATGTTGGAAACGAAAAAGAAGAACAAAAAAAACGCTAATTTTGTAAAAATTGTTCTTGCGAAAAAAGAAAAATGCAAAAGATTTTTTGTTATACCTGTATGTGGGAAGCACAATTTCTAACTTGTGCCTACTATACAAAGAAATAATTTTTTGAAGTGTTTTTTGTTTTAATTGATAAAATTAAGTGTATTGTAATTTTTTTTGCACAAGTTGAAAAGCCACGTCTATTTTATTTTATACTAAAGAACTATTTAAATACTAGTATCTACTTGAGACCAAAAAAAATGGGCTGAAAAGAGACATGCTCGAAATTAAACCAAAAAGCTTTAAAACTATACAGTTTTTGTGTTCTCTTCTTCGCTAGAGTCTAAAATTGATTAAATGTGATGTTTTGGAATGGTACGCTAGATTTTTTGCTAAGAATTTCCAAGTGAAATAGGACTTCGTCGATTCGACGAAGATTACCCTAAGTGTGTGTAAAATATGATTACCCTTCTAGGGTTAATGAGTATACAATTTATTTCAACAAATTCCACATTTAAAAGTAAATACAAATGTTGCAGCTGGCTTGGTCACCCTTTTCATTAAATATCTCACAGCTATTGTAATGAGGGGATATTATTACTAATTGCAATCATTGCCCGCCACAGCAGCGATACTGCGCTGTAAAGCTTCTCATGTGTATATGTGTCAATACAATAATATCAAATATTGTGGCCTTGCACATGGCAGAGCTTTTAGTATGCATTTATTCATTATGCATTATGTCGTCCATCACTGTTGTAATACAAAATAAGTAGAAATGTTTATTGGGTAGCCTCACGACCTGCCAGCCTTTCCGATAAACAATTTGTTGTTAATATTTTATTTCGAAAAAAATAAAAACGTGTCCATTTTATTAATAACTTCCATCACACATCATTCATATCTGGTTGCTATTTAAATATTTTAGTATTCTGTTGATTGTTGCAACACCGGCAAAATGCAATAACTTTTCCCAGCGTTGGAGGTGAAATACGATTATGTTTTATAGTGGAAATGTGTTTGTTAAACAATAAAATGTGTACGTATGAGTACATTTCACGATGTGTAACTATAAGTGTATAGTTTTCATATAAGCAGCAGCTATCGGTCATCAAGAATTTTTGTTTTATATTTATAGATTTTTATAGAAAACAGTGTACCATTTTAAAAATATGGTAAGAGTTATTTCGAAATTCTGAGTATATTGTCAAAAATCAGCTTTAAATGACAACATTTGTCTATTAGCTTTGACCAGTATCCTTATTACAGTACTCTCGGTAAACGAACGCTGAAGGATCATTGCTGCATTTGTACTTATTATTTATATGACGACAAAAACATATTTATTCTACACAGTTATTTTATGGGGTAACTTAAAATCTGGGAACTTTCATATACATCGGGGGAGCATTCAAAAATATTTTACCTTCAGCAATCCTTGTAAAATCATTACAGGATATGGTGGCGGATATATCAGTAATTTAGCTAATTGGGATGCTTTTGGTGGAAAGAACCGCCAGAGTTGTACCGTCAGAGTCACAAATGATAGGATCGTTAATAGAGGGAGTAATTCTGTCTCCACTTCCTCTATCCGTAAGACGGGCATTTGCTTACGCAGATGATATTTCCAACATCTAAACGAGTAATTAATATAGTATCAAACTGGACCTCCAACAGTGGGCTATCACTAAACCTACTTTAAGCCGAATGTTTCCTGGCATGATGATTACAACAAGCGACTATCATGAGATAGATTTATGATTCAATTCGTGTCTCAGTCATCTGTGCCGTTAAATGTATCACGTACGTAATATCAAATATGAATACCTGAAAATAGTAATTAAAGAGGGATACCAGTAGTACCCGATTTTTCATGGTTTAATCAAAATTAGACGATAGAGTAGGCGTTGAAATGCATCGACCGGACCTGGATACATATTAATAATACGCTGCAATACTCTGGCAGCTTCTAGAAGATATTTAGAAACTGCCAGACCATTGAAACGTGTTTCAGGCAGAAATTACTGCTATTTGTACTTTAGATTACTAAATTGATGTAAATAATAGTGTCACCACCCTGTGAAGCATCTGCGGGAAGCCATGTTTGCTACATATCTGACGGTGAAGCAATGACTCATCATTAAGGGCAAGGGCCGAGTAATTTGGCATCAGGCTTATATGGGTAGCGGGACTCTGCAACATTCCGGTCAGAAAGAAACAGTAGGCTACATGAAACTTTGATAAAAGTGCGTGGCCCATGGATTCGTTTGAGATCAGTATAAATATTAAGGTGTGGATGAATTTATCAGCAATTTGCATGATCAGGCCAAAACTGGGCGGGACTCTATTTTTTAAAAACGCCATATCTGAAGGACTATAGTGCCATTTGTCTAGAAATTTGCTATGGATTCATTTGAGATCAGTGTATTTTATAGAAAACTAGTAAGTTAATAAACTTCGGCTATGTCGAAGCTCATATACCTTACACCATTTGTAAAAATGGTGATAAAACTTTGTACCGCAAAGAAGGGTATTTGGTGAGACGTGGACGTAACTTTGTCTCGTTTGTCCATTTTTTGTCAATAATGTTTTATTGAAATGTTAAATCCTGAGCTTGAATAGTTTCGCTTAGAGAACTGAAACTCAAATACGAAATTTCAGATCGATAGCTACCCTACCCCTCAAAAAAAGAAGGAGTTTGTATGGGAGGTGGGAGTAGTTTTTGTCCGATATCGCTCATCTTGGAACTAAACCTTGGTTTTAGGGATATAGGCTTGAATACTAAATTTAATCTCGATTTCTCTTAAACTACGGCTGTAATAGTGGGGATAGACGGACGGACTGCCCTTAAAAGACGGTGTGTGTATGGCAGGTGGGGGTAGTATTTATCAGATCTTGCTCATATTAGAACTTAGCCTGCGCACACAGGGTATAAGTTTGCCTGTTATATTTTAGCTCAACACTTTGTAAACTACTGCTAGGACATATAGACGGAAACCCCAAAGGGCAGTTTGGGGAGTAGTTTATGTCCGATATTTTTCATCGTAGAAATTAACATCCGCTTAGAGAATATAACCTTGCATACCGAATATCAGGTTGATTGCTTTTCAACTAGGGCTGCAATTGTACAGACAGACTCCCTAAAAGGTGCAATTTGTATGGGAGGTAGGAGTATTTTTTGACCAATATTACTCCTTAGAAATCAAACTCCGCTTAGAGTAGAGTAGGTTGCGTACAGAATTTCAACTCGTTATCTCTTAAACTACGGCTGTAATTGTTGGGAAAAAACAATAAGGGCAGTTTGTATTGGAGGTGGGAGTAAATTTTGAACAATCTTACTCATCTTAGAACTTAACCTATGTTGGCATATAAGCTTACATTCCAAATTTCAGCTCGATATCTCGTGGGGACAGACAGACGAACATCCCCAAAAAGAGTAATTTTGTATGGGATGTGAGAGTTGTTATAGCTCTTAAACTAAGTAAGTAAGGGGTAGTTTGAATGGGAGGTGGAAGTACATTTTGGCCGACCTTATTCGTCTTAGAACATAGCCTCCGCTTGGAGGATATAAGCTTGCATTCAAAATTTCAGGTTGCTATCTTAAACTACGGCTGTAATCGTGGGAACGGGAAGACAGACATGAGTCGTTTGGGTTTTACATCTAGTATCGCCGTATAGACCTGACCAGATGGTAGGATCCACCCCACTGGAACATACTACTATGCCGTTGCTAAGATCCGGATAAATTCTACAAAACACCACAAAATATTCAAATTGTGCATTACACTTGTGTGGGAGTATCTAAATTGACTGGCAAATACAACCTTATGGCTTGCACTCTGTCCGATTTGGCCGCCCACTGTTATTATTTCCTACTTGGTCTTATTATGTTCTATTATTGGTCATATGGGCAGTAACCATTCCATCCTCAACACTCATGCAAACTGCAATAATGCTCCACGCCGCCATCTGCTAGGTACCGAAGTTTCCATCTGGCCGGCCCTCTTTCCACCACCAACACTTTGTTTCCTTTTGCTTGGAGCAAAGCTCCCCATCCGGCTGGCACCATTAATTTATAACTCAAGGTTATCAAGCTTTGTACATCACACAAATATAAAATGAATGTTAACTGAACGACTTGATAGGAAGAGCTCAAAGAGTCTGACACAATTATATTTTTTCGCTTTGTACTGGAACTAGTCCGCAACAACGTAACAGTGTTCTTGCAAACGCTGTTACACCCATGTTAGAGGTTTGGTGCTATCCCTCACCAAGACGCTGAGAGTGCAACGCCACACTTAACTAAGAGATGCACAGTGAGAGATGCAAGACTCGTAAAGTATCAAGATATACTTAACTCTATTACTCTCGAGCATCAAACTCTTAGTTTACCAGCGTGTTTTTTGGTCTAACCACAGCCACTACGTTCAACAGCAAAGCTGTTTCTTACCCAAACGATCAGGCAGAGGTTTGGTGCTATCCTTCACCAAGACGCTCAGAGTGCAACGCCACACTTAACTAAGAGTCCAAAAGATGCACAGTGAGAGATGCAAGACTCGTATGGTATCAAGAGATACTTAGCTCCATTTCTCTCGAGCATCAAACTCTTAGTTTACCAGCTTGTCTTTTGGTCTAACCACAGCCACTACGTTCAACAGCAAAGCTGTTTCTTACCCAAACGATAGGGCAAACGATTTACCTAGGGCAAACCGCCATGGGCATATCTGACTTCCCGTAGCACCATCTTTAGACTCCTTGGTCAATGCTCGTAAAGATGTACTTCTTTACTTCCACTTTTTGCCTTGCAGGGCCAGTGAAGAGGTCCACTGGTTGTTCCCTCGGGGCCGTGGGGTAGGTAATCCCCAAAGGCCTTGCGGAGGAGACCCCCCAACGCAGAGTGGCATTTCGGCGGAAAAAATAGGGGTTTTCAACTTTCCAATATTAAAATTTAAATGATATGGTTTTGTAAAGAAGTATTTGGATAAGAAAAATTCAACATGGTTTTTTATGAAAAGTGAAATTTTGTAGTTAAAAAAACTAACAGAAGTCAACGGAAATTTATTCAATAAAATTATATTACAATTATTGTCCAAATAAAGAACTTTTTGTGTGTGTAAGTTTTAGCAATGGTTTTTGTTTTATTTTTTAGTGAAAATATAACACTTACTCTTTTATAAAACAAAAAAATATTGTAATTGGAAAAGTAAACTAATTATTATAATTTATAAAAAATATTAACTTTTCACTTTTTGATGGAAAAAAAACTTTATGTGCTTTGCCTTGCTTAGCCCTCTAACTATAAAAAAATGAATGGTCCGAGTCTGTACTTTCAATTAAGAAAAAAATAACCGCCAAATACCGTCCCTTTTAGTAACATCGATTTTAATGCATGCATTTGTGTTATATTTTCTTATATCTTGTTGGGGATATTCTCTTCATTTGTATGGAGACAACACATGTTTAACTTTTGAATAAAAATTAACATTTTTATTTTTTTTTTTTAAAGTAGGCGTGGCATCCCCAAAATGTTTAATTTTTTTTCATAAGGAGAACTCAGTTAAGTAGTGTCCCGAATTTCGAGTCCCTAGGTCCAAAAATACAAATTTTGGCAAGTGCAAATTTATGGGAGGTGGTTGTGGCAGTAGGCGGTTTCCAAGATTTTTTCAAAATTTCTTAATTTAGCCTAGATAAGTGTTTTTATTGCTGTACGACCACTCCTTCTATTTTTTTCCAAGAAATGTATGGGGCGGTGCCACTGTGCAACGTGGGGCAGAAAGACAGATGGGCAGTCAGACAGTCACCTTTAAATCGACTTAGATTTCGATGCTGATCCTTTACATAAATATAAAGTGTCATACCTATCACGCTCCTTATGTGTGTTACAATCGGAAGAACAAAATTAATATACCCTTCACTCCGTTCGTGCGCAGAAGGGTATAAATAAATCAGTTCAAGGGGCGTGGCCTTGCCCTTACGACACTATTAACAAAAAACTAATATCCGGCTGCAGATGAAACCTTGTAGTTAAAACCGAATTCGCTGGTAGAGTCATCTGGCTCGAACGTGGAGTTGCATTGTAGCCGGGTGCTAAAGACCCATAGATTAGCAGAGATGATAAGATAGGCCTCTCCCTGGCCAATGGAGGTAAGTCCCATACTGTCAAACACCATGTGGTATCTTCTGGCAGGAAAAAGAGCCGAAATTGCGGAAGCTTGTTCCCAAAAGTGTCGATTGCTATTCCCGGATATTTCAAGATTATTTGGGCTATTCCTGGGGACACTGCTAATCGCATTGTAGTATGCCTAGCGTGTTTAGCACACCATAGGTAAGGCCTTCATCGCGAGACTCATATAAAACCATGTGGACTCTTTACCATTGTGTGTTATTGGAAGAAAAAAGAGCGAGATCGGGCGTGTAAGCGTGACTGGAGACAGTAATCGAACCATGGATCTCCCGAACGGTAGCCGCGTGATCTAATCATCATGTCACGTCCGGTTGCGGGAATACACTTGGGATATCACTTAGCTAATACATGTTATAAAAGCATAACAAAATATGCGATGAAATTTGTAAACAACTATAATTATAAAGTTTACACCTATTAAACTATTCGATATTTCACCTACATCCTTTAGCAAAATATCACGCATACCAAACCGTAGGCTGATATTTATCAAGTATATTACATGAGTGTCCTTTAGTCTAATGCCAGTCACATAACATCCACCACCACTACCTACGTGTTTTAATCTCAACTTTTGCAAAGTTTAACACTCCCTATTGTCAAGTGGATTAATTTCATATTTATTCATTAGTTTTACACACTGTCAAGCGTAATCCACTTTTGACGCCTCTTACAACCACTAAAATTTCTAGAAATCTTTTGCTGTAAACCTCCACTATATATTATATAAATGTCTCGTCAACAACATATTAATATTATCAAAGTTTTCTCTTTTGTGGTAAAGACAATTAATTATTTTGTTATTAAATATTAAGGTAAACTTCGAAAAGACTGTCTCCGCCATAAAGTGAACCAAAGAAAAAAAAAACAAGATCGACTTCGTATGACATAATTTGCCGAGGTAACTGAATGGAAAAAGTTTTTTTTATGTTTATGGAAATATGGCTTAAATGTTTATGCTAAGCACGTTTTTTATATGAGTGCACATTGTGGCATATCTCGAACGTCTGTCCGTCTGTATGTCTGTCTGTCTGTCTTGTTTGGTAAGTTATCAACACACGTTCCCTAACAGCGTAAGATATCTACGTATCCAGATTTGTTTTGGTTTTTTTTTTGATACTTTCTCCCCAATGAGTTGTAACGCGCTTCGGAGGCTTGCGGCCTGTTTCCCCCACGCACCAAACATATGATAATATTTTAACAACTTATTTTCGATTAACCTGCTTATTACAGAGTTACACTGTGCGTGTATGTGTGTGTGTGTGTGTGTCGAAAATGGTAAATATATTCATACACTCTTAGGCAAAGATGAAAAATATAAACGCAAACGTAATATTTGCCAAAGTACAACAGACAATTTTGCAAAAAGTATAATAGCATTTCAGTGCCGGTACCAGCATCATCACCAGCACTAGCACAGCAAAAGGCATTGATTATATTACCAGCAAAACTTTGACAAATTATGACAAAATTCATTTTTATACGACACACACGCACACACTTGTTTGAATATACTTGTAGTACGTACGTGTATGTATGTATGTTGCGTGTCGTTATATTGTGTGTACTGTCGCACGTAAGCAGGGGCAAACACACAGTCACGCACACACACATATTCATATCCTTTTAATACTTGTTCAATTTGGTTCACATCCTCGAACCACAACCCAAACTTCCTAGTTAGTACACCCTTCCCCGCCAACGCTTTATATCATACTGGTTCATGTTGTATATCAGATTGTATGTTGAATGGTGGAAGCACAGTGGTTTTGATTATAGAGGATTGGGAGTTCAATATCTTAGAAAACCAAATAACTTGGTTGCAACGAATGAGCGACTAAAACTTCGTTGCATAAACCAGGTAATACAGCTGTTATCTAAACTTGGTGTGACGAACTATCCACTAAACTATAAATTGGTGTATTGTTAAAATTTAAAATTGTCTATTAAGAATACAATTAAATACAAAACATGAAAATAATTTAAAAAAAAAGAATAAAAAACGAATTAAAAACCATGATTTGAGGATATGCATCTGGACTGTTAGAACACTGTATAGATCAGGTGCCTCCATCCAATTGGCGGAAGTCCTCGAAGAATACAATGCTGACATAACCGCTTTGTAGGAAAGCGTGCGACATCTGGCCTTGCGGACAATAACGAGTTTGGGTGTGTATTTGTGGTTGGCAAGAGATTGCGACACTAGTCTCACGGTTCAACCCGGTGTGTTAACGTATCATAAGAGTCAAAACTAAGTTTTTCCACATAACACTTATATATATGTACCCATGCTCCGACCGAAGAGAAAAACTATGACGAAAAAGACGAGTTCTACGAGAGCCTAGAAAAGTATATGACTGTAGCCCGCGCTATGATATCAAAATTGTACTAGGCGATTTTAATGCTAAAATAGGCAGGGAGACCGCATTTGAGCATATAATCGGAAAATTCAGTCTGCACATCGAAACGTCGAACAATGGCATCAGACTGATTGATTTTTAAAAAAATGGTTATCTCCAGATCAATTGACGAGGAATCAGATGGATCACGTGGTAGTCGATGGAAGGCACGCATCGAGTGTTCTGGACTAACGAGTGATCAGGCGTGGCAACAAGCTGGACATCGGTAAACTACTAACCACAGAGGTTACGGACGTCTACTTTAACCACATAACTCAACTGCTACAGAATGATCCAACCCCTGATAATATTACTTAGCAGTGGTAATAAATAGCCGACTCCGTCGAACGGACTGCAAGAAATGTACTTGGGTACTCGAAGCCGTCTCAAGAAGATGCCTGGTACGATTATGAATGTCGCAATGAAACGAGAGAGACGGATGCTGCATACAGAGCGAAACTGCAGCCAATAGCAACGCGAGCTGTTGTTCGACCGCACAGGGAGAAGAAGGAGCTGAAGAAGAGACAGGATGAGTGCTCAGAGTTGTTCCGAAGTAGAGGGGAATCCCGAAAATTCTACCAGAGAGTTAAGGCGAGAATGCGTGGAACTGATTTGCCCTCCTGCTAGAACAGAGGTAGCGGATCCGGATAACGTTTTTAAGATATGGCACGAACATGTCAGTTACACAGTACAACATTTTTTATCTTATTGAGTTGGGACTCAATTCTGAGATCTGCACGTGGAAGTAGCCCCAAAAAGACGATGTTCTGCATCATTCGTTTTGTCAAGTTACATGCCATAATAATTCAATATCGTATAGGGGAATTTGTCACGTTTTAGGCTCTACATTCATCAAATGATTTTGAACCAGGTTTTATTTGTTGCAGTTGCAGTAAGACTGTTGTGCTCCGTGGCGTATGATTTGCGTAGAATATTACTTTAGATAATCATACGCCACAATATAACAAAAGAGCCTAAAACGTGACAAATTCCTCTATACGATACTTACTAACTTCAAATCGATATTAAATTATTATGGCATGTAACTTGATAAAACGAATGATGCAGAACCTCTTATTTTTGGGGACTACTTTCACATGTAGTTCTCCGAATTTGGTCCCAAAATAAAGTGTTGTACTGTGTAATCTACTGGATACGGGCACCAATCCATGATGATGATATTAATTGCCCACCTCCGAGTCAGAACGAGATACGTATCGAAATATCCCGCCTTAAAAATAACAAAGCGGCTGGAGCTGAAGGTCTTCCTTGGAGAACATCTGGGCACAGAAGAGCATGTCCGGGGATTGCAGTCTTAGTCTGTTATGTCCCATATACAAGAAAGGAGAACGTAATGAGTGTAAGAACTACTGTGGAATAAGCCTATTACCAATTGCGTAAAGGTCAGTTCGTGCAGCATGTGTGAACGTCTAAAACCAATTATAGAAAAACTAATTGGACCATATCAGTGCGGCTTTAGACCTGGTAAATCTACGATGGATAGAATATTCACTGTACGACAAATCCTGGAAAAAAACAGATGAAATGCAGATCGACACCTCTTTGTCGGATACAAAGCTGCCTTCGTCTCTCCGATAAGGATAAGTTATATGAAGCCATGTCTGAGTTTGGTATTCCTGCAAAACTAATTCTACTTTGCAGGTGTACCTTGGAATACCCTATATCCTCTATTAAGATTTGTAAGGATCACTCTGAACCATTCAACACGGAAAAAGGTCTCAGGCAGGGTGATAGCTTGTCCTGTACACTATTCAATATAGTTACCCGTTCTATTGTATGCTGCCGAATCGTGGGTGCTTACGACAATGGATATACAAAACCTGGGAGTATAAGAGAGGAAAGTACTCCGAAAAATATATGGACTTATCTGTGTCGACGGTCAGTCTCGCCATGGTGAACCACGGATGAACCATGAACAGTATGAGCTTTACCACGACATCGATGCAGCTAAAAGAGTCAAAATGCAACGACTACGATGGCTTGGACATATTTAAAGGCGAACCTGAAGGACGGTGCAGTACAGGGAGACTCAAACTTCGTTGAAAGGACCAAGTGGTTGGTGACGTGCCACCATCTGGTAGGACTAACTGAAGAACGCACGCAGTAGACTGAAGCGTGTGGAATTCTTTAATACTTCAGGTCTCTTATTTATGAACCACGTTCGTTAGTTATAATGGGCCACTTAAGTTAGAAAGTAAAACATGAAAGTGGTTTTACATCACAAATCATCCCTAGTTATAGTTGACAACCATATTCGTCAGCCGAAACCCACACTACTGTGCACCATCAACATCTGTCTATTATTCAGTATTTTACCGCTCTGCACCTCATTCCGTCCCTAGCCTAGCAGTAGTTCTTGTTGCACTTTTCACACAGCAATATGACATTATTCTACCTATAACACATATATTCCACCTGTACGACACACGCACCATCATACATACATATACAGCAAGTAAATGGAGAAATATGACAGTATTGACAATTTATCTATGATAAGAACACAAAAAAAAATCACAACCAAAGATGGTATAACGTGAAATAAGCGCCCAACAGTAGAAAAGTTTGTGCAATGTCAGATGTGGATCCAAGTAAACATTTGTTACCACTCTCCATAATACCAATCCAAGTGTATATGTAGCATAGTATGATATCGTACATGGATTCCTAGTCTGGATACTTTGAAAAGTATAACGCCAGCGTACACAGATATACCGACGACACATTATGAATTGAAGGGAAAGAAAAATGTGCCAAAGCAAAAGAAATAAACACCAAGACATTGATAAAGTACTTGCGAGACAAGTTTCAACAGTCGAAGTGGAAAAACACAGGGAGGAGGACTTTAAAGTTGATTTTACTCTAAATCCAAAGAGGAAATATGTGTGGGAACCATGAAGGAAATGTTGAGAAATATAAGAGGAAAAATTGACATCCCGTCTTAATACAAGAATGTAGTAGAGATGGGGGAAAGAAATATATAGATTTATGCTTGAGGGAATTGAGAGTATGAATGCTGGCGCTTTAAAATGTCTTTATGGGGCAGCTAATTGTATGTGAAGTGGAAGAAAGAGCGGTGGGTGTGTTGTCTAATAAACACAAAATGTGAGTTACTAAGGAATTGCAAGTACATATGTACCACATACAGCGATTTCTAATTAAGTCTTTTACTCAACAACTTTCAAAGACTTTGAATGAAAGGAACATTATTTTCCTATGAATACTCAAAAAAAAACTACTATTCATAACATTTGATTGCAAAACAAAAGAAATGTTTATTTTTTCTAATTTATATTAAGATCTCTGTTGGAACTTACTCAGACAAATGTAATTTCTAAAACGTCTATGTGGCCAAACACGCTGATAAACCAAACCCCCATAAATGCATCTTTATAATGTGAATAAACTACAGCAAAATAGCAAAAGCTGTGAATGCACACACCCACACACACTCATACACATACATCTTTTGGCTGCAATTTATATCTTACTAATACACTGACGACATTTATATCTTTGTATATACTACATAGTGTCGATTCTATATGCACATACTTAAAATATTTGCTGCATGCAATATATGTTATACATAATGTATATCTTCATATTTTTATCAAACATTAAATTTTAATGTTTACTAAAGAATAGAGTTTTGCGAAAGAGAGAGAGAGAGGGAGCGAGAGTTCTCGTTTTTACATTTATTATTTTTATTTTAAGCAATATTTTTAAATTTATGTGTTATGCACATTACGATGTAAGGTATGTTGAGCGAACATTCACACATACATGCATACATATATATGTGAATATGTGAATCATATCTGTATACAAGTATACCCGTATAGTACTCGTAAATTCTGCAGACCATATTTGGTGTATGGAGAGAACTTTTAAATAAATTGAAATGTATAAAAATTTTATGCGCATTTTAGTAAATTAAAACTGAAAATATGTGCACGACCACAAGACAGTTGAGAGGATTTAAAAAGCAATGGGCGTGTATTTTTGTTGTGGTAGTAATAAACAAGTTATTAGGCGCGGATTTACAAGAAGAGGCTGAAAAGTAAATGGTCTAGGCTCCCTAGTTGTAACGAGGGGCAGATGACTCACAATAGCTAGTCCACTTTTTAACATTCTGATAAGCGATTTTAAATTTAACTTAGGGCAACAAATTGGATTTTTACGAATATTACTCACGAGAATGGTCTAAAATTACTGAAATATTTTAAGGAAGTTTGTCAATGCCAAGAAATACCGCTTAGAGGATAGAAGCCTGCATACCTAATTTCAGCGCGATAACTTCTAAATTACAGCTGTCTAAATTGTAGCTAAAAATCACCCCTACAAAGGGGAAGTTTGTATTGCCTTCAAACTTAAACTCCGTTTAGAGGTCAGAGTTGCATAATAAATTTTATCTCCTTATCTCTTAAATTATGACTGTTATCTGCGCGAATTACAGCCGAACACCCCCTAAGGGTGGGAGTTTGTATGGGAGGTGGAAGTATTTTTATCGGAACTTACTTATCTTGGAACTAAACCTCCGCTTATCGGAAAGGAGTTTGTGCATCAAATTTTAGCTCGATAACTCCTAAACTACGGCTGTAATCGTGGGACAGACAGACGATTACTATTACTCCAAAAAGGAGGAGTTCGTATGGGAGGTGGGTGGGTTGTTTCCGTTAGATGATTGAGTGCTAAATTCCAGCTCTATACCGCTTAAACTACGGCTGTAATTGTTGGGACTTACTGACAGACGGACATCTTCTAATCGCTTCGTATCGAATTTGACGCAGATCATTTATGTTACATATACCCTTCTTCTATTCCTTTCTTTTGTACCCGTCTCTCAGTGCATTTGCGTTGTGATGGGTATAATGAAGTAGCCGTATTTTGTCACAAGTTGGTCATTCAATAAACTGAAAAGTGGGAATGGTTTTGTGGAGTTGTATTGCCGTTAAGCGTTTGGCGTGGCCGATTTTTTCACCTTGCCAATCTAACGAAGTTAAGGTCATCCCACGAGTTATTTGACGAAGACTTTTCGAACATGAGAACATGTAATGCATGCGGTCTATTTGAACGCGCCTAACTCAGTCGATGTCGTTGCACAGCTCATGGTTAATACAACGACGATATTTGAAGTATTTTTCTCTCATAATCTCCCAGAATAGATTGATCCGCATGTGTCATGAACCAGCAAAAAATTGTCTGCAATTAGAAATATTGCTTCCATACTGGATGCACTACTTATTAGCGCTGCCTTTAAACACAGGATATTACGCAGTATTTCGTTAACTAAGTAAGGGAGATAAACAAATACCGACTTAACTGACAGCATACATGTATGCAGATATTTTAAGCATTTAAGAAAATCTTTACATCGATTTTAAGACGGAAACTTTATTTTAATACAATCGGTGTTAATTTTGGTGCGATCATTTAAGCGAGCGGGCGCTAGGAAATAAGGCCCCACGAAAATAATCCCCAAAGTTAAAATGAAATTAGGCCCCATCAGCCTAAAACGTGACAAATTCCCCCAAACAATACTTATTAACTTCAAATCGATATTATGTTATTATGGCATGTAGCTTGACAAAACGAATGATGCGAAACTTCTTCTTTTTGGGGCTACTTTCACGTGCAGTTCTCAGAATTGAGTCCCAAAATCATATGTTGTACTGTGTTAATGAATACTTCGCTACCCCTTCGGTCCTTCTTTGCATACTTGCAGAGCAAGGTCGGTAGAATCAGTGTCAGTTAGAATTGGATCTTTGTTCGCTGGTAGGGGGCTCTGCCATTAAATCGCTTGCTTTACGCTAGTTCACGACGGTTCAATACTAATATCAAGATTTTCGGCTGCTTCCCAGTTTTTGGAAAGGCCGCAGTAACACCCCGCAGTCATCGGCCAATGATATTTATATCGTCGGCATACGCCAACAGCATATGACTTTTATTAAAGATAGAACCAGTCATGATTACTGCATTCTTCCGCATGACATCTTCATTAGGATGTCACAGAGATCGCATGACAGACTGTTGCCTTGTATAAAGCTTCGCTTGGTAGATTTTCACTAAAGACTGCTTGTCTGTCAGTGTCATCCGGCAAAGTCGTATCAGCTTCGTGGGGATGCCAAACTCATCCATAGCATCAAATAGTTTGTCGAATGCAGCTTGATAATCAATATACAGATGGTAGGTGCCGATCTGCATTTCGTGGGTCTTTTGCAGTATTTAAGGGTTTCCTCTAAACATGCATATCAGGCAAGATTTCCTTCTCTTTCCTTACAGGTGGGGATTCTTGCAATAATTTTCGAACTTCACCTCTATTTCCGTACTTTTCGATATCCTGGCTTTCCCCTTTCGTGCATAGATGTTTTTTCGCGTTTCGTCTCTCTTCTCTACTCCTAATATTGTTCCGTTACAGCACGTTTTACCATTGGCTGTCGTGTTGCCTTGTATGCAGCATCCATTTCCTCAGACAATACACGATATTGATCATGGTACTAGGACTTGTCTAAACGTAGATTTTCATATTCCTACACGGTCGCTGTGGTAGTGGTCATAGAGTACGCAATATGCTGTCAATGTGTATTGAGAACATCAGGTTTAAAGGGGTTTATTTGCAATAACTGTAAGTTGGTTAGAGTAGGCAGTAGCTATCTTAGTGGTATGCCCCTTTGAAATGTCCAATTGTCTTTGCGTTTGGTTGCGAGCGTTTTTGCACTTCTAAATCGTATGCGTACCTTCGCTGCAACTTGGTGCTGCACCGCGCATCATAGGCACGTCCATGATTTTTGAAATATGCCTTGTATTAATTATCATGTGGTCAATCTGGTTTCTTGTCGTTTGGTCAGGGAATATCCAGGTTGTCTTGTGGATATCATTGTGTCCTAGGCAAAACTAACCGGTCTGACTGTTCTTTGCGACTGCTTACAAACTGTTGTTCTTTCTTCACCTATGCTCTTTACGAGGACATCGCTGTACTCCCCAGTATTTTCGCAAATGTTGTTATTGTATGTTGCAAATAATTGCAAAAAAATAAATATTAAATTCTTAAAGTAGTACAAGTGTTCTACATATTAATTGTTCCTCAGAAATGTGCTGAATAATTGTAAGCAAGTGGTATTAAAAATATTTTTATAAAATGATCACAATAAATATCATTGGTGCGAAGATAAGATTATTAAGAGATTTAGTAGCAGCAAATTGAACATTCGCATTATTGTGTATTAAATAGTGGCAACAGTATCAGCACAGAATATACATCAGAAGTGCAGTGAGTTTAGTTTGTACATTAGTTACTATATCTGCAAAGGCACTAGCAGGCATGACATTAATACACTGCTTCCTTACATGGATTTTTTTAAATATTACTTCATTTAGTAAGATTTAAACTTTCAGATAAAAAAGACATATTATATTGTACAGAACCTGAGTAATAGCTTAAAGAAATAAATGTTATAGTATTACAATTAATACTACGGCTAATCGCAATCAATGCTTGGATTCCCACCCGTTACAATAACTAAAACATTTTTAAAAGCATCACACCTATGTAAGGAGTGATTGATTTATGAAGTGAACTATATGTTAGTGATTTTTTCCAAAAAGTTCATCATGGCCTTGTTGACTTATAAGTGCATCTCGAAAATTTTTCAGTGAGTAATCGACTGAGCAAACCTTCATCCTTTGTTTTAAATATGCCCCCATATCTAGCTAGATGAATATGTAATCAACTGGATATCGCTTTTAAGATTTCTAACAAAGAGTACTATGCATTTGCTATATATAAATTCCCATCCCTGTGTATAACGTCATAATGATGATACAGTCTAATTTAAATCATTGCTCAATAACATAATTCTTGTAATTTACTCATATGTACAACAATTGAAATTGTTTTCCAAATTATTTCCTTCGGCAAAATCCTTTCTGTGTTCTCAACTTAGTTTATGCATATTAAAATTCTTTCAGATATTTGCAATTCAATTAATTAAACTTATAAATATGTTCTTGGCTGTAATTCAAAAATTGTTTGCACAATATTAGTAATAGCTTATATCTTTTTGGGTGATAATTAAGAGAAATTGTAAATATTTTCCAATTCATATTTTATCTTGAAAATTTCATAATTGTACTTTTATAAGAATGAGATGGAGCGAGAGAGAGAGTGAGATATAGGAGACTAATGGGACTAAGGGCAGATAATATCAGAATTTAGTACTTGTCCAACAAAACTGGTAAAGGAAATTTTTTTTTGGAAAATATGCAGGCAAACAACTAATTGCAACATATTTTCCTTATACTCGTACTCGTATATTTCATCAACATTTGAAGAAGATGTACAACAGCACTGAACGATTTTAGTTGGTACTGCTGCTGCTGCTGCTATGGCTGCTCCTACTTTAGCTGTTGTTGGTTCTGTTAAAGTACCCTCTATTTGCAGTGTCTTCTACAGCTTCTTGTATATGTGAAAGTATCTAGTGGCATCCTTGTAATGCACAAGTACTTCTCTACGCTGCAACAACACTTTTGTTTGCAATTGCAAATGAACGTACGGAAGGATACTACTACTGCTACTACTACATAATACTACTACTACTAGTACCACGATGAGAGATAGATGATGCACAAGGATATTGCAATGCACATGCACATCCACACAATGGTACAAGAGAGCGACTCGTACGTAGTATTAGTGTGGTAGGTAATAGTAGTAATCGTTAAATGCAACAAAACTTGAAAACATGCAAATATACGAAAACAAGTAATCTCTGTTTACAAACAAACACATTTGAAAACTAAACGAAACTAGTTATGACGAGAGCAAAAAAAACGAGGAAAGAAAGGAAAAAAAAACAAACACAAAACTTGCATATAAGTACAACTATGGTTAGGCCGAAAATATGACATGTACTCGTAATTTTTGTTTTAAAAGCCCTCTGACTATTTGCCTGTTGAGTACCCTACGTTGTGTATTTTTTAAAGAGGAATTGATTTGGAGATTAAAATTTTGAATCTATGAAACAAACGGATTTCTTAAATGTATTGCTTCTTCATTGTTTCATGTTGGAGCAGTCATGTGGATGTGATGTATTGTGAATATGAAAAGATTTTATTATTTAAATATAAATATATGGCATGATGGTTAGAACATGCGACTACCATGCAGGAGATTCCAGGTACAACTACTGGCTCATCTAAGGGGAAACAAATTTCTGTCATTGGCGGCCCCCTTCGTTGTCGTCGACAACACCTTCGCAGTATAAGTGTCGAGTCAATGAGCATGTCAAGTAAACAGCTTCTTAAACAGTGACGTTCGCATTCGTCGATAAACAAGTAGGTGCCGTTAGTTGTGAATCTAAAAATAGAAAGCGTGTTAATTCACAACAACGCGAGAAGCTATCCCATACCTCAATTATGGGGTGTAAGGGAAAATTAAGAAGTTTAAGTCAGATAACCGCATAATCTGCAGTTATTCAGAATTCAATGGCCGCCACACACATTGTGACTTCTTCATACATTCGATAGTCAAAAATAGACGGGGTTGTTGTAAAGCAATGGAAATTGGTACGACCACTTTTTGTGATGAAATTAAGAATCTTCCAAAAACAAATTTGGCGAGTAGATCGCGAATTTTGGAAGTATATTTTCACGGCTTACAAAAATAAGCTCTGGCGGTAGTCCATCGGCACCTATATTATTTTTAAGCCTTGCGATCGCCGTGCAGATCTCGTTTTTAAGTCGAGTTTAAGTCCATCGTTTATGATTGGTGTGATTTCGTCACATATGCTTTCTTCGGGTACGAGTAGAGCTCGAAAGTGTTTCCTCCATATTTGCAGCACACTCTGAGTGTCCCTGACCAGATTTCCGTCTCTCTCCTTACAGTTGGGGATCCCTGGTCCAAAACCTTTGCTTTTAACCCTTTGGTAGAACTTTCGAGCTTCGACTCTATTTCTGTAATTTTCTTTATCTTGGCTCTCTCTTTTCTTCCACTGATGGTTTTTCCGCCTGAACAGGCGTTTCCTCTCACTCCTGTTCTCACTATAACGCTCCGTCATCGCTGCCTGCAGTTTTGCCTTGTATGCAACATCCATTTCCTCAGACATTTCCTCAGACATTCATCATCGTACCAGGGCTTGTCTGAGCGGGAATTTTCAGAACCTAGTACGGTCGTAGCGGCAGTGGTCATAGAATTCGCAATATGCTGCCACTGTTTGTTGGGATCATCAGAACTAGGGGAGTTTGTTTGGAGTAATGGAGAGAGAGTTGGTTGGAGTAGGCATTGGCTAACTCGGTGGTTTGCAGCTTTGTGAAGTCTAGCTACCATTGCTTGTCGTTACGAGTGTTTTTAGCACTACTAAATCGTGTGCGTACCTTGGCAGCAACTGTAGGTGGTGATCCTAGTCAATATCTGCACCGCGCATCACACGCACGTTCATAACGCTTGAGACATGCCTTCCATTTATTACCACGTGATCTATCTGGTTTCTTGTATTATGATTAAGGGATATCCAGGTTGCCTTGTGGATATCTTTATGCGGGAAACTGGTTCTACTTACTATGATGTTTCTTGCCGACGCGAAGTTAGCTAGTCTGAATCCGTTATCGGAGGTGTGGTTGTGCAGACTGAATTTTTCGACTGCTGAACCAAAAGTATCTTCCATTTCTATTTTAGCATTAAAACCCGCCTGAACTATTTTAATGTCATGTACAGGGCAGCGGTTATATATTTTCTCCAGTCGCTCATAGAATGCATCTTTAATGTCCTCATCTTTGTCTTCTGTCGGGGCAGCGTAATGTAAAAATATTTCGCCCGGATTCGAATAACGCTTACAGGGTTAAACCGCGAGATCAGGTGTCGAAGTCACTGGCCGACTATGAAACCACATCCAAGTGCATGTCAACTGTAAAAGATGCCAGAGTTCTTTCGCCGTGTGCATCCCTGTTCCGTCCATCTTTTTTTTTGTATGGCGGTGATGCCAGCCTTGTATTTGTCGAGGACATCCGCCAAAACATGCGATTATCATGCGAGGGATCAGGGTGCGATCGATTTTGCCGACAGGCAGTAAAAGTCTAGTAAAGCTTCTCAAATAGCTGACGTTCGCATTCGTCTATAAACTCTCCACTGTCTTCCCCAAGACATAGACAAATTGATTTTAATTAAGAATGTTTTCACCTATAAATGAAAAAGTTTAATGTCCTTTAAGGGGCTGCCCATGGCTAAAATACGCGACTACCATTCCTGACTCAGTAATCTAAAATTTTTTCATCGCCGCTCCCTCCATGTTACCGACAGCAATTTAGTAGTAAGTGTCTAGTAAAAGCTGGTGATCGCATTTTTCTATCAACTATGGGTACTTTGGGTTAGTCTACAAATATAAAGCGTTTAATATCACAATAATACGAGCAGCCCTCCCATATCTTATCCATGGGGCATAAGGGGAAAAAAGTCTTTTTTATACCCTAACCCTACGGGTATGAGGGTAGATTTTCATACGACCCAAAAGTGTAACACATAGAAGGAGTCACTTTAGGTTTCTTTGAACCACATCCAATTTATGACTTTTTAAGTCGTTTGGGCCATGTCCGTCTGTTTGTCTGTCCGGCTGGTACGCAGGATAACTTTCGAAAGGCGCAACCAATTGTTTTGAAACTTTGCATTGGGTATTTTCCTAAAAATACTTACGGTATTGCAAATGGGCAACATTGCCACACCCCTTCTGGTAACTCCCATACAAATGTACCATTCCACCCACTTTAGAAATCAAGTAATAACATCAAAGTACCCAACCCAACGAAGGATACAATTTTGGAGAAAAACTGGAAGTCTAGGCACGCCCCTTCTGGTACCGCCCATACAGATGTACTATTTTGCCCACTTTAGAAATCGAGTAATAATGTCAACACATCCAACGCGATCGGGCCTACATTATGTACCTATTTAGTGAAGCTATAACAGGGTAAAGTTTTGGAAAAAAAAACTGGAAGACTAGCCACGCCCCTTCTGGTACCGCCCATACAAATGTACCATTCCGCCCACTTTAGATATCGAATAATAATATTAATACACCCAATGGGTGAGGGTTTTTTATATGTCGTTTAATTTTTTCAAACTCAATTGGAAGTTCTTAATTTATTATACAATTATATGGAATATCATTCTTTCTTTAATGTCACTTTAAATTTTCTTAAACATATGTGAAGCATTTCAATATCATTTGGAACTTTGTGCCCAGTACCACAACTTATTCGTTATTGTGTATGAATTTTCGATTTAACAATGTGACAACGAATGGTTCTAAACTTGTAAACCAATACATGAGCTTCTATTATGCTTTCAAAATATATTCCCCATGTATTCGAAATATTTATTACTACCCTCATCATAGGGTAACACACAAGTTGCTACTGACTCACTCATCATTATCTAGCGTATCATGCATAGCCTTTACCTTGTAGGAGAGTACTTTAACATATTTCTGTGTGTTTTGTTAAATGTCTATGTAAGTTCCTAAATAAAAACAAAGGACGAACATATGAAACATGTAACATGCAGTCGTACTGCTGTAACTGTTAGTCGTCGTACAACTACCTTGTTATTATTGTACCAACAATTTCCATAAGTGGTACTTTATAAACTACAACAGCCCCAAACATAAAGGAGCTTGTACAGTCCCCTTTACCTGTTTGTCCGCTATCCCCTCACCGCTTGCTGCCAACGAAAAAAAGGAGCCTGTAAACGCAATGCAAAACAAAATAGATATGCTAAGGCCTTTAACTTATGCATCTGCCTTCCATGAATCTTCATCCTCATACTACTGCTGCTCAGCAGTAGCAACAATTTTGTTCCTAAGACCTAAGTGTGTAAGACACGCAAAGAGGTGTGTTCCATGTGAGTGTGCGATTGTGTTAGTGTGGGCATTTCCCCACTGTAAAGTATTCATCCGAGTAGTGTTTTAAGTGCAACATTAGAGTGCAATCAAATGAATGTTTAAACTTTGTTCAGCCAGTCAACATAAATCTCAGATTCCCACTGAATTAGGGGAGAGGGAGGGAGCACGGCTCATTCATCGTTCATGTTGGCTCCGTATTTGCGTCTTGTACGTCCTTCGTTTGAACCATATGAAACGGCCTGTGATACCACTACCATTCGCAGTGCTTTACAATCACACGAATATATTGTTGTAGGCTGCAGCTATGACTGCATTTGGGCACATTGCATGCACCACACTGATGTTGGTGGTGGGCAGCAGGAGAATACCATTTAAGAGCCAGATTTTTATTTGCAACGACTAAGGAAGGTATTTTTCCTCTTATAATGCTCTAGATTTGCTTATTGTTGTTGCTGATGCCTCCTTTCGGTTTATTTCCTCTTCAACGGCACAGTACACCAGCACACCATGCCCTTAAATGTTTCCATTTAAGTTGCAACTGAGAAAAAAATATGCCAAGAGAAAAAAAAAACTTGAAATAGGAAACATGAAATTTACAACATTTAACGATATGTAAACATTTATGTTATTTAATTTCTTATTCCGTATACACTTTTTTTTGCCATGTATTTGTCAAATAGTACAACAAGGGAATACGAGACCAACATTTCCTTTTGCCATATGATGAGATGTCCTTAGAGGATAAATGTGAATGCAAGTGAATGCGTAGTGCAGCAATAAAATTTTGTAGGAATCTTAAAAAGAAAATAACAAAAAAAAAAAATACTGCAAACGAAAGTTTATTTGTTGAAAGAAAAAGGAATGCCAACAGATGTTGTTATAACGAAATAGAAACAAAAATGGGTACGTATGTACTTTAATGCCATCTAAGCTGAGACAAGTAAAATATGTTAGTTTATGAGCACGACTTATGAATGGAAGCTTATAAGTTACAACTATGTAACAAGAAGCTGTTAACACCAAGCTAATCAAAAAAAAAAAACATGGAAATAAAGAAATTTTTGTTTTAAAACTATGTAAAGGATATAACTGAAAATAAATAGAAAATTTTTTAATTTGAGTCTTTCTGATGGTATTTATTTGGGAATAACCAGAAGCTCTCTTTGGGACCGGCCGTGGCATAGTGCTTAGAACACGCGACAACCATGAGGGAGATCGCAGGCTCAAACCTGGCTCCAGTCATCTAAAGAAAAATAAAAAAAGGTTAAATTGTTCTTTCATTGTCGGCTCCTTTCGAATGTTGTCGACAGCAACTTCGCAGTATTAGTGTCGAGTCCATCGGCATGTCTAGTAAGAGCTTCTCAAACAGTGACGTTCGCATTCGTCGATAAACAAGTAGGTGCCGTTAGTTGTGAATCTAAAAATAGTAAGCTTGTTAATTCACAACAACGCGAGAAGCTATCCCATACCTCATTAATGGGGTGCAAAGGGAAATTAAGTTTTTTTTTCTCTTTGAAGGTCCCCAAGCTGCTTACAACGTTCAAGAATTTATCATCCGTTTAGCCTTAATGGCATGCTATCACCGATGCGTCTTAGGAAATATGCAATAGAAGTTACTGAAGCTCAGCGCAGAGGCTCTTTTAGTGGCTTTGGCCGCCCCAAGAAATTTGAATCGGGCGCGGTGGCCTAATAAGCCACTCTCCTTAAACAAAACAATTACTATAAAAACACGAAGAAAAGAAAGAAACAAGAACCTCCGAAATCTTGACGACCCCCGCAAACGTTATAAGGACCATGATTAAAGGATATGCACCTGCAATGTCCGAAATCTATACAGAGATGGTGCCTCTATCCAACTGGCGGATGTCCTCGACAAATACAAGGCTGACAACAGCGCCATACAGAAAATAATATGAACGGGACAGGGATGCACCCGGCTAAAGAGCTGCGACATCTTTTACAGCTGCCATGCAGAAAGACACGAATTTGGTTTGGTGGTCTCATCATCGGCAAGAGACTTCGACATCTGGTCTGGCGGTTTAACCCGAACAGCCACTTTTCGTTTTGGGGCGAAATATTTTTATATTACGCTGATTTGTGTACGCGCCCCGACGAAAAACAAAGACGATGACATTAAATATGTTTTCTATGAGCACATGGAGGAGATATATGACCGCTGCCCTGCACATGGCATTAAAATTGTTCTGGGAGGTTTTAATGTTAAAATAGGAAGGGCAGATGCTATTGGCTCAGCAGTTGGAAAATTCAGTCTACACAACAATACCTCAAATAACGGATTCAGACTATCTTCGCGTAGGCAAGAAACATGGTTGTGAGTGAAACCAGATTCCCGCATAAATGTACCCACAAGGCATTCTGGATATCTTCCGATAAAAATACCAGAAATCAGATTGATCACGTGGAAATCGATGGAAATCAAGCATTATGGACGTGCGTGAAATGTGCAGTGCAAATATTGACTCGGAACACTACGTAGTTACAGTCAAGTTATTCACGCGATGAAGTAGTGCTAAAAACACTCGAAACCACACGCAAAGGAAGTTAGACAAACAAAGTTGCATACCACCGAGATAGCCAATGCCTACTCTAAACAACTCCCTCAATTACTTCGAGCCAACCCCCCTAGTTTTTTTTTTTTTTTTTTCATTTATTTTAATTCATTAGTTATAAGTACAATTATTATTATTAAGTGCCCCAGCGCCTTATAGGCATTGTAGAGGCTAACTGGCAACTATATAAATAACAAGTATTAAAATTTTACAATTAAAACAATTATGCAAAAAAAAAAAAAGTTTTTAAAAATTTTTTTTTACAGTTAAAACAATTATGCAAAAAAAGTATTAAAAATTTTACAATTAAAACAATTTCAAAAATTATTTTATGAAGAAAAAAAAAAATACTTTATATATGCAATATATTTGATATTACGTAAGAAGTGCTTCTATATTGTTAAGAAGATATTCTTTTACAGATTGTTTAAAAGTGGAAATAATTGCTATATTTTTAATTTCGTCAGGTAAACTATTGTATTCAAGTGATCCTGCATGTTTTATTCGTTGTTTTGTTAAATCGATTCGGCACCTTGCAACTTGTAGGTGATTAGCCTGTCTTGTGTTTCTCCCTGTTGTCTGCACATTTCGGCTGAAAGACACCCCGGAATCTGGGGATCTTATGGATTTAAACATAAATAAAAATAATTGTTGTTTGTACAGACCACGAACAGGTAATATGCTTGTTGCTTTGGTTCTATACAAATCCAAAGTAGGGTAACGCATTGGCAAATTGAATACGATTTTTAAAGCTTTGTTCTGAGCAGATTGTAGAGATCTTAGTGAATTTGATGTTTTGGTAGCATACACAATGGGAAGGTACGATATTACAGAATTAATAAGAGCTTGAAATATAAGCATTTTGACATTGGTACTTAACTTGTTTTTGAATTTAAACAGTATTCCAGTTGCAGATGATACCTTTGCTCTTACCTGGGATATATGTTCATCCCATTTCAGATTTTGTGTCAAAGTAACACCAAGATATTTTACACTTAATGATTCTTCAATTATTGTGCCGCCAACGTGAATTGTCATCAATTGTTCATTTTTAATACAATGCGGTCTAAAACGAATAAATTTAGTTTTTGACGGATTCAACATTAATTTGTTCACACGGGCAAATTCAGCTAATATTGCCGCGTCATATTCAATATGGGCCTGCAGAACTTTTTCATGTTGGTATTTGTAAAAAATACAGACATCATCAGCAAATAAATTAAGTCTTCCATTGAATTCAATATTTTTAATATCATTTATAAATATTTTAAACAAAAGTGGGCCAATGACACTGCCCTGAGGAACACCATGATTAACGGGTAATATTTCACTCACCGATGAACCAATTTGAACAAATTGCGATCTGCTTTCGAGAAAAGTCTTCAATAATCTTAGAGAAGAGCCTATCAAGCCGATGCTCTCAAGTTTCAACATTAAAATATTGTGATCAACAAGATCAAACGCTTTCGAAAAATCAAAAAATACACCTGCTACACCCTTGTAACCATCATCAATTCCAGAACAAATATATTCTACAGCGTTGACTAAAGCCTCCCTAGTTCCCGATCCTTTCTTAAATCCAAATTGATTTTTATATAAAATTTCATTATCATTAACATACTTTGAAAGTTGGTTAAAAAGAAGCTTTTCAAATATTTTATCTATCACTGATAGAATTGAAATAGGCCGAAAATCAGAAACATACTTTGCATTTGGTTTCTTTGGTATGGGTATTATCTTGTGAACTTTTAAAACACTCGGATACGTTCCCTCCATAATCATTTTATTAAAAATACATACTAATAAATCAGAAACAGCTGATTGTCTTACAAACAACATTCTAGTAGTAATGTTATCAAAACCAGGGCTTTTTGAGGATTTTAACTGTCGTAAAACGTTTTCAACTTCTGTTTTATTTACCATTTGAAAAGTAAAGGTGGTAACCTCAGACCGTAGCGTTCGGAAAACATTAACATTATCATTAGAGTGCTGTTCAATATTATTATGTATATTGTTAACAGAATCTATGAAATATTTGTTTAAAACCGAAGCCATTTCCTCATTTGATCTGAAACAATTTCCTTCTTCAGATATTACTTCCTTGATTGCTTCTTTCTTCCTTCCAAGTTCCCTATTTAGAAAATCCCACGTTTTCTTGGTATTATCCTTACAAAAGCTAAGATTATGTACATAATAATCTTCCATTAAAAACTTGTTACAAATCTTTATAACTTTACTAATTCTCTTTAGCCGTTCTTCTGTAGAATTGTGTCTATGCTTTCTTCTAGACTTAAGTAGTTTACATTTAAGGATTTTCAAAGCAGCAAGGTTTTCATTTATCCACGGAGCTATTTTTCTTCTCATATCTATCGGAGTTGAAATAATTTCTGTACTTTCCAAAGCAGCTGATGTGAAAATATCAATAAATTGCCGGCACAAATCTGAAGAGCTTGTCACATTTCTTAAAGACGGTAATTTGTTGTCCAAAATCTGACCAATTTTTGAATAATGTACAATTTGTCTTCGTGACTCACACTGTCTATTCAGATTTGAATTTACACAAACTTTACAACTTAAAAAGTTATGATCGGATAATTCGGTTTCTATACAATCTACAGATATCTTGCCAGGTTTATTACAACATACCCAATCAATTGAAGTTTTGCTTGTAGGTCTTGTTATATGGTTGTGAC
The DNA here is from genome assembly GCA_964034835.1 of Muscina levida. Taxonomy (NCBI): domain Eukaryota; kingdom Metazoa; phylum Arthropoda; class Insecta; order Diptera; family Muscidae; genus Muscina; species Muscina levida. Next base: position 30,666,389 of record OZ035883.1, on the reverse strand, counting down.
ACATTTGCATACCAAACTCCTGAAAAAGGTCATTTATTAATCTGAATTGTCTACTAGGTATTCGCAAGTCAATATTAAAATCACCGACGATCAATACAGGGTTGGTGGCAAATTGAAGAAGATAATGATCCATTTTACTCATTAAAAAATTTAAAACACATCGTTGTGATCGATAAACAGACATTACACACAATTTTCTATTATCTAATTTTATATCATCCAACTCAATTGCAATTACATCCAAGCTGCTTTCACTGTTTTTAATAACAACTTTATACCGCAAACTGGAGTTTACATACATTGTCGTGCCACCAAAACCATCAGATCTATCACAGTGTATAGCATCAAAACCAGGAATAGAATATAAGTTTAAATTATTCCCACTAAACCATGTTTCCTGGATAGCCATTATTTCCGGAATTTTAACAAGTTCACTTATCTCACTTTTGAAACGATTAAATTTGTCTAAAGATGAAACACTTCGTACGTTTATCGATAAAATATTAAAATAGTTTAGATTTTCAACAATAACACTTTCATTATATGCATTTGTATTTTTAAAATAACCTGAGATCATAAAAAACAAATTAATTTTATTAAATTATTCAAATTTTAAATTTAAACACAATTATAATTTAATAAATTAGGATAGTGCATCAGCATCATCAAACTCATCATCATCATCGCTATCTTCATCATCAACATGCTGCATACCACGAACTGTCTTGGGACGTTTACACGTAGAGCTTAAGAGCATTTTATCCACATCTTCCATACTCCTTATTCTGATTTGCCTAGAATTAGCTTCCTTCTTAGCATAAATCTTCCCATCTCTCGTGTAAACAGAATAAAACCCAACAGTCTACAAAGATTTCGCATGCTTTAACACCTCCAGACTATCCTTTGACATAAAATCATTTATGTAAACTGATTTCGTATCTTCCAACGACTTCAAGTTCTTCTTGTTCTTCATTAAAACCATTTTGTGTTTTTTGTTTACAAATTTAACGACAACAGATGATTTATTGGATTGCCTATTACGACCCATGAAATACGCGTCATCAATGTCATCCTCGCACACATTAGCTCTCGCCTTCTTCGCTATATCTAGCACAACATCAAGAGCATTGCTCTCAGAGTCAGTTACAACACCATTTATTATGCAGTTGTTCTGAACGCGAACATCATTTAAAAATGTCACAGTAGACTTAAGTTTCTTTACATCCTCTCTGAGAGATTCATTTTCTTTTTTTAGTTTCTTTACAGCTGCAGTATTTTTTTTAACACCATTTAAAATACTGTCATATTGAGATGACATAAAGTTCATCGTTTCTCTCATTTCTCTCATTTCTTTTAAAATTGTTTTAAGTTCTGATTTGCCATCATCTTTAGGCTCACATATTTGGCACTTAAACTCAAGAGAGGGATCTTTCATTAGCTCATCAATCTCAACTTTATTCAGCTGTGTGCACAGAGAGTGAAGGGTTTTTTTACAAGAGTCACACTCAATAGCTTCGTCGCTTTCCAACACTTCTGTTTTGCAAAGAATGCACATCACTTTTTTACTTTTCGTGTTTATGCTTTTTCGCGTTTTGCCTGGCATTTTTTTTACAACTCACACAGACACCACAACTTGATATTTAAGTGTAATATAGATTTGTATGTATTTACACTGGTTGTCTTATGAAATTCGCTTATTCTTTCTCTCGAGTACGGACCGTGTCAAATTTTGCGTTTAGTCACGACGGAGTTGCCACACTGTTGTGTTGTGTTGTGTTTTGATGTTCCCGACACTCAGTGGCAGCATATTGAGAATTCTATGACCACTGCCGCAATGACCTTACTGGGTTATGGAAAACCACGCTCAGACAAGCCTTGGTATGATGATGAATGACGCGAAATATTTGAGGAAATGTATGCGGTATTCAAGGCACAACTGCAGCCAATGGTAACGCGTGCGATGACTGTGCGTTAAAATGAGAAAAGGAGGGAGACGAAATGCCTCTTCAGGCGGAAAAAGCGTCTGTGGAAGAAAGGAGAGAGTCAGGATATCGAAAACTACAGGGATAGAGGTGAGGCCCGAAAGTTCTACCAAAAGGTAAAAAGTAAAAGTTTTGAAACTGGGATCGCCCATCGATTAGGACAGAGACGGAAATTTGGTCATTGACAGTCAGAGTGTGCTGCAAATATGGAGGGAACACTTCAGATCTTTATTCGCATAAGTGTCGAAATCACACCAATTATAGACGACGGAGTAGATTGTCCACCACCAAGCCCAAATGAGATCAGCACGGTAATTGTACGGCTTAAAAACAGTAAAGCTGCGGGAGCCGATGTACTACCGGCAGAGCTTTTTGCATCCCGTGGCGATGAGCTGGCAATATGCATGCACCAGCTCATAAACATGATTTGGCTCAAGGAATGCATGCCCGATGTTTGGAATCTGAGTGTTCTATGTCCTGTGCTTAAGAAATTCGAGCCAAGTGAGTGTACTTACAATCGCGGGATTAGCATTTTACCCATCGCATACAACGTGTTGTCTTGTGTGTTATGTGAAAGACTAAAAACCATTTTGGCGAACCTGATTGGACCTTATCAGTCTGTCTTTAGACCTGGTAAATCCATTACAGACCAGATATTCACACTACGACAAATTCTGGAAATGACCTAAGTAGTGCCGATCGACACCTACCATCTGTTCATCGATTACGAAGCTGCATTCGACAGTCCGAAACGACAGAAATTGTTGGATGCTATGGCTGAGTTTGGTATCCCCGTAAAGCTAATTCGACTTTGCGGGATGATACTGACTGACACGAGGTCTTCAGAGAAATTGGCAAAAATCTGTCGAGCCATTTTCTACCAAGCGAGGCTTTAGACAAGGCGATAGTCTGCCCTGCGATCTCTTTAACATCGTAATGGAGATGATCATGCATAAGGCTGTAGTAAACAGGAATGGTGCCATCATCAACAAAAGTAACATGTTGCTCGCGTATGCAGATGATATAGATATCATTGGCCGTACATTGCGGGATGTTACTGCGGCTTTTTTGAGCCTTGAAAAGCAGTCAGCGGAAGTGGGTCTGGTGAAATATGAGGACAAAACCAAGTTATTTTTTTCAACGAACAAGAAGTCCACTCGTCTGGAACGCTGCGTGAACGTTGACAACTAGAACTTAGAAGTGGTCGATGATTTTCTCTACCTTGGCTCCGCCGTAAACAAAAATAATAATGTCAGCCTGGAAATCAAAAGACGTGTAGTGATCACAAACCGCTGCTACTATGCGAAAAGCAAGCGATTTAATGACAAAGCGCTTTCTCGAAGAACAAAGATTCAAAACTACCAGACTCTGATCCTAACTGTTTTGCGCTACAGCGCAGAATCCTAGGTAATGACACAAGCGGATCAATCTATTCTGGGAGTCTACGAGAGCAAAATACTTCGAAAAATATTTGGACCCATCATCGTTAACGCGAGTATCGCAGTCGAAAGAACCACGAGCTGAAAGTTTTTAAAAATATTGCTGCTATAGTATTATTTGTGAGGAATTATGTAGGCGTGTCCATATGGACACACGGCTACATACACAGGAAATTATTTTCATGTTGATCGTCTCTCACAGATTTTGAATTTTTCATCTTTTTCAAAAAAAAAAAACCAACACTAAAATAGGTTCTTTACTGCTTTGAAGAGTTAAATGGTGCAGACTACAGCGATGTTGATGTCGTCCGAAAATGATGGGCATGTGAGTGGAGAAGTTGATGCCGAGAAGGTGTTCCTGATAATGTTTGTCCCAATCAGCTAAACACGAGTTGTGAAATCTCTTTTCTTTTTAATCTTTTTACAAGCTTCCCACTTCTTGTACATTTAAAGTCGGGTGGCTACAGTGGAACCGGAACAAAGAAGGAGCTCAAAAAAGTAAAAACTCGGGTTTTGAATAGCTGCTACTGAAGGAAATACTGATATTCGTCTAGTAAAGTGGATCGACAATAGTGTAGCAAGTGTTGCTTCCCCTTTATTTGGCAAGCAACCTATGACAAGTGCATCCCAATATTGCCACGAGAAACGAATAAAATTCAGTAATCCTCGTACATCTACCATAACTAACTATAACTAATTTATGTGTGGTGTAGATCGAATGGACCAAAATTTGTCTCTTTATCGAAATGCATATAAAAGAAAAAAAATTGCGGTAATACATTTTCACATGGCTACTATATGTTTGTGTACAGAATGCTTTGCAACTATCTAGAAAAGGGCACCCAAATATGTCACAACTCGAGTACAGAAGATAATTTGCGGTTTACTACCGATACTGCTGGGAAAAGTGCGTTTTCCTAACCTCTACACTCCACTAATTACATTCATGTAAAAAAAGTCGAAATTCGGAACAAAAAAGTTTTGGGACAAGTCGGGTTAAGAAGAAGTTAGAAATTGTCGATTGGGTGTATAAATGGCAGGTGTTGTTTGAAAAGGTCAATAAAACAATTTGAAACATATTTCATTTTAACCCCAAAGATTGGGCTTCACTCTAAATGTTTGCTAAATACATACATACATACATAAATACATCAAAGGACATTCAATACGGTAAAATTTTTGCACCAATTCTTTGAATCAATTACATGGCTCTGAATTTCCTTTAAATCTGCACACAAAACTTCCGCATGACAAAGCCAACCCATATTCACATTCGTATTTCACATGAAATTGAAAATCATTTTGAAATCGAAATGATTTACAGAACATGTCTCGGTTTTAAATACTCACAGATCCAACAACCCACAAAAAAATAAGTCAAAATAAAAGAGTTCGAGTGGAAAAATCAACTTGAACTGTGCAAACCCAAAATGGATTTCAGCATCATTAGGACTTGAAATACATAGACAACAACAAAAAAATACGATAGTATTTTATGTGTGTGTGTTACTTGTTTATTCTCTAGAATACGGTTGTGTTGATGTTGTCGTCTATATAAACACATATGTATAAATATTTATATGGTCACATCAAAAATACATGATTACAATTACTTAAATATGTACTATTGGAAACATACAACACACACACACATTTCAATACACACACAAACACTCACAAGAGTTAAAAGGGCAAGCTTAAAGTGACCGACATACACATTGGCTTAACTTGCATGAATCCAAATGTTTTGAAAAGTCAATATAAGGCGTTAAGCCAAAGTGGGACAAAGGATGGACACAAACACGAAACATTTGAATGAAAGGGAAAGTTACAGAAGGTTATGGATGGATAAGAAGGAAAATAAACATTCTGGCTTGATTTTATAGATTTCTTCTAAGAAATGTAAAATTTGACAAAACTTTGTCGTATTATTGACACAGCAATGTTTAACTGTAGAGTTCAGGATTTAAAAAGCTAAAATATTAATTTATCATCAAGTTCCTGTGAAAATTTTGCGACTGCTATGGAAAACTGTAGAAGTGAACAATTCATCATAAAGTTCCTGTGAAAATAGTTAAAGCTTTCATATGCAATTTGAAATCTAAAATATTTCAATCACACACACACACACACTAAATATTATATACCTAGAATACCTAAATACGTGATTCTTAGAATTTTATATCTGGTATAATATCTGGTATATCTAACGTAGTTTTAGTTGTTCGGATTAGTTGTTTCCGTGAGGTTGCTTCTAATTTACACTTTCGTCCTATTCAGAGGGAATGCAAACTTTTTTATATCTGTGAAATCAAGGAATTTATATTATTTATATCTTTCTGGATCTCGACATTTCTCAGAACACAAAATACTTTGATTTTCTATGTATTTAAACAACGTATCAACAACAAAGGATGTTTTTTTTTTGAGACATATAGAACTTTGGATAAGGATAACTGTAAAACTAGCTGTCATACTAATAAAATGTATTTGACATTTTATACCATCACTCTGACGAATTAGGGTATATATCATTTGATACGAGGAAAAGGCGTCGAGTTAGACCCCAAGTATCTTAAGACCAAATTAGTTTCAGGACTTTTTAAGACGATTGATCTATGTCCGTCTGTCTGGCTGGCTGGCTGGATGATGAGCAGGATAACTCGAGTAAACCTTAACGGATCGGTATAAAAAGTTACCTGTATTAATATTTTTCAAAACGGACTATTAGGATTGTAAATGGGCAGAATAGCCCCTCCCCTTCTGGTACCTCCCATACAATATTACATACTTTGGGATAATTAATATTCCTCACATAACTTCTAAACCGGCATCTGGGGGATAATCAAATTTGGTCAGTTAATTTGTCTTGTAATAGGAGGCGAAACCTTAGAAAACCTAACTATTTTACACAGCCCGTCTGGTACCTTCTATATAAATAACCGATATTGCCCTTTTTACATGCATATTTTGTATGTACACTGAATTCAGTAAAATTTGTCCAAGGAGGTAAGCATTAATTGAATGTTGATTTACGAAAAAAAAATCAGACAAGTTGTGCTGCCACAACATCAACCAAAAGAATATATGATGCACATGAGAAATGTGCCACTGAAGGGACAAGAGACACGGGTATCTATAACTCGAGCTTTAAGTTTTAATTTACCATCGTAACTTTTGACGTAACCACAGCCACTACGTGGTTCTAAAGAGCTATAGGAAAGTTAAAAAAAACCAGATAAAATTCAGAAAAATGCATGAAATCTTTATTTGAATCGATAGTACGGTCCATATCATTTGTTTGAAGATTATTTCATGCAAATGTTGACCGTGACTGCGCCTCATATGGTCCATCCGCTTAGTCCAATTTTGGCATACTCTTTCCAACATTTCCGGTATCTCATAAATAAATGCTTCAATGTTGTCTTCCAATACGCCAATTGAAGCGGGCATGTGTGTATAGACATGAGCTTTAACATAGCCCCACAAAAAATAGTCTAAAGGCGTTAAATCGCACAATCTAGGCGGCCAATTGACCAGTCCCGAACTTGAAATAAAATGTTCACCGAACTCGCCACTCAATAAGTCCATTGTTAAGCGTGCTGTGTGGCATGTGGCATCGTCTTGTTGAAACCACATGTCATGGAAGTCAAGCTGTTGCATTTTGGGCAAAAAAAAGTTGGATATCATCTTACGTTAGCGCTCACCATTCACAGTTACGTTACGATTCTCATCATCTTTGAAGAAGTACGGTTCAATGATGCCACCAGCCCATAAACCGCACCAAACTGTGACTTTTTCTGGATGTATTGGTAGCTCTTGGAATGCTTCTGGCAGATCTTCACTCCAAAATCGACAATTCTACTTATTAACGTACCCATTGAGCCAAAAATGAGCTTCGTCGCTGAACACAATTTTTCGAAAAAAGTGGATCTTCTTCGGCTCTACGTTGCTGTAGGTCGTTAGCCTTTAATTCTTTCCACGTTGTTGAGTAACAGAGGCCCAATTGCTGCGAACGACAACGAATCGATAATTGATGGTCATCATTAACACTGGCCTATACAAACTTTAATTAAGTTTTTTTTTATACAAAAAACTTAGCTTGATTGTTAATTTTTAGCTTAATTTCCCTTTCCACCCCATGAATGAGGTATGGGATAGCTTCTCGCGTTGTTGTGAATTAACACGCTTTCTATTTTAAGATTCACAACTAACGGCATCTACTTGTTTATCGACTAATGCAAACGTCACTGTTTTGAGATGCTCTTACTAGACATGCCGATTGACTCGACACTAATACTGCAGAGTTGCTGTCGACAACATTAGAGGGGAGCCGACAATGAAAGAAAAATGTATTTATTTTTTTTCTTTTAAGATGACTGGAGACAGGAGTTGAACCTGTGATCTTTCGCATGGTAGCCGCGTGTTCTAACCACTATGCCAGGGCCGGTCCAACTGGCCGATACAGCTGCGATATTTTCTTCACTTCGCACTCTACGTAAGCGTTTAATGTCCAACAATGTAAATTTGGTGCGAAATTTAGTCACAATAGCCCGAATAGCCGCTTCAGTGGGTCGATTAAACTGACCATAAAATGGAAGAAGCGCGATGAACTTTCTTAACAGAGCACGCATTTTGATAATAAAATTCATTAATTTACAAGCGCTGTTCGTTTGTAAGACGATTCATGGTTAAATTATAGACCAAACTAAAGATGTTTGACAGTGAAACAAAACATGAAACGTGCGTCAGCTGTTTAAACCAGTGTTGCCAAAAAGATAATAGCTAAAAAATCACACTTTACAAAAGTAGATCCTTACCTAAATGCCCAAAAAGGTTGCAATCAACCTTAGGCGAAACCTGGTCGCATGTAGTACCAGATGTATATATACCCCTTTGTCGAAACTTGTAAGAACATATGTCTCTACTATGGATTTACGACACCGCATAGCAGGCAAAGGAGGTTCTTTCAGAAATGGACCTGTGAATTGGATCGTTTGATTTTACACCTTTGGACTATTTTCTGTGGGTGAAAGTCAAATCCCTGGTGCAATATTGAACCGACAAGATGGGGTTCATAAGGCGCAGTTTCGGAGGCCATATGCCAGAAATTATTCTTAAACATTAAATTCCTTCAAATTTGTGAGCTAATGAATACTAAATTTTGGTCAATCCATTGAATTTGTTTTGTTTTAATACAGAGATCGGCATAGCATAGCCCAAGGCCCGAGAGAGCCAGACACGTATTCACTCACACATTGAACGACAACAAACAAATTCAATCAGTCTCACTTAAGCACTGGTTCGATGAGGTTGTATCGACTGATGTTTGCTTGCACGACACTAAAAGTATATGTACTTAGTAGGTACATAAATATTGTTACAACTTTGAAAACACTCATTTCAATAGTAAAATTAAATATTCCCCGTGATTACCACATGGTTTATGAAAACCAACCACTATACCGCAAAAGTAATTTCAAATTGCTTCAGGTTTCCCCATGCAGTGGTCGAACAAAGGGAACGGTATCGCAGTTATAGGGCTTTTTAAGTTTTTCTTCGTGTTTTCATAATAAATTTTTGGCTTTTTAAGTGCGAAAATAAAAAAGGTGACATTTTCAAAGCGCTCTGATCGCTTGGAATAAGTCGCATGTTTGCATACCGGTATATACAACTGTGTTGGGAGACTGATGATTAAAGCCGTCAATTTCAGCAAAACCCGCCCTGAACCAAAAAATCATGGCCCGTGAGATAAAAAATCAATCAGTCATATTGCTTCCGAACGACGTACAGGACATTTGTTGACTGCAGCTTAAGATAAAATAGGACAGGAAAATGCAAACATTTTTCGGTGAAGCACGCTGATTACTTGCTCAAAAAAAAACCTTGTTTACACATGACAAAATTGTTACAGTCTAGGAATAATATGACAAGGAAAATAATATAATGTATGTACGGTCATCTAAAAAAGCATCTGAACTTATCCTACGGGTTAGAATGGGTCATCATCTAGCTTCAGTGATGGTTAGGTGGGGGACTCCTACGATAGGTTCTTTTTTGAGCAGGGGGTCAAAACTTCGGGTATGGTTTACAAAGTAACTATTTCACAAAAGTCCAGGACTTGGACTTTCTAGCAAGTTTATACGTCGGCTCATATGGCTAAAATGAAACAGACCTGTCTTCAAAACAATTTTTCAGTTTAAATTTTCTCTAAAGAATGGCCCTCTACAAGCATCGCCTTAAACCCAATGGATTACATATGGTGGACAGTTTGGAGGACATTGTCTCTCACAAATAATACCACAATATTGATTTGCTTAAAGCTGCTTTGATGCGAACTGTAGCCAATGGACGCAGTGAGTGCTGCTGTTGATGATTTGCCAGTGGGTCTTAAGGCGTACGTGAATGACAGAGGCGAACACTTGAACTGAAAAGTAGCTTTTTAAATAAAAAGAGCCCAAAAAAAAAAAAAAATATGCCACCCCACCCCAAATACGCCCCAAAACAAGAAAATCGAGGTCAAAGTTGGCGCTAAAGACCGGTGGCCCGGGGGGGCCAAAAAAGGGGCCCCTTGGGTTCTATGATGTGGGTACTCAAATGAAAGATATTTTCGAGACGAATCCAACGATGTTATTTTTCCTACGGGTCTCCTGGACCGAGTTAGATTCATTTAAAATTCCGAGATATACCAAAAAAAAAGAATGGAAAAATGTGAAAAAATCATGGAAAGTTAGAAAAAATGAAGGAAATAAATTGAAAAATTCTACAAAAAATAGAAAATCTAAAAACCGCACGATTTTTAAAAAAAAATAATTTTTTCTGAAAAACCCCGTAAAAAATTTAAAAAAATGGGGAAAAATCATGGAAAATTAGAATAATTTAAGGAAATGAATTGAAAAATTCCATAGAAAAATTAAATGTCATCAAAAATGTGTGAAAATTTTAAGTTTTGTGAATTTTTTAAGGTTTTTAAAGAAAAATTAGAATAATTTAAGGAAATGAATTGAAAAATTCCATAAAAAAATGAAATGTCATCAAAAATGTGTGAAAATTTTAAATTTTTTTTGAATTTTTTAAGGTTTTTAAAGAAAAATTAGAATAATTTAAGGAAATAAATTGAAAAATTCCATAGAAAAATTAAATGTCATCAAAAATGTGTTAAAATTTTAAATTTTTTTGAATTTTTTAAGGTTTTTAAAGGAAAATTTCAAAAAATATTTAAAAAAAAATTCAAGAAAAAGTCTAAAGAGAAATATTTGAAAGAAGAAAATTGATTAAAATAAGGATAAAAGTGGAAAAAATTAAGAAAAATTTGAAAAATATTTTAAAAAAAGCTATGCATTGTAATTATATATATATTTTTTTGATATATCCCTTTAAAATATTATTTGTTTTTTAAATTAGAGTTGTAACGGTTGAGATGGTTGCAGTAGCGCCGTAGGCAAAAATTTTTCTTTTTGGTGTTTTCCGGGAAATCATAGAACCGAAAGGGGCCCCTTTGTTGACCCCCCGGGCCCCATGGGCCTGAGCGCCAACTTTGACCTACCATTCCGATGTTTGGGGAACAAGACGCAGACAATGGCATATTTTTTTTTTATCGGGCTCCCGCCCCATATTCTGCACTTCAGCCTATGTCCCTACTAAATATAATGAAAATTGCCCCACTTCTTTTGGTATCTACCAAACAAAATGACCTCTTTTCTTTCAAATGGAAAACTGGAGGATATTTGGATTTTGGTCAGTGTAATAATCTTGTAACAGTACACAAATCCTTAGAAAACCGAAACTTTTGCCTCTAATCATCCGAATAAGAAACTCTAACTATTTACTTTAATGAAATTTGATATCTCCAACGATCTTTAATCCGATTTCTAATGACTGCTCTCATTTAACAAATGACAATCGACACCATTTCAACACACCAACAGCAACAACTTCCTAAGTCTTTTACCCAATTGAAACCACAAACGTATTTACTGTTTAACCATCCATGCCATTTTACCTAACATTGGGTTTGCAAATATGTCCCACATTGTTGTTTAAAACCATGACCTGAAGAAATGTCGTAGCTACAGATTTAGATCACCATCGTGTGTGTGTGTGTGTGTGCTCATAAAATAAAAGATTTGTGTTGTTTTTTTTCTTCTCCTTTTTTTTCTAAGAGTTATAACAGATACGACAATAAGAAGAAAAACAACAAGCATAGAATCTTGTCAAAATATTTCCCACACATATTTAACATTTGACAAGACATGTCACATGTCCGTTTTACTTTGCCACAGTTCAGTCTTAGACCTACACATGCCAACACACATACATGTTTAAAGTCGTTGAAGTATAGCTGGCGGTTATGGTCATGTAGCTGGTCTGGTGCTGCTGCTGCTACTGTTCTTGCTATTGCCATGGAATTGTTGTGGACAATGATGTCGTAGTGTTTGTGTAGATGATGTCTACCGCTTTGCAGGACTTTTAGTTTATTTAGTTACAATTTCTTTTTTGTTGTTGTTTTCCCCTCTCGTATGCTTTGTTAGGATTTTCGTGGTGCCTGCTTGTTATCTATAGTTTTGACTCTTATATTGCCGTCGTCGTTGCCTTTTTTTCTTTTTTTACTTTTGATTGAAGAAAATAGCAACATATTTTTAAAAAATTATTTATTGCCTCTCTTGTTGGCACTTTAGCTGCTGTGCATTCAAGAAAAGACCATCATCTTAGTTATTTCCATCTCGTTCGACCCCTTGAATTTACTTGAACTTACTGAGAACAAGCTCCACTAGCTCCTCCCACAAATTTCCGATCAATGACTCTAAAAGTTTTCGTTGCCTGCCATGATGTTCTGTTGGTGGTTTTTGTCTCGTTTTAAGGAAACGAGTGCAGTAGTTACTGGTTTACATTTGTTTTGTTGTTGTCCAACTGCCTTTGTTTTTGGTCTGAAAGCTGAAAGCCATAATATTTGTCTAAACTTTTCTTAGGGGATGGTGTAGAAAAAACAACAACTAACATTGCCTCAGCGAATCTTTGTGTGTTGTTGTTGTGTGTCTGAGGTTATCTAATACATATTTTCTTTTTTGTCCTCATGACACAAATAAAAAAGGTTTTAAAATTTAATGAAAATGTCAAAATATTTTCTGTATTGGACGACCGAGCAAGAGAAAATTGAAGATTATGTAGGTGAGATAAGAGAAGAGATTTTGTGTTTTTGTTTTTTTGATGTTGCAGAAGAGTTTGTAAAAGTTGACGAAAAAAAGTCTTTAATTTAAACTTGTTTGGAGGAAATAACATTTGTGGGTAACTGGCAATGTTAACAAGAAATTGTGGTAAATAAAACATGGCGATAGTGCATTAGGGTGACTGTATATTTTTATTTTACCATTATAAGGAGAGCAAAAAATTAGAGAAGGATCAATTTAACCAGTACGGAAATTTCAGTCAGATGAACTGACTGATAAATACCCTGACCCTTTGTATGATATTGTTTAACTGTGAACCTATTAAAATTTACCGATTTTTATATGACTCGGTTGGTGATATTACTTTTAGTTGTATCCAGACGAGACAAGACGACACATATCGTCACTGGAAATGCAAAAAAGGCGCTACACAGCACAACGTTTCCAATTTTTGTTCATAATTCAATGTACAATAAACGTTTACGTTGGAAGTTATGAGAGAAATATAAATTTTCCAGAAATGTGTCATTTTGTATGGATGGTACCAGAAGGGGTCAGTCGATTACTAAGTAAAATTGTCATAAGCTTACATCTTGCTCAAAATAAGACTGAATTCAGTGTACTTACAAAAAATATATGTATGTAAAACTGTGGGGTTAAATTCGGACATTTGTATGGGTGGTTCCAGAACGAGAGTGGCAAGGGTTTCGATTTGCTAAGAGTTTTTCTGCGATTACAAGATAATTAAACTTTTATTAACGAAGTGACCGAGAAAAATTATAAGTATCACTGTACGCTATGGACACTAGCCTTACAGAATTGCTATATGAGAACCCTTGTATATTTTGTATGTTGCGCAGTGTAATGGCTATTAGTCGTCTAACAGCTTTTCTATCCAGTCAGTTATACTGTCCACCGGCCAGCCAGGCAGACGTACATGGCCCAATCGTCTTTTAAAGACCTGAAAGCAATTTGGTCTTAAGATGCATTACACAGTACAACATTTTTCAGCTCATTGATTTGGGACTCAATTCTATGAACTGTACATGGAAGTAGCCCAAAAAAGAAAAAGTTCTGCATCATTCGTTTTGTCAAGTTACATGCCATTATGATTTAATATCGATTTGAAGTAAGTAAGTATCGAATAGGGGAATTTGTCACGTTTTAGGCTCTTTTGTTTGACATACTATATGGTGGCGTATGATTATCAGAATTGACTCAGAATTGAGTTCCAAATTGAGTCCCAAAATCATATATTGTACTTTGATATATACACTGACATACGTATGAGTAATAAATTAAATTCCACATAACTCATACGATCTGCCATGGGTAGAATTCACATCATCTCATAATATGATATCATATCAGAATGATATCTTATGATAAATTGCTTATTGCTACACAATAATGTTTAACCCACAATTTCAGGTCATTTTATGCTTCCTTACAATAAAAAAAGATTAAGTTAATTTTTAAAAAAGTTTTACTTGCAAAAGCCAAACCCTAATGACGAGATATAACCGTGTTAAAATTTTGAAAAAAAGGGCTAAAAATCACCTCTAGTATTGCCATTAAAATAGTAATGCTGCCAACTAGACAAAACGAAAGATGCAGAAGTTTACATTTTTAAGGACTTTTTCACGTCCAATTCTCAGAATTAAGTATCAAAATCATGTGTTGCACTGTGTATTATGCGGAATATCAAGGAGTCGATTTCTGTTATATATTCTTTCATCAAACAGTTAACGTCCGCATTCGTGTATAAACATGTAGGTATGAGTATGTGGCCTTCGCTTACAACAATAGAGATGTCATGTAGATCGTCATCTGCACTCCATCTGCAGATGTCCTAATTTTCGTGTGCAGTTTTCAAAATCTGATGTGATAGTGGTGATAGTGGGACCGGCCGTGGCATGATTGTTTAAAACAAGGTCCAACTCCTGACTCCAGTGATCCAAAAAAAAAAATGTTTCTTTCATTGCCGGCCCCTTCGATGTTGTCTTCAGCAACTTCGCAGTATAAGTGTCTAGTCCATCGGCATGTCTAGTAAAAGCTTGCATTCGTCGATAAACAAGTAGTTGCCCTTTGTTATGAATCTAAAATAGAAAGCGTGATAATTGAAAACAACGCGAGTAGCTATCCCATACCTCATTCATGGGGTGCAAAGGGAAATTAAGTTTCAACCACCAAAGTATTGGCAAAAGCTATAAACGACAACTGGGAGATCGTACAAATTCTCATGACTGACATCTCATGCAACTGCTGCCATCCAAAATGAACCGTTGACAGTAAGTTATGACGTGGTGAACGTGTTTCATCATCATCGTTCTTATAGTCATCTTGCCTTAACCGATCTATTTCTGGCAATTGTTTATCGGAGGTGAGAAAATTGTTAGGCATCTTAACCTCCGCATAAAGGCTATAAACTTGCCTATAAAATTTCAGCTTGATATCTCTTAAACTACAGCTGTTGTCGCGGGGACGTATATACGGACACTATGGTGGTCGTAAAAATCGACGTTGGAATTTTGTCAGTGCCATTTCCCAAAAATGATAAGTCGTGGCAGATTTTAAGACAACCAAAGTTTGAGCACGGTTGGAGTATGTTAACCCGTGCGGCTTTGGGCTTAAAGTTTTTAAGCTCCTACACCCACTTTTGGGAGGTATAACTAAAGAACGACCAGTTCAATTTTGATGAAAAGAAAATCCGAAAATAAGATATGTAATTTATTTATGAAAAATAAAAAAAAATTACGTAATGCCACATAATCTATGAACAAAAAGAGACATAGATCATGAACATCGGTGAACGCGGCTCGCTTTTATTCACAATTAAGTGAATGTAGTGAATGTGAATGTATGAAGAGACGACAGGCAACGCGTCTTTTTAGAAGAAAAAAGAAGGAGCTGAAGAAGAGGCAGGACGAGTGCACTGAGTTGCTCCGAAGTAGAGGGGAAGCCCGAAAATTCTACAAGAGAGTGAAAGCGAGAATACGTGGAACAGGGTTGCCCTCCTGCAAGGACAGCGATGGTCAGCTAGTGACGGACCCGGATAACGTTCTGAAGATATGGAGAGATCACTTTAGGAATTTACTGGATACTGACACCACTCCAGAAGACCCCGCTCCAATCCATGACGATGGTATTAACTGTCCACCTCCGAGCCAGAGCGAGATACGTATGGCCATCTCCCGCCTTAAAAACAACAAAGCTGCTGGAGCCGATGGTCTCCCTGCTGAATTGTTTAAGGCTGGCTGGGAGGAGCTGATTAGGAGCATGCATCAGCTCATGGAGAACATCTGGCAAGAGGAGAGCATGCCCGGGGATTGGAGTCTCAGTCTGTTATGTCCCATATACAAGAAAGGAGATCGTAGTGAATGTAAGAACTACCGTGGAATAAGCCTATTACCAATTGCGTACAAGGTCCTTTCAAGCATATTGTGTGAACGTCTAAAGCCAATTGTAGAAAAACTAATTGGACCATATCAGTGCGGCTTTAGACCTGGCAAATCTACGACGGATCAAATATTCACCTTACGACAAATCCTGGAAAAAACCCATGAAAAGCAGATCGACACCTACCACCTCTTTGTCGACTACAAAGCTGCCTTCGACTCTCCGATAAGGAATAGGCTTTATGAGGCCATGTCTGAGTTTGGTATTCCTGCAAAGCTGATTCGACTTTGCAAATGTACCTTAGACAACACCAAATCCTCGGTTAAGATTGGTAAGGATCAGTCTGAACCATTCAACACGGAAAGAGGTCTCAGGCAGGGCGATAGCCTGTCCTGTACACTATTTAATATAGTTATGGAGAAGGTGATGAGAAAGGCTGGTATCAACATGTCTGGCACCATATTCCACAAAAGCCACATGCCACTAGCCTACGCCGATGATATAGATATCATTGGCCGAAATCTGCGGGATGTTACTGCAGTTTTCTCATCGCTAGAAAAGGAGTCAGCAATAATGGGTTTAGCGGTCAACGAGGACAAAACAAAAATAATGATTTCGACGAACAAAGAGTCCTCTCGATGGGGACGCACCGTGAACGTTGACAATTATTGTTTTGAGGTAGTCGACGAATTTACCTACCTCGGATCTTCCGTCAACAAGATGAATAATGTCAGCCAAGAAATTAAACGGAGAATAGTGCTAGCCAATAGATGTTTCTACGGACTTCGGCAGCACTTTAGTAACACCACCTTCTCTCGAAATACTAAGAAACAGCTGTACCAGGTGCTTATCTTACCTGTTCTGTTGTATGGTGCCGAATCATGGGTGCTTACTACAACGGACATACAAAACCTGGGAGTATTCGAGAGAAAAGTACTCCGAAAAATATATGGACCTATCTGTGTCGAAGGCCAGTTTCGCCATCGGATGAACCATGAGCTGTATGAGCTTTACCACGACATCGACGTAGCTAAAAGAGTCAGAATCCAACGACTTCGATGGCTGGGACATGTTGCCAGGATGGATGTAAATGCTCCAGCGAGAAAGGTGTTTGAAGGCGAACCTGAAGGACGGCGCAGAGCAGGGAGACCCAAACTCCGTTGGAAGGACCATGTGGTAGGCGATGTGCCATCATCTGGTAGGACTAACTGGAGAACACACGCAGAAGACCGAAGCGTGTGGAATTCTTTATTACTTCAGGCCTCAAATTAATGAACTACGTTTCGTAAATTGTAATTGGCCACTTAAGTAAGTTAAGTAAGTGAATGTATCTCATTTTGGAAAATATAAGTTTTTTTCGTTCAGGATATGTGTCAGGTGCGAGTGTCCTTCGAGACACTCAGATGATGATGACACCCCCAAAAAGATGGTGGTTGGAGTAGTTTTTTACTGATCTAGCTCATCTTAGAACTCAATTTCCACCTTGAGGATAGAAGTTTGCATTCCAAATTGCAGCTCAACATGTTTATACCCTCAACCTACGGGTAGGAAGGTAAAAATCATTTGATATGACCTAAAAGTGTAACACATAAAAGGAGTTACTTTAGACCCTATGTTTCTTTGAACCAAATTCGATTAATTACATTTTAAGTCGTTTGAACCTGGTTCGCACGAAAACTTTCGAAAGACTTAACTTAACTGAAACTTTTCACAGGTTATTCTTTCCCCAAAACTACTTATGGTATTGTAAATGGGCTACATGGCCACGCC
The DNA here is from genome assembly GCA_964034835.1 of Muscina levida. NCBI lineage: Eukaryota > Metazoa > Arthropoda > Insecta > Diptera > Muscidae > Muscina > Muscina levida. The sequence goes on along the minus strand of OZ035883.1, from coordinate 30,648,632 downwards.
TCTTCTTGTACCTCCCATACAAATGTACTATTCCACCCACTTTAGCAATCAAGTAATAATAACAATAGACCTAACGCGATCGTCCCCAAATTCCGTATTTAGTACAACTTAAGCAGAATAACATTTTGGAGAAAAAAACGGAAGAATAGCCACCCTTCTGAAACCTCCCATACAAATGTACCACTCCGCCTTCTTTTGAAATCGAGTATTAATATCAATACACCCAACGCGATCGTGGTCAAATTCAGTATTTTGTTAACCTATAATAGGATAAAGTTTTGGAGAAACAATTGGAAGTCTAGCCACGTCCCTTCTAATACCTCCCACACAAATGTACCACTCCATTTTAGAAATTGAGTAATAGTATCAACACACAACGCGGTCGTGCCAGAATTCAATATTTTCTTAAGCTATAACAGGATAAACTTTTGGATGAAAAAATTGGAAGTCCAGCCACGCCCCTTCTTGTACCTCCCATACAAATTACCATTCCGCCCACTTTTTAAATCGAGTAATAAAATCAATACGCCCAGCCCAGCTCCATCGTGCCCAAATTCTGTATTCAGTTATGCTACAGCAAGATAAAGTTTTGGAGAAAAAGAAAGTCTAGCCACGCCCCTTGGTACATCTCATACAAATGCACCATTCCGCCTACACTAGAAATCAAGAAATAATATCAATTCACCCAACGCGATAATGCCCAAATTGTGTATTTTGTTACGCAAATTTTATATATTTCTGAGGGTAAGGGTATATAGTCGGCACATACTTACTTAATTTCTCTTTTATCGACGAATGCGAACGTCACTGTTTGAGAAGCTTTTACTAGACATGCCGATCGACACATGATACTGCGAAGTTGCTGTCGACAACATCGAGAGGGCCTGCACTAAAAGAAAGATGTAGATTGACTGGAGCCGGGAATCGAACCATGGATCTCCCGCATAGTAGTCGCGTCTTCTAGCTACTATGCCACGGCCGGTGTGGCACATGGCGAAGGTTAAAAAAAACACTTTGTTTCATTGAAAACTCGTGTGCCTCTTATTCGAAATGACGGACATACGATTCACTGCATGAGCTATTTGTAGAATAAGTCCATGGAAGTTCAAATAACTCTGCGTTTCTATGATTCTGAAGTAACTTTTATGTGGGCCACCAAAACTGCTTTACTGTAAAGTTGCTGAAATGGAAAATATTAAAAATTTTTTGATAATTATATTCTTTCCCTAAGTGAAAATAAACCGTTGCAGGATAGGTTCCCTGGGTCGCATCAACCGGGCGTTGATGCACAACTTTTGTATGTAGAGGACCGGTACGTTTTCTATGGTGTTCGCCGCTAAAATGCGAATTGGCAACTCAACTGGTTCAAATTTACATGTCCTTAACACTTTAGAAATAGTTTCACGACTCATCCCTCTTAACCAATCTCAAAACAGGTTCTTTTGGATAATACACCCGCAGGATAATTACAGTTTACCGACTACAAACCACCCTATCTAAGTTATATTTTCCTCAAAGTCACTATTAATGAAACAATTAAACAGAGAGGCTTTTAACGACTCTTCACAACCATTAATTGACAGAAACACAAAATATTTAAGAACTTTCAATACAATTTTTCTCTTTTCATATTACGCTCCAACTGATGTCAGTTTTTTCTACTTTATATTTGTCTTATTTTCAAACGAGGTAATATAAACAAAACTATTTAAGCTAATTAAAGCAACTTTAATTAGTTATACTTTGACAACTTTTCATATTTTGATAAATACTAGTTATGTTTCTGTATTTATTAATGTTTCCGTTTTTTTGCTTGGCTAAAGCTAGTCAGTTAACCTAATATATCAGAATATTATAATTTGTGCAAAGTCTGTAGAGAACATAAAAATTAATGTTAACTACAATTTTGCGCAATGGCTAAAGTTTTGATGCAACATTTTTTTTATTTTTTTATTAATTGAATAAGAGAAACACAATAAATGAATTTTCTCTCTAATTATAAAAGTACTAATAAATTTCACTACATCTTCTCTTTGCAGGTTGTATGCCGGGGTGTATACAAAATAATAAAATTAATAGTTTTCAAATAGTTGCAACTGAAGCAGCCCAAGAGGTAAGTTATTCGTATTATAGTTGTTATTGGTAGTTTTAAATAAATAGGTTAATTGGTCAACTTTGGGAAACAATATCGATCATAGTAGAGAACATCAACATAGTGTGCGCCATAAACAAATTTCTACGTACTTTATGATTTAGTTGCTGTTACATCATAGAAACCTTAAAATCGACGAGATTTTAGTTCGTTACATATAGGGATACAGATATGTTATAGAGGTTCCCAAATTTGCCGACCTAACAAAGAAAACACTCACAGAAAAAAACACAATTGTTGTTAAGTAATTTAATAAAATTGTTAGCATTCAATTTTGATTTACAAAAATTTTTCCATTTGAGAGTGGTTGTAAATTGTCATATTTACAAATTTTCTACCACTATTCAAATTCAACAAAAATAAAAAAATTGTAAATGTGACAACACTGTTAATTGTTTTTACAATTTCGGTTGTTGGTGCCTTTTTAATTAAATATTTAATTGTATTGACGAAATGGTATTTAATATGACAATTCACTTGTCGTAACTTTTATCTGTGACTACGACCGAATAAAGAGAATATGTTTTCATCGTTCGGTTTAAGATCATTATTCTATTAAATTATGTTGACCTCATTCATGGGGAAAACTATTTATACGCTCACCCTACGGGTAGGAGGGTATATATCATTTGATACGACCCAAAATTGTAACAAATATAAGGAGTCACTTTAGACCCTTAGTTTCTTTGAACCGAATTCTATTCATGACTTTCAAAGTAGTTTGAGCCACCTCCGGCTGTCAGTCTGTCTGTCCATCTGGCTGTCCGGCTGGTACTTTGCACAAGTTAAAATTTCACCAAAATTACTAACGGTATTGAAAATGGGCTACATGGCCACGGCCTTTCTGGTACCTCCCATACAAATGTACCATTCCGCCCACTTTATAAATCGAGTAATAATCTCAGTACATCCAACGGTCGTCCCCAAATTCTATATTAAGTTAAACTATAACAGGAACTATACAGTTTTGGAGAAAAACTAGTCTAGCCACGCCCCTTTTGGTACCTCTTACACACATGTACCATTCCGCCCACTTTGGAAACCGAGTAATAATATCAATACACCCAACACGACCGTGCCCAAATCTTTTATCTAGTAAAACTATAGCAGGATAAAGCTTTGGAGAAAAAACTGGAAGTCTAGCCACGCCCCTTCTGGTACCTTCCATACCCATCAGATACGGCCCACTATAGAAATCGATTTATATGATTCATAGATCCAAAGCGATTCTGTATTTAGTAAAGCTCAAGCAGAATAATGTTTTGGAGAACAAATTTAAAATCTAGCCGCGCCCCTTCTGGTACCTCCAATACAAATGTACCCTTCCGCCCACTTTAGAGATGGAGTGGTTATATCAATACACCCAAGATTATCGTGTCCAAATTCTGTATTTAATGAAGCTAAATGAGGATAAAATTTTGAGAAAAAAATTGTAAGTCTAGCCACGCCATTCTGGTACCTTCCATATAAATCTCCGCCGTTTTATGACGTAGGCGCGCACTAAGAAGGGATTTTTTGAAATTCGGACTGCAAGGGGTAAAATGGACGTAGCACCGCCCCTTACAACTCGAATATTGAAATGGCCGTATCTTTTTGACCATTACAGGTACGAAGTCGAAATTTGGTACTTATATCGGCCCCCCCTTTTTAGAAAAATCGTTATATAGGCCAAATAAATGGAACGATTTCAAATATGTTGTCTCTGTCCATAGGGCCTCTATCATAGGCTACATGAAAACATAGTTAGACAATGGGGCGTGGCACCGCCCACACAAACCGAAATTTCAAACGGTCATATCTCACGAGCAATTAGAGGTATTAAGATGAGATTTGCTTATATATTACTGGTACAAGGGGGATTGCGTCTCGATGGGAAATGGGGGGTGCCACGCCCCTTTAAAAAAATCGTTTTCTCGGCAAAATAAATGTAACGATTATAATTAAATTTTCACTGAGTAGTACTAGGTGCCCGGACATAACCCCCACGGACATAAACCCCAAAACGATTTTGGGACCTATGTATGTCCGCCACGATCTACTACACCGCGGGGAATGGCGGACATAAGCCCCAACAAATATAACGGACATAACACCTTATGTAAATGGTACATGGGAGATTAGGTCCCGAGGGAAATGGGCGGTGTCACACCCCTTTTGGAAAAATTGTAATGTCGGCCATATTAATAGAACGATTGTAATAATATTTACATAATCTATATATATAAAATTGCTTGACTAACTGATTGGGTAAATTTGGCTGTAAAGAGGATGATGAAATTAGGGGAACAACCCCTTATCGAGTAAACATCAGCTAATAATGGATTTTTGGAAATTCATACTTTTAGGGGTAAAAATTACCACTATGGTATAAAACTTATACCATCACCCAGACTAATCGACTAATGCTATAATCGTGAAAACTGATAATGTTTTTTTTGAAATACGATATTTATGGATAAAAAAATCGAAAAAGGGATAAATATGTTACTGTCGCCATAATTTATATGGGCTTGCTACATATAGAATTGGAACGAAGCAAGAAGGGTTTTCGAAATTCGTACATCTTAGGAGTAAAAAAGGTCAAAATGGGATAAAACTTACTTAAGGGTATAGACGCAAAAATTTAAGTGAATAGTGTTGTGCGGTGTGAGGTAATTTTTGAAAATTCGTTTTTAGGTCTAAAAATAAGGTAGAGTTACGAAAATGTATATAGAAATGCTCCCTATAGAATTAAAAAGCCGTCAGATGGGGTTTTTTAAAACATTAAGGGGTAAAAAGGCCGAAGAGGGATAAAACTGTGGACCACATCAAATAGCTTTCTATATAATTAGTGGGGGTACCAATCCATTTTAGTTGTGCCAAACGAATATATCTTTTGAAATTCCTACTTTTAGGGATAAAAAGGGACTAAATCGGATAGTCTTATAAAGCGTTTGCATTTTACCTGTATTGTTTAAATTCGTAAGAAGATTCATTGTAAGTACGGGTGAAGCAACGCGAGCCGGGAATGCTAGTACTTATATATTAGAGTAACTAAGATTTTTTCCCAGATCTACTTTTAGCACTAGTCTAGCACTTCTTTCTCCACCTGTGTGAGTATCTGTCGGCCTTGGTACCTGTTCCTCAGATTATGTCGTCTCTGTCGCTACCGACATTCGAGGAATTGCTTTCAATCCTACAGCAATTAGAAACACGAGTTTGAAATATAAATAATGGCATAAGGTTGATTTTTTTTTCTGTTGCCACTGAGCTCAATCTGTTCCAATTGACACGACTAAGTTAGAAATTCAATACAGTTCATTAACTCAATTAATTGCACAGCTATTTACTTACATTCTCAGAGTCATTGGCCTATGTCCCATGGCTCGCCGTCATACAGCCTTGAAGCACAGCCTCGCAAGCACACAATTTTCCTTATGCTCTTCTTACTCTTTTTACATTCATAAACAATATCTATTGTTTAATTATGGATCCATTTATAGACTTGAGCTATTCAAATACTTAATAATTAGTATTCTTATGTTTATATCCTTAGGCCTACAATAAGATGCGATGATGGCATCAAATAACCATTCTTCGAAACAATTCCAATCTTATACAAGTACCAGCACTTTAGTAACTTAATAATCTCATTGAAGTGCAGAGAAAAAAAAAACAGAAGCACACAAACTTTTTGTTATTTTGTTATTTGTATCTTGCCAATTGTTTAAGTAGCATTTAAATTGTCCTTTAGGCGTCATTATAGATTTTTCCTCAAGTGTTTTGTAGTTTCAAGTGGAAAAATACTTTTGTGTTGTTCGTTCGGCTAATGAAATCATCTTGAGAAGGCTTCAAAAGTTATAAGGAATGGAAGCGGCGGCAGCGAATATTTTCTCTTCATATTTTACAATACTAAATGGTGAACAAAAAAACACAACTCGTATTTTAGTATATTTGCGTTTTTCTTCGAACTTTTTCATTCAATCCTCTTTGCTATTGATAATTAGCACAATGGCTTTTGTTGTGCGGCGGCAACGTTGTTGGCGGAGGTAGGGATTTTTGTTTTCGTGGGTTATCCTTCAACTACTGATTCTGGTCGAGATGAGAATCCTTGGATAACGTTAACGATAATGGAGGGAACGAAGCAGCCAACTGATTGGGCTGGCATCCCCAACATTCAGATCAGTTTGACTGTGAGTTGCAAAGTTTTTCTTTGTTAAGTAGCGTTAAATTTGTTGGTTCTAGTTTTAGGGTATAAATATCCATTGCTTTTCTTTCATATTGCCGATTTAATGAGTATTATGTGTTTATGCTATTTAAATGAGGCGATTTAAAGTACTTGAAACTTTATTTGTGCACTCGCATTATGATGCCAGTGGTTCGTTTGATTATTGTTCCACCTCCGCAGCCAGAATACACACAAAGAGTTTAGTAAGAGCAAAAAGGTCAGGTTTAATGCGGTCTATTGTTCTGCCTTTTGCATAATACAAGGATAAAGGTGGCGCAGAGACTTTTAAAGCATAAAGCAAAGTCCGTACTTCAAAATATAGCTTGAGGTCAATTATCGAAAACATTGATTTTATTTTGTTTTTGTGGCATATCAAAGGCATATTGGCGTTTTTAAACGCTGCTGTTGTAAAACTTTTGCTGTGGTGTTTACTGAAACAGCTCGGGAGAACATAAAAGAAAATCACAGCAACCATAAAATTGTGTATGATTTAGACTTGGTTTAGGTTAGACTACAATTAATTTCATTATTTCGTTAATACTATTTGTTCAAGCAATTAAACAGCGTCTGCTATAAAGCTCTGGGCTTAGTACAGGTGGGTTGAAGCTAAGTCAGTTTTGTTAACTTCTTTAAACTGTGCCATATTACAATATATGAAAATTTAAGTTCGACGACTTGAATATGATAAAATGTAAATTGTATTCGAAACGGATAATAAGGATAACTGTATGTCCTGTTAACACACTGGATATCATGCATGTTGAATTGACACATATAACCTCTGCGGGGTATTCGTTGGTAAAATGTTATGACACGAAGGCTGGTAAAGCGAGGATAGGAGGAGGATCATATGCATCCACAATGAGTGACTGTTTTGGTTAGTTTTATCGCATAGCGGCACCATAAGCCCATTTTTCTTTGTAAATGATCAAGCAGCCGTCGATACCATTAATGTCGAAGGCTAACGTGCCAAGTATAGCTATTTGTTGATCCCAAAGTTGAAGAAGATGACATGGACGACGTATGGTTTCAACAGAACGGCGCTACCTGTCAGCATTGACTGTAAATAGCGCAAAAGATATTTTGCGTTCTGTATTCAGAACTCGCATAATTAGCGGAAATTCGGAAATCTACTAGCCGCCACGCATTAACCCTTTGATCCATTAAATCCAAACAACTCACAACGTCAGGATATAACATATCACGTATTCCCAGGGGCATGCCACTGAACATCCGTCCAGTTTAGCTTAAGGGCATGCTACCACCGATGCACCTAAGGGAGAAGGTAATAGAAGTTACTGAAGCTTAAAACAACGGCTCTCTTAAAGAATTTCTCAGCCCCAAGAAACTAGAATTGGTGGCCTAATAAGCTACTGTCCTTACATACAACAACTATGATGAAAACACGAAGAAATAAAAAAAGGATAACCACCAAAGTATTGACGTTACGTTATAAAGACCATTATTTAAGAATATGCACCTGCTATGTCCGCACGTGGATGGTTCTTTCCTATAAGTGGATGTCTTCGAAAAATACAGTGCAACATTTTTTCAGCTCATTGATTTGGGACTCAATTCTGAGAACTGCACGTGAAAGTAGCCCTAAAAAGAAGAAGTTCTGCATCATTCGTTTGGTCAAGTTACATGCCATATTAATTTAATATCGATTTGAAGTTAGTAAGTATCGCAAAGGGGATTCTGTGACGTTTTAGGCTCTTTTATTTGACATAACCAACAACCACTAGTCCGATTTAGCTGAAACAAATTTAAAAAAAATTAGAATTACAATTTCTCTTATCTGTTCAAATAACGTTTCCCTACATATGCAACAGTTCCACTTTTCCATTCATTAATAATTTTGAACTAGGTTTATTTTGTAGCAGTTACAATAAAACTATTGTAATCCGTGGCGTATGATTTACATGGAATATTATTTATGATAATCATACGCCACCATATAACAATATAACAAAAGAGCCTAAAACGTGACAAATTCCCCTATACGATACTTACTAACTTCAAATCAATATTAAATTGTTATGGCATGTAACTTGACAAAACAAATGATGCAGAAATTCTTCTTTTTGGCGCTACTTTCAAGTGCAGTTCTAAGAATTGAGTCCCAAAATCATGTGTTCTACTGTGAAATACAAGCCGACATCATCGTCAAACAGGAAATGCGATGGACAAAAGAGGAAGCTGCCATGTAGAAAGACACGAGTTTGGATGTGGATTCATAGTCAGCAAGAGACTTTAAAATCTGGTCTCACGGTTTAACACAGTAAGTGGTCAAATAGCCACTATCCGGCCTCAGGACAAAATATTTTTACATCACTCTAATTTGAATACACGCCCGACGTTAGATCGATGGTAAAAATCGATTATTTTTTTTCAATTAACGATTTAATTGTATCGTGAATTCTCCTTCGATTAATTGCATTATTCCAAATAATAATCGAAAGACATCCAGGAACATAAAAGATTCGTCGCCAGCCGCCAAATGTAATCATTGAGCTTTGACGGCTGACGACGAAAGACCTAGAACTGTAACCCTAGTTATTAACAGCATTGGGAGCGTCAGTGAAACGTCTTCCGCTGGTGATGCTGAATTTGATTTATGGTCGAAGAAGGAAGGACAATGACTCAACACTTCCTCAAGATGAACTAAGCTTCTTTGTCTATGCTCCAATACTAGAATTAAAGCGCGATGTAATAGACGCATGGGAAGAAATGAAAAAGGTCTACCTTAAGCTGTACTCTCTTGCACAAAAATATTGCTTTTTGATTGGTACATCTGTACCATCAGAGCGGCTTTTTTTCCGCAAGGCAACTTGGATATCCCCTGATCAAAATACAGAAAACCATATTGATCATGTTGTAATCAATGGAAGACATGTCCCATGCGGTATGAAAGTGCGTGCGATGCGCAGTGCAAATATAGGCACTGATCACCACCTAGTTGCAGCCAAGGTACGCGCGCGATTAAGTGGTGCTTAATTCGCACGTAAGCAAACGCAATGGAAGCTAGACATCGCCAAGCTTTATACCTCCGAGATAGCCGATGCCTACTCCAATCAATTTATTCAATTACTGCAAACAAACCGCCCTAATTCTGTTAATCCCGACACCCAATATATTGCGAATTCTATGACCACTGTCGAAACGACCGGACCGGCCGTGGTCATCTTAAAAAAAAAAATAATTTTCTTTCATTTTCGGCTCTCCTCGAATGTTGTTAACAGCAACTTTGCTGTATAAGTGTCGAGTCAATCGGCATGTCTAGTAAGAGCTTCTTAAATAGTGACGTTCGCATTCGTCGATAAAACAAGTAGGTGCCATTAGTTGTGAATCTAAAAATATAAAGCTTGTTGATTCACAAAAACGCCAGAAGCTATCCCATACCTCATTCATGGGGTGTAAAGCGAAATTAATTTTTCTTTTTTTTAAAGTCGCAACGACCATACTGGGTTATGAAAAACCACACTCAGACAAGCCCCGGTACGATGAGGAATGTCGCGAAATGTCTGAGGAAATGGATGCTGCATACAAGGCAAAACTCCAGCTAATTGCAACGCGTGCAGTGACGGAGCGTTATAATGAGACGAGGAGGGAGATGGTATGCCTCTTCAGGCGAAGAAATCGTCTATGGGAGAAAAGATAGAGGATAGAGGGGAAGCCCGAAAGTTCTAGCAAAAGGTAAAAGTAAAGGTTTTCAGGGATCCCCACCTGAAAGGACATAGACGAAAATCTGGTCACTGACGTTCACAGTGTGCTGGGAATATGGAGGGAACATTTTCGATCTCTAATCGTTCCCGCAGGCAGCATAAGTAATGAAATCGCGCCAATCATTGAGGATGGAGTAGACTGTCCACCACCGAGCGAGATCATCACGGCAATTGTACGGCTTAAAAACGACAAAGCTGCGGGAGTCGATGAACTGCCGGCAGATCTATTTAAAGCTGGCGGCGATAACCTGGAAACGTGATTGCACCAGCTCATAAACACGATTTGGCTCAAGGAATGCATATCCTGTGATTGGAATCTGAGTTTCCTATGTCCAGTGCTTATAAGTTGACAACTATAACTTTAAAGTGTTAGACGATTTTGTCTAGCTTGGCTCTGCCATAAACTAAAATAATAATATCGGTCTGGTTATAAAAAGACGAGTATTGATCACAAACCGCTGATACTACGCGATAAGAAGCGATTTAATGTAAAAGCCCTCTCTCGACTAACGAAGGTCCAACTCTACCAGACACTGATATTTCCTGTCTTCAGAATCTTGGGTAATGATGCAGACGGATCAATCTATTCTGGGAGTTTTCGAGAGAAAAATACTACGCAAAATATTTGGACCCATCATCGTCAACGGCGAATACCGAATGAATCATGAGCTGTATGAGCTGTACAATGACATCGACGTGATGAAACTCGTTCAAATAGACCGAATGCGCTGGCTTGGCCACGTTATACGAATAGATAAAAATTCGCCAGCTCAAAAGTCGTTGGCATAAACTCGATGTGCGGTGCATATGAAGGCCACCAAAAGTGCGTTGGATGGATCAGGTGAATGAGCTATTACCCGAACTTAGTGTCGCGAAGCGTTTGTAGTTATTTTCTACGTGCGGCTACTGATGGATAAATTTCTGTTGCTGCTGCCAAATAATAAGAAGATTCTATGTATTACATAGCCCACAAGGCTGTCAGCGTTGCGATCCAGGCACACGCAGCATAAAAGTTGCGTTTTCTATTACAGCTGTCATATAAAAAGCACTAATTCGGATGTAGAATTATAACACAGTACGACAAAATCAAAATTTTTTTAGAGTACACATGGGAAATGTTAATAGAATAAGACGTGCTACAGCAAAACGACGAGACACGTTTTTTTTAAGCCAATTTTCATATTCTGTTAACATTTCTCATGTGTGCCAACCACTGTCGTACTGTGTTATAAGCCAGAGTCATAGACATCTTGTCCATCTGTTCAATCCTTTATTAATCTCCACCAAGGCGAAATACTGGAGTTCACATAACTTCTTCTCATAGATAAAATTCAAACATGAATATAATAAAAACTAAACCAGAGATATTGAACAATTGAACAAAATATTTGATTTGTTGGTACCAAAAGAATGATTTTCTACAATTCAGTTAAAGTTTGTATTCATTGCATTTCCATATATACATACCCACCATATGCCCCTAATAACCAAATATGTAATTTGCGCTAATTCCTTATTAGTCTCTAACACACCTTGAATGGATTTCTGCATCGACACAAATCACAACAACACCAGCACTTTTTATAATACCAATATATGTATATATGACATTTATAAAACATTTCACACATTTCACATGTATACTTCATTATTTTCTATATTTCATCCATTATCATGGATTATCGCAGTGAACAAATCTGTTTGCCAATCGTTTGGCATGATGCTTTTATTACTCGTATGACACAAAAGGTCAATAACTCTAGTTTTGTCCTAAAGTATCAATTGAAATCCATCTGATGAGCCATGAGTCTGTCCAGTTCATTCACTTATTCATAGTTGCCACAAAATCAGAGCTTATTTTACCGACAAATGTCAAATTAAATGGATGCAATTGTTCTATTGCTGCAACAAATACCCACAAAAAAAGCTGTTGCTCTATCAACGTCAATCACAAACAAAATATGTAGCACAAAAGCTTTAGCAGCTTAGCCACATGTTAAAATATTGGCAATTCTCTTTGTTCAGAGGTGCTTGAAAAAAAATAAAGCACACTGCCACACACACACGCACAACGAAACTAAAACAGATTGTGAAATTGGAAAACAAGATGCATAGATGGATACTACGTTCAGCGAATTGCATTGAAATGTTTTCAATACACATATGTATATTTTGTGTGTTGTGAAATAAAACAACAAATATTTTGTAGAAATGTTGTCTATGACAATAAATTGTGATTCAATATTTTGAAACAACAACAAATTTTTTGGTATGTTCGTTTTTCTAGTGTTTTGTTTTATAAATATCACTATGTAACAATGAAAACAATGTTTTTAGGTGGAGGCAGGTGATATGGACTCGTATCTTAAAGCGTAACAGGGACCGATGGTTAAAACACGCTGATATTATGCGAGAGGCCACAGTTCGATTCCTGTTTCAGTCATCAAACTTTCTTTCAACGGCGGCTCCCTCAACTTCCCATAAAAAGTCTAACAAAAGGTTATCAAACAACTGACGTTTTGTGTGAATCTAAAAATAGAAACGTGTCAATTCACAATAACGCAAGAAGCTCAGTAATGGGGTGTACAGGGAAGTTACGATTTCTAAGTAAGAAAGGGTAGCTGAGGTTCGGCATAGCCGAAGATAATTATCTCACTGTTTTTTTCTAAATTAAAAAAAAAACAATTTGTTGGTGGTTAGCGACAAAAAAGGTTGATACGAATAAGTTTTTTGGCTGAATCAACGGCATGATGTACATGGTCTATAAAGGGTTTTCCAATAAGAGATCTTAATGTGGTATTCAAAAAAAAAATACAATTTTTTTAGATAAATGATCATCGGTTGATTATTTCATAATAAAGAGGAAGGTATGCCGTTAATAATGAAAAACAACATCAGCCAAATGGCCACCGCGAGCACGCTGACAGGACTATATCCTTTTCATGAAATTTGCCATAACCAAATCGCAAAGTGGCTGCCCTATGTCTTTGATAGCCTCACGAATTTTATCTTTGAGGTTTTGAATCGACGCTGGGCTGTTGGCGTAGACCTTATCTTTCACGTGGCCACAAAGGAAAAAGTAGCAAGGTGTTAAATCACACGATCTCGGTGGTCAATTGTGATCACCTCTTCGTAAGATAACACGGTGTGGAAACTTTTCCCGTAAAAGATCAATGGTTTCGTTGCTTGTGTGGCACGTAGCGCCGTCTTGTTGAAAGTAAACGTTGTCCAGATCAAAACCATCCAACTAAAAAACCATTAATCATCTCTCGATAGTGCAATCCATTTACCGTAACTGTTAATTTAACCTCATTTTCGAAAAAATAAAAGTAAGTAAACAGCTCCAAGCAGTCACAAGTTGACGATGGAGAGGCAATAACTCTTGGGTTTTCTGAGCCCCAGATGCGGCAATTTTGCTTGTTGATGTAGCCAGCGATGTAAAATGGGCCTCATCAGACAAGATAATTTTTCGATGGAATTCCGGATCGTTTCAAGGACCCAATCAGCAAAGACACGACGTTGTTGATGATCGGCCGGCTTGAGTTCTTGTGTTAACTGAACCTTATAAGCCTTAAGACCCAAGTCTTTATGCAAAATACGTTGTAATGACGTTTGTGGAATGCCCAATTCCAAAGAACGAAGAGGAATAGACAAACCTGGGTTTTCTTCAACACTTTGGGCTACAGCAGCAATATTCTCAGTTGTTCTTAAGCGACGTGCACGGGTTTTATTCTTCACATCACTAACATGCCCCAACAGCTCGAATTTTTCCTCCAATTTCTGTATTGCGGTCCGACATGGTGCTTCTCGACGACCAAAAAATGCTTTAGATTTGCGAACTGTGACTGCAAGATTTTCACCATTTTTGTAGTGAATTTTAATAATTTCAGTGCGTTGTTGAAGCGTGTATCGTTCCATATTTAGTAATGGCGTAGTTTCTTCTTGTCAAATGACAAAGAATAAAAGCTTCAAAAGTGACAGCTTCCGAAATAGTGGGCCATTCACAATAACACCTCTTATTGGAAAACCCTTTAGATTGCAATTGCAATTTTAGAAATGTTGTGAATACATTATTTTGTATTAGTTTCAAGTTTAAGGTATGTTTTATAGGAAATGTTTACTTCGAAATAACATTCCATATTTTTTCATATTAAAATATTGTAAAGGAGAACGGCAAAGACAGGAACAGCAGAACATTAGTATTTGACAGGAACACCAGATATTTATGTAACAATTGCCGCACTCAGAAAAAAATCAAGCACAAGCATAGTTAGTTTTTCATACCAAGTTTGATTAATAGCTCCTTAACTTGGTCTATCCTACGAAGTTTTTGCTGCCCCCTTCTGCTCCGTCCATAGAGCTTATTACCGAAGACTCTTTGAGATGGAGACTTTTCATCTACTCACATCTATCTATTTAGATGCGCTTGACTTCGTCGATCTCGTTATATAGCTTATGGTTCATACAACGACGCTACTAGTCGTTAACGACGATGGGAAATATACATATTCGGAATATTTTCTCTCGAAAACTCCGACATTTATCACCATTCCCACTACTGCTAACGGCTTCTTAATGCTGAAAAGCCACAGTATCAGTGGTGTTTACTGCAGCCTCCCACATGATCCTTATCTGAAGCATCGCACAGTATAAAATGTTGTGGCAGATTATTGCCACAGTCGAATGTGTTTCGCAGGGTTTCCAAACTCAGCCACTCCATCTAATAGTTTCTGGCATATCGTACTAACGAATGCATTTAAAAGTCAATATGAAAGTGGTACGAGTCGTATTTCCTAGGCCTTTTTCAGAATTTGTCGTAGTGGATATACCAGCAGTCTAAAGCAGGGACCGCCACACAAATACCACTGTATTTTGTCATTGTATGTTATATGTGAGATAAAACTCTCCTTCTCTCTATGCACTGCGGAAAATTTTGAGTTCGATTTAGATACCCACTACGCGGAGTTTATTTCTTTCACACATTGAAAAAGAGAAAACAAAATATAGATTTGCAATACGAACATTTTTGAATGGAATAAGGAACATTTAAAATATTGTCCCCCTTATTACATATATCGTAGTCCAATCTTTGTCGTTTTTTTAATATGCCATCGCTGATGAATAGAGTTTCTCTCCCGGGATTCCCGGTCATTTTTAATTCCAGGTTTCCCGGGAAATTCGTCCGGGAATCCCGGGAAATATAAACACCTTTGGCAGAGCAAATTTTAGAAGCTTTAAAGAAGCGAATTGAAGATAGAAGGGACAAGCGACTTTAAACTTTAGTGAAGTATCTTAAAGATCCAACAGTATTTGATAAGAATGCTAATAACTTATTTCAAACTGATTCAAAACAAAATGTGATGGCGTACGATGAACAAATTTATTCTCGACTTTTTAAAGAAGACGTTACCGACGAAGTTCTGGAATCGGACGAAATTTCTATTTGTGACATTAGTACCGAAATACTGTATGAGGGTATTTTAACCGATGCCACAACAAATGCAAATGTTGCATTAAGTAATAAAAAAAAAAACTTAATTTCCCTTTGCACCCCATGAATGAGGTATGAGATAGCTTCTCGCGTTGTTGTGAATTAACACGCTTTCTATTTTTAGATTCACAACTAACGGCACCTACTTATTTATCGACGAATGCGAACGTCACTGTTTTGAGAAGCTCTTACTAGACACGACGATTGAATCGACGCTTAATACTGCGAAGTTGCTGTCAAACAACATTCGAGGGGAGCCGACAATGAAAGAAAATTTTATTTATTTTTTTCTTTTAAGATGACTGGAGCCAGGTTTGAACCTGCGATCTCCCGCATTGTAGTCGCGTGTTCTAACCACTATGCCACGGCCGGTCCCATTAAGTAATAGACTACTTAATAACTGGATAAAAAAGGATTTACAATTTTACGAAGCAAGTGGAAAAGCAACGTAAAATGTCACCATTTTATTGGCAATATTTGAAAAGAGAAGTCATTGCCTCTATCATATTCTTCTTCATCAGATGATGAAAAATTTTCAACCCAAAACATTTATATAAATTATTACTAATTTTATTCAAATATAAAAAACAGTCGAAACTCGACTAGGACTTACGTAATAAGGAGTATATATAACTACAACAAAAGCATTCTCCCACTTGAGATTCGTTTTTATTTTTTGAGTGTACGCTAAACAATAAAGCAACGTGCTATAAAACAACCACCACGATTGACTGCTAGAGCGAGAGTAAATGATTTTTTTTACTCTTTTTCAATATGTGTGAGAAATGTGGGAGAGCAAAAGCGCCGCGTAGTGCATTTGCCGATCTATGGTCTAAAGCAGCGACCGGCGAGAGCGCGCACTTGGGCACATAAGCGAGAGAGCCACACATGTATTCTCACACATATTGAACGAAAACAAACAAACTCAATCAGTCTCGCTTGAGCTTTCGTCCGTCGCAGTTGTGCCGACGTCTGTTGTTAGCACGACAATAAAAGAAATGCATTTTTTCGGCAAAAATGAATTCTTATTTGTTAATGTGCATTGCTACGCCCACAACAGTAATATTTCCTAGATTATTATATTATAATTTTGTTCATAGTTATGAAAAAAACTATACAACAATTTCCTTCACTACAGTGAGAGAGCAAAGAAAACAACTCACCAACACAAACTCATATTGTGGTTGTATTGCTGCCGATGACTGGTCTAAAGCAGCGACCGGCGAGAGCGCGCACTTGGGCAACATGAGCGAGAGAGCCACACATGTATTCTCACACATATTGAACGAAAACAAACAAACTCAATCAGTCTCGCTTGAGCATTCGTCCGACGCAGTTGTGCCGATGCCTGTTGTTAGCACGACAATAAAATAAATGATTTTTTTCGGTAAAAATTAATTCTTTTTTGTTAATGTGCATTGCCACGCGCACAACTGTAATATTTCCTAGATTATTATATTATAATTTTGTTCATAGTTATGAAAAAACCTATACAACAATTTCCTTCACTACAGTGAGAGAGCAAAGAAAACAACTCACCAACACAAACTCATATTGTGGTTGTATTGCTGCCGATGACAGTGAACGGCAGCCCAATACAACCACAATATGAGTTTGTGTTGGTGAGTTGCTCTTTTCCCTCTCTCACTGTTATATAGTTTTTCATTACTACAAACAAAATTATAATATAAAAATCCAGGAAATAATTGATATATATAACCGACGTGCGCGTCGCAACGTACGTTAACATATTAGAATTAATTTTTACTGAAAAAATTCATTTCTCTTATTACCGCGCTAACAACAAGCGTCGGCATAACCGCATCGGGCGAATGCTCAAGCGAAACTGAATGGATTTGTTTGTTTTCGTTTAATGTGTGTGAGAATACATGTGTGGCCCATGGGCTACCTCGCGCGATTGACTGATCTAAAGCCACACTGATGAGGTTTAATCAGGTTCTTTAAGATGGACTTTAGTCTTTCACATAACACACTTGACAGGACCAAACTGCTAATCCCGCGATAGTTGGTGCACACACTTGTATCGCCCATCTTTAGAACAATCAGATTCCAATCATCATGCAGTAATGCATTTTTTATTAGCTTAATCATGTTTATGGTTGTGCATGCACGTTACCAGTTTGTTTGCCAACAGTCCATTGACTCCCAAAGCTTTATTGTTGTTAAGCCGTAATTGCAATTGCCGTGCTGATCTCGTTTTGTTCAGTAGTGGACAATCTACTCCGTCGCCGATGATTGAAGTAATTCCGTCACTTATGTTGGAGGAACAGAGTACAAAAATGTCTCCTCCATATATGCAGCACACTTTGCGTGTCCGTGACCAGATTTCCATCTCCCTCCTTACAAGGGGGATCCCTGTTCCAAATCCTTTGCCTTTTACCTTTTGGTATAATTTTTGGTCTTCACGTCTATTCGATATTTCGTTATTCTGGCTCTCTGTTTTCGTCCGTAGACGCTTTTTACAACAGAGGAGTTCCATTTACATTCTCTCCTTATAATATCGTTCCATCACCCACGCGTTCCCATTTACTGCGATTTTACCTTGTATGCACCATTCATTTCCTCAGACAATCTGGGACTTTCCTCGTGGTACCAGTGCTAGTCTAAGAGTGGTTTTCCATATCCTATTACGGCCGTTGCTTCAGTGGTCATACAATTTGTAATATGCTGCAACTGTTTGTCGGAAACATCAGAACTAGGGGGGTTTGTTTGAAGTAATTGTTTAAAGAATTGAGAGAGTTGGTTGGGATAGGCATTGGCTATCTCGGTGGTTTGTAGCTTTGTGATGTCTAGCTTCCTTTGC
The DNA here is from genome assembly GCA_964034835.1 of Muscina levida. Classification (NCBI taxonomy): domain Eukaryota; kingdom Metazoa; phylum Arthropoda; class Insecta; order Diptera; family Muscidae; genus Muscina; species Muscina levida. Next base: position 30,630,233 of record OZ035883.1, on the reverse strand, counting down.
GTTTGGTTACGAGTGTTTTTAGCACTACTTAATCGTGTGCGTACCTTGGCTGCAACTAGGTGGTATTCCGAGTCAATATTTGCACCGACGCACGTCCACGACTCTTGGAACATGCTTTCCATTGAAAACCACATGACATGAATTTTCTTTCTTCTCTTTTGATCAGAGAATATGCAGTGTGCTTTGTAGATATAATTATGCGGGTTCCACTTACTTGCATGTTTCTTGTCGATGCTTAGCTAAACAGTCTGAATGCGTCATATATGGTGTTGTTATGTAGGCTGAATTATTCGACTTCTGCACCAAGATCATCTTTCCTAACTATTTTAGCATAAAAATCTCCCAGAACAATTTTAATGTCTTGGCCAGGGCAGCGGTTATATCTTTCCATGAGGCGCTCTTAGAATGTATTCTTAATCCTCATCGTTTTTTCCGTCGGGCCGTGTACATGTGAAAAATTCTCTTCATCAAGGCGAGAGTGGTTATACGGTCACATACAGGTTTTAACCGGTAGACCAGAGGATGAAGTCTTTTGCCAACTATGAATCCACTTCCACATTGTTGTCTTTTTGCATGACAGCTGTAAAATATGTCACAGTTCTTTCGTCGTATACATCATTGTCTTGTCCATATCAATTCCTGTATTACGGAAATGTCAGCCTTATATCTATTGAGGATATCCAACAATTGGATGAAGAAACCATATCTGTAGAAAGTACGGACATTCCTGGTGCATATTCCTAAATCATGGTCCATATAACGTTTGCCGGTATGTTCAATATTTGGGGTTGTAATTGCCTTATCTTTTTGTTTTTATAATATTTCCGTCTTTATGGAGAGTGACTTATTAGATGACCGCGTTCCAACCTAGTATTTTGGGCCAGCCAACACCACCAAAAGAGCTTCTTTAACTTTTGTTACCTACTCCCTAAGACCCATTGAAGGTAGCATGTCATTTAGGTGACTCGAAGTTTACAACGAATTTAAAAGCTCCCCAACTGAAATGATGAATTTTAAAATGTATTCATTCAATTTCTCTTAGCTTTATTTTCTGTTTCTTTCACCTTTGATATTATTTCTTCTTCCTGGCCAGTTTTTGAGGTCACTTACAGTGGGGGTACAGAATGAAAATATACCAATGAAAATTATTGGATTTAAGCTAAATAAAAGCTGCAAATTTTAGGTCATAGATCACTACTTCTAAAGTGATCACATATATTTAAATAATTGTCCCAATTTTATTGCAGGATATCAAGAAGTAGCATACAGTTTCCTTGTGAGCATCGTCCTTTTCACTTTAGCCCGACAGTCAATAGATAAGACCACTGTTTCATTGCCAGCAAAGGTGATTCTATGGCAAAATTGCCATGAAATATGATTCGTGTATCTTTTTGCACCTCCTGAGGTGGAGCTTGTATATTACAGAGTTTATACCACTGCGCTACCACACACAGCTGTCATTTGTGCAACATTGAAACGAACATGGTGTTATCATCTCTCTTTACATATCAGATTTTTAGTTGATGATGTTGCTTCAATCGCAACGTAAATTGTTAGTTAGATGAACAGCAGCAACGGCAGTAGCAGTAAGACGTGCAGATAAATCGTCTGGGTGGTGGGGATGTGTGCATTATTACATCGCTATTACTCGAGTGATGTACGGACAACGTGTGCGATATTCTATAATACATACTCTTTTATCACATTTAAATTCTTGTGCAAATTGTTGCATGTGTTATTTAAAAATCTTTGCCATTGCCGCTGAAGAATAATTTGCTACGAATCTTCGTGACCTGGAAATAGTGGCTATGAAAAATGGATTGACTATAATGCTGAGGTGGTTATGGTCCTTTTGTTTTATATTTCGCAGTATTCTTTTTGTTGCTAGTGCAATTGTATGACCTTATTCTTTTGTTATTAAAATTTTTCTTTGGTTTTCTTTTTCTTACTCAGACGCACACATCCACACACAAACACAAATACTTGAATTGCATTTTTCTTTATAATTTTTCTGATTTATTTATTTATTTATAAATTAAGCATGACATTCTTTGCTTTTGAGGTAGGTCGAGCCATGGTCGATGTGGCATATATTTAAATACACATTTTATGCAACGACAGGCATTAAATTTAAGAAATGTTCTGTGAAGGTGGCTTAGAAAGGCTTGGTATGGCACAGTTAATAACACAGTAAAACATTTTTCAGCTCATTGATTTGCGACTTAACTCTAAGAACTGCACGTGAAAGTAGCCCCAAAAATAAGATGTTTCGCATCATTTGTTTTGTCAAGTTACATGCCATAATAGTTTTATATCGATTTGAAGTTAGTAAGTACACCCATACCTCGATATACGGTCTAGATACGTTCCCAAAATGTTGGCCGTAAAGCGAAACGCCGTAAAGCGAAACGCCGTAAAGCGAGGTAATAAATTCTTATTCTTATTTTTCACTTATTATTACTCAAGAACGGAAAAATGTGCAAGAAAACTACGTCTACTCACGACCAGCACAACCAAGAGACCGCTGCATCAACACTCGCTGCGCTAATGAGTGAATGCTTTTGTTAGTCTCTCACTCTTCGTAGAAAAACGGTGAATCCCCTATTGATTTTAGTCGTATAGCGAAGGTGTTCCAGAACTGAAAAAGGCTGTTATAGCGAAATGCCGTAAAAAGAGGGGCCGTATAAAGAGGTATGAGTGTATCGTATAGGGGAATTTGTCAGTTTTAGGCTCATATAAGTTTCTATGGATTGTGTTTCCAATACAACGCAAATTTACATTGTAAAATATCTTTTTGTGACTTCGAAAGTGAGTTGTAATGCCTAGTACGTATTTCGTAAGGCAGAGGAAGACATTCTGCAGACATTCCTGGAGAAGACCTGGATTAATGTGGTCGCTGTGATCCAAATGGGCTGGGACCTAAAGGTCTGCAGCAGAAATGTTTTCGGTAAGGCCCTCACGAGATATCGTCGCTATACTGCGTAAACTGACCAACTCCACTTTTTATATGAAAAGTGTTCCAAAAGTCATAGTATATGCCCTTTAAAGAGCTCCTTCGTCTATTTGAAGTAGTTTTGTAGTCATTGCATACAAACACAAGCGGCCATAAACTTTAAATCATCAATAACTCAAATACACAAAAAGTGGAGTTGATCAGTTTACGCAAAATACAAACGATATATCTAACTATGAAATGTCTAACTGTGACCTTTCATTTCCTTTATATTTATCTATTGAAATAGTTTTAGTATTAATGCAAATATAATAATCAGTCATTTTCGTTTAATCCATTTTCACCTCCAAATACCCCATTGTCCTTTGTACTGTTGTTTTCTTCCACCAATTTTATCAAATACTTTTCTTGCTTGGATTTTCCATTATTATGTTTGCACAACATTTTCCCATTGGAAAAAGGCAAATTTCATACTCGACTGCATAATCAAAATAATTGTTTTCGGCTTAAAGAGTGGTGATAAAAATGCCAAAGGCTAAACAACAAATATCGCTTAAAAACTTAAGCATTTCATAACAATGGGGAAATCTTTAGAGCGTGAAACTAAAGACAAAGACAGCTTTACGCCGCTGATTAATAAAATCTACTAAGGGAAATTCTCTAAAGCAAAGGCTATAAAAACACGGACGGGGTCATATAAAACATAGATGTTTGAAGTCTTAAGGGAATCATCTATATAATATTGATAGCGTGCTCAATTGCGTGAAATCATAAGGAGTTCTTAGCAAAGGTTTATTTTTGATAATAGAAATCAAATTAGCAGATGAATCTAATTTCAATGGGAAAATGAAATTGCTTTGAGATATAAAAAGCAAAGTAGGTTATAGGGAATTATCTGTGTGAGTCAAACAAATTTTTGATATCTTTATGTTAGTAGTAGGTGCATAAGGTACATAAGAAAGTAAGTCATTTAAATGAGTGCCGTACTTGAATACATATTTATGTTATGTCAAACAAAAGAGCCTAAAACGTGACAAATTCCCCTATACGGTACTAACTAACTTCAAATCGATATTAAATTATTATGGCATGTAACTTGACAAAACGAATGATGCAGAACATCTTCTTTTTGGGGCAGCTATCACGTGCAGTTCTCAGAATTGAGTCCCAAATCAATGAGCTGATACATGTTGTACTGTGAAATTCAATGGAATGACCAAAATGTTGACTTAATTAATGACATTTAATTATTAAAATAATTGCTGGCATATGGATTACACGGCTGCGCCTTATGACTACCGTCCTATAGGTCCAGTTTTGCGCCACTTTTTCGAGCAACCCGTAGTAAGTCGATTAATGGATAGAGAATTTTCTAATTTGATTTTTTTTTATGGTTATTTACTTGGTGATAACCAGAATCTGTCTTTGGAGGTACCCAAGTAGCTCACAACGTCCGATAGATCATATGTTACCCGATAAATGACACTGAACTTCCGTTAGCAAAAGTGAAAAGGTGCAATGTAGAGCAACCTAAAGGGCATGCTACCACTGATGCGTCGTAGGGAGTAGGTAACATAAGTTACTGAAACTCATCTCTGAGTGGTTTTGGCACGCGGTGGCCTTAAAAGCCTTTTTAAACATAAAGAAATGAAAAAACAAGATCTCCCCAAATGTTGACGAACCCTCCAAACTTTATAAGGACTATGGTTTAAGGCTATGCACCTAGAATGCCGAAGCTCTCCACAAAGCATCTGTCCAATTAGCGGATGCCCTAGACAATTATAAGGCTGACATTACCTTACTTAAAAACTTAATTTCCCTTAACACCCAATGGATGCGAACGTTACAGTTTGAGAAGCTTTTACTAGACATGCCGATTTTCTCGGTGAATTCGCCGTCATCAAAAACATCAAGGGGGCCGGCAATGAAAGAAAAATGTAGATGACTGTAGCCGGGAATCGAACCACGTACCTCCCGCATTGTCGCGTGTTCTTACCACTGCTACGGCCGGCCCGGTGACATCACCGTCATACAGGAAATGCGATGGCGGAAAAGGGATGCACACGACGAAAGAACTGCCTTGCAGACAGATATGGATGTGTATTCATAGTCAGCAAGAGACTGCGACATCTGGTTTCGCAGTTTAAACCTGTAAGTAACCGAAAAGCCACCATCCGTATCAAGGCGAAATATTTTTACATTAGGCTGTTTTGTGACCACGCCCCGATAGAAGACAAAGACGAGGACATTTAAGATGCATTCTAAAATAGGAAGATGCTCTTTGTTCAGTAGTTTTAAATTTTAGCCTACATAACAAAATCTCTGACTTATTTGCTTCTCGTCGACAAGAAACAGTAGATTCGCGTATAAACATATTCATAACGCAATCTGAATATCCCCTGATCAAAGGACTATAAACCAGATAGATCACGTTGTAATCGATCGAAGGCATGTCTCAAGCGTTATGGACGTGGTGAGATGCGCGGTGCAAATATCGACTCGGATCACCACATATGTAGTTGTCGCCAAGGTACGCACGCGATTAAGTAGTGCTAAAAACCTTCGTAACCAAACACAAAGGAAGCTAGACATCACAAAGCTGCATACCACCGAGGTAGCCAATGCCTATTCCAACCAACTGTTCCCGACACATGGGGGCAACATATTGCGCATTCTATGACCACTGCCTCAACGACTGTATATGGTAATGAAAAACAGCGCTTAGGCAAACCCCAATATGATGAGGAAGGTCGCGTACTGTCTGAGAAACGCCTCCAGAAGAGAAAGAAATGAGAGAGCCGGGATATCGAAAAGTTCAGGGATAGAGGTGAAACCCGAAAATTATGCCAAATGGTAAAAAGCAAAGGTTTTGGAACAAGGATCCCCACCTGTTAGTAAGATGATGAAAATATGGACACTGAGAGTATGTTGCAAATATAGAGGGAACATTTGCGAACTCTGCTTGTTCCCGTAGCCAGCATAAGTGACGAAATCACGCCAATCATCGACGATGGACTACCGGCAGAGCTTTTTAGGGCCGACGGCGATGAGCTGGAAAAGTGTATACACCAGCTCATAAACACAATTTGGATAAAGGAACGCATGCCCCAGGTTGGAATCTGAGTTTTTTATGTCCTGTGCTTAAGAAAGGCGATATTGACTAAATACTCAAGCCATGAGAATTCCTTAAGAACACCTAAGAAATGCAGATCGACACCTACCATCTGTTTATCGTTTACAAAGCTGCATTCGACAGTTCGATACGACTGAAATTGTTAAATTCTATGGCTGAGTTTGATAACCCCACGAAGCTAATACGACTTTGCAGGATGACACTGACTGACACGAAGTCTTCAGTGAAAATTGGCAAAAATCTGACAGAGCCATTTTCTACCAAGCGAGGCTTTAGACAAGGCGATGGTCTGTCCTGCAATCTCTTTAACATCGTTATAGAGATGATCATGCGGAAGGCTGCAGTAAACAGGAATGGTACCATCTTCAACAAAAGTCACATGTTGCTCGCGTGTGCCGATGATATAGATATCTTTGGTCGTGGATTGATGGATGTTACTGCGGCCATTTCGAGCATTGAAAAGCACTCAGTGGAAATGGGTCGGGTGATAACTGAGGACAAAACCAAGTTATTTTTTTTTCAATGAAAAAGAGTCTACTGGTCTGAGGCACTGCGTGATCAGTTATCAACGATTTTTGAGGTGGTAGATTTTATTGTCAACCTTGCTACCGCTGTTATCAGATATGTCAGCCTGTATATCAAAGGACGAGTATTGATCACAAACCGCTGCTACTTTGCGCTAAGCAAGCGATTTTATGGCGAAGCCTTCTCTTCACCAACAAAGATCCAACTCTACCAGACGCTGATCCGACCTATCTTGTACTGCTGCGCAGAATCCTGGTTGAAGACACAATCGGATCAATCTATTGTGGGAGTCTTCGAGAGAAAAATACTTTGCAAAATATTTGGAAATGATCAATCGTTGCTAGTTTATCATCAAAGACCAGAAATTTACGTAACTCCTTAAAATTTAGTCTAAAAGTGTTAAATTACATGAACGAGGTGACCCATTAACAGGTCCGTTTCTTGTGATAATTTTGTCACCGAACGTTTGGCTCAATAAAGTGAAGATTTCGAGAGTTGTATGTTAAAACCTTTTCCCCTCCAAATGTTTGCAATGTAATAAGGTATACAAAAATCTCGATTTATTTGCCTGTAGTATTCGCCATCCACGGTAATGACAAATGGGCCGATGTCGTCTTCGGTTTGTAAACTGCACCAAACAGTGATTTTTTCTGAATGTAACGGAGTCTCATAAAGAATTTGCTCTCCCCAAAAATTACAATTCTGCTTGGTTAAATATCCCTTAAGCCAGAAATGAGACTCATCGCTTAAGGTAATTTGACCATAAATATCTGGTTCAACTTCCAGTTTATTCGAATCCCATTCACCGAACAGACGATGTAATTAATGCTTAACTGCCTTTAATTCTTGCACCAGTTGGATCTTATATGTCCTTTGTCACACTCACGTCTACAGCGGCGATAGATTCTTATGTGTGCACGGTGCCGGTCTCGATTTGAATGAATATTATGCAAAAGAGTAAATGTGGCCATGAATCGATCCAGATAAACGATTATACACACCGTAAACTTTTCAAAGTTTTGCATAATAACTGAGCGTGAAGACTGGTCAAATATTGCTACGATTTGTAAACGGCGATTTTCCAAAGTATATTAAAAAAAAAGTGTAACGCACTTTATTAGTACGACTGCAGGTAGTTAAAACAGGTATCCGTATCGGAAAATCTATACGTCTAAAAAACACCATTAATATATTATATATGTATTTATATTTTGTAGAAGGCTGCAGTAACATCTCATAACTTATGTTTATATGATGATATTCACTCTAAGAATTTATGTTATTTTGAAATCTACAACAAAACGCTACACATAATACACAAATATATTTATATTTTTATCCTTATACATATTGCATATATTACTTTGCGTTTGCGAAACCCTTTATAAAGCCGACATATTCAGCCGTATAGTGTTAATACATATTGCAATGATATTGAAATTATTTCATGCAATATCTTTTCCCTCATCTCTCTCCGCCTTTTTACCTTGACAGATGCAGCAACTTGAAAATTTCTCAAATGCTTTTTTCCCCTCCTATAAGTCGTTGTGTAGAATTCTGAAGCAAATATAAAAATTTCTTGCAGCTACTGCTGCAGCAGCGTTGCCACTGCGCTGTGTGGAAATATTTATAAGTTTCAAGAAAACGAAGCAAAAAAAAAATTCTTAAGCTACAATTACTTTTTGTTGTGAGCATTATAGAATTTTCCTACTTTTAACTATTCCGTACAGAACAAAAAATATAATCGAGATAAACCGAGTGACAGCGTAGAAGCATATTCAAGCCTGGGTAGTCGAAGTTCACAGTCTAGACACCTTTTACTATGTACGAGATGGTAATGTACTTACTGTAAGATGATAATGTGCGAGATATCAATGTGTGAGGTATCAATTGACTTTTGCTTTTTAGCTCAAGCACAAAACAAAAATGCAGACAGAAGGGGAGACAGACTTTAGTAATAAAGTGTAAGAAAACGTTTGTTATGACTTTGATCGTATAGTTCATTGGATTGTGATATAGATAGACATATTAAGTATACTTGGGTAAACTGTAGTAAAAGAATGAGTAACTGCCAGTGACATTGAATTTATGCAAATGATACAAAATAAATGGCAATTTAAAATTTTATTGGGCGATGCATATTGTGTTGGGTAAACATTACAAGTATTTCAATTCAGCTGTACCCAATTTGAGTGAAAAACGCAACTAATATATTGCAGTTACTTACTTACTTAGCTGGTACTTCTATGCAATCCCAGTGGATTATATACCGCACGTAGAAAAATATTATAAGCGCCTCGATCTTCTGCGCTTCTTCTCCAGTTAGTCACACCGAGCTCTGTAAGGTTCTCAGTAACCTGGTCTTTCCAACGGAGTTTAGGTCGCCCTCTTCTGCGCCGTCCATCGAGTTCATTGTCGAAGACTTTTCGAGCTGGAGCATTTTCGTCCATGCGTACAACATGACCTAGCCAACGCAACCGTTGCACCTTAATGCGTTTGACCACGTCAATGTCAGTGTACAGCTCGTACAGCTCATGATTCATACGACCCCGATACTCTCTGTTAACGATGATGGGCCCATATATTTTACGGAGTATTTTTCTCTCGAATACCGCCAGAACCGATTCATCCGCTTGTGTCATAACCCAGGATTCTGAGCCATACATTAAGACAGGTAGAATTAGTATCGGGTATAGCTTGAGTTTTGTTCGTCGAGAGAGGGCTCTGTCATTCAATCGCTTGCTTAGTCCGTATTAGCATTTATTTGCAAGCAGGATTCTTCTCCGGATTTCTAGGCTGACATTATTTGCTTTGTTGATGGCGGAGCCTAGGTAGACAAAATTATCTACCACCTCGAAATTATAGTTGTCAACGTTCACGCAATTTTCCAAACGAGTAGATTCTTTGTTCGTTGAAACTAATAACTTAGTTTTGTCCTCGTTCACCGTTAGGCCCATTTTCGCTGATTCCTTCTGAATACCTGAGAAGGCTGCAGTCACATCCCGCAGTTTTCGACCGATGATGTCTACGTCATCAGAGTACGCGAGTAGCATGTGGCTTTTGTTGAATATAGTGCCAATCGTGTTTACTGCAGCTTTTCTCATTATCATCTCCATCACAATGTTGAAGAGATCGCACGATAGGCCGTCGCCTTGTTTTAGGCCTCGTCTGGTATAGAATGGCTCCGTAAGGTCCTTGCCAATCTTCACTGAAGACTTTGTGTCAGTCAGCGTCATTCCGCAAAGACGTATCAGCTTCGCTGGAATACCAAACTCAGCCATGGCTTCAAGTAATTTCTGCCGTATCGGGCTGTCGAAGGCAGCTTTATAGTCGACAAAAAGATGGTACATGTCGATCTGTTTCTCTTGGGTCTTTTCCAGGATTTGCCGAAGTGTAAAAATCTGGTCAGTTATTGCAGTTAGTAAACTGAAAAATGTAATAGCAAAAGCATTGTCAATCGTTACTGTATTACATGCCAAAACAGATACTTAATAACATGTGCTAAATGACTTATATTATATAAATTCAGTTTTTTCGGCATCAAAAACTGACAAACTTATGTAAAAACTTATTTTGCATATTCATACATAAGGTGGTTTATAAATTTGAGGCCTGCAGTATTAAAAAATTCCACACGCTTTGGTCTTCTGATCGTGGTCTGCAGTTAGTCCTACCAGATGGTGGCACGTCGCCAACCACTTGGTTCTTCCAACGAAGTTTGGGTCTGTCTGCTCAGCGCCGTCCTTCAGGTTCGCCTTTAAACACCTTTCACGCTGAACCATTTATATCTATCCTGGCAACATGTCCTAGCCATCGTAGTCGTGGGATTCTGACTCTTTTAGCTGCGTCGATGTCGTGGTAAAGCTCATACAGCTCATGGTTCATCCGATGGCGGATCTCGTCGTCGCCACAGATAGGTCCCTATAATTTCGGAGTACTTTTCACTCGAATTCTCCCAGGTTTTGTATGTCCGCTGTCGTAAGCACCCACGATTCGGCAGCATACAAAAGAACGGGTAAGATTAGCACCTGGTAAAGCTGTTTCATAGTATTCCGAGATAAGGTGGTGTTACTAAAGTCCTGCCGAAGTCCGTAAAAGCTTCTATTGGCGAGCACTATTCTCCGCTTGATTTCTTGGTTGAGACTGTTTTTCTTATTGACGGCAGATCCGAGTTAGGTATATTCACCTACTACCTCAAAACAATAATTTTCAACGTTCACGGAGCGTCCCCATCGAGAGGACTCTTTGTTCGTCGAAATCATTATTTTTGTTTTGTCCTCGTTGACCGCTAAACACATTTTTGCAGACTCCTTTTCTAGTGATGTGAAAAGTGCAGTGACATTCCGCAGATTTCGGCCAATGATGTCTATATCATTGGCATAGGCTAGTGGCATGTGGCTCTTGTGAAATATGGTGCCAGACATGTTGACACCAGCCTTTCTCTTTACCTTCTCCATAACTATATAAAATAGTGTACAGGGCAGGCAATCACCCTGCCTGATACCTCTTTCCGTGTTAAATGGTTCAGAGTGATCCTTTCCAATCTTAACCGAGGATTTGTTGTTCCCCAAGGCACATCTGCAAAGTAGAATCAGCTTTGCAGGATTACCAAACTTAGGCATGGCCTCTTATATCCTTTCCCTTATCGTAGAGTCGAAAGCAGCTTTGTAGTCGACAAAGAGGTGGTAGGTGTCGATCTGCTTTTCATCAGTTTTTTTTTCAGGATTTGTCGTTAGGTGAATATTTGATCCGTCGTAGATTTACCAGGTCTAAAGCCGCACTGATATGGTCCATTTAGTTTTTCTACAATTGGCTTTAGACGTTCACAGAATATGCTCTAAAGGACCTTGTACGCAATTGGTAATAGGCTTCTTCCACAGTAGTTCTTACATTCAATACAATCTCATTTCTTGTATATGGTACATAACAGACTGAGACTCCAATCCCCAGGCATTCTCTCCTGTACCCAGATGGTCTCCATGAGCTGATTCATACTCCTAATCAGCTCCTCCCCGCCTGGCTTGAACAATTCAGCAGTGAGAACACCGGCTCCAGCCGCTTTGTTGTTTATTAAGGCGGGATATTGCCACGCACATCTCGCTCTGGCTCGAAGGTTGACAGTTAATACCATCGTCATGGATTGGAGCGGGATCTTCTGGAGTGGTGTCCGCATCCAGTAAATTCCTGAGATGATATCCTCATATCTTCAGAACGTTATCAGGGTCCGACACTAGCTGGCCATCGCTGTCCTTGCAGGGGGGGGCAACCCTGTTCCACGCATTCTCGCCTTAACTCTCTGGTAGAATTTTCGGGCTTCCCCTCTACTTCGGAGCAACTCTGTGCACTCATCCTGTCTCTTCTTCAGCTCCTGTTTTTTCCGTATAAAAAGACGAGTTGCCTCTCGTCTCTACTCCCTGTGCCGTTCACGAACAGCTCGCGTTGCCATTGGCTGCAGTTTCGCTCTGTATGCAGCATCCGTCTCTCTTGTGGCATTGCGACATTTACCATCGTACCAGGCATCTTCTTGAGACGGCTTTGAGTACCCAAATACGCTCATCGCAGTCCGTTCTATTGAGTCGGCTATATATTGACACTGCGAGGTAATATTATCTGGGGTTGGGAGCATTCCGTAGCAGTTGAGTAAGGTGGTTGGAGTAGGCGTCCGCTACCTCTGTTTACCGATGTCCAGCTTTCGTTGTGCCTGGTTACGTACGTTTTTCGACATACTTAGCCTTGTGCATACCTTTAATGCGGTAAGGAAATGATTGGAGTCATTGTTCGCACCCCTGATCACTCGTACGTCCAGAACAGTCGATGCAAGCCTTCCATCGACTACCACGTGATCTATCTGATTCCTCGTCAATTAATCTGGAGATAACCATGTTGCCTTATGAATATTTTTATGGTCAAATCTAGTGCTGCTAACTTCCATATTTCTTGCCACAAAGAAATCAACCAGTCTGATGCCAATGTTCGACGTTTCGGTGTGCAGACTGAACTTGCCGATGGTAGGCTCAAATGCGGTTTCCCAGGCTATTTTCGCATTAAAAGTGCCTAGTACAATTTTGATGTCATGACTCGGGCTACGGTCATAAACATTTTCTAGGCTCTCGTAGAACTCGTCTGTCGCTTTTCTCTTCTTTCGGAGCATAGGCACATATGAGTGTTATGTGGAAAAACTTTGTTTTTACTCTTATGGCGGCTATACACACACCCAAACTCGTGCTTGTCCGCATGGCCACTATAGTAGATGTTGCATGTCTTTATGTGCAAGCACCCGTGTCCCGTCCACCGGATTTCCTGTAAAGCGGTTATGTCAGCCTTGTATTCTTCGAGGACTTCCGCCAGTTGGATGGAGTCATCTGGCCTATACAGTGTTCTAACATTCCAAATTCATATCCTCAAATCATGGTCCTTAATTCGTTTGCAATGGTTGTCAACCTTTTGGGGTGTCTATTTTATTATTTTCTTACTTCTTTTCATTACAATAGTTCAATCGTCGGTGGCGGATTCTAAGCCCAGCGAACCACGTCGCAGTTTTCACTTCCTGCCAGAATTTGATTACAGCCTCCCATTCTGGGTCAGACGCTGACCAGGGTACCGCTCACTCTGTGCAGATGTGACTGAGTTTTTAGGTTTCGCTCCTTACAGTTAGCCGTGCTCTCACGGGTGTCAAAGACATGTTTCCAGGCTTCACCACGTGGAGGTGCTCCGTCCGCAGTAGTACCACGAATACGGAGCTCTGTGAGTAGACCTTAAGTGCAATTGGTAAGGATCACTCTGGGTTTGCAAAGTTAAACCGATCAGAAGCTTTTCCTTGCACCATACACCCGACATACTCATACATACATTAACAAATAAAAATGCATAAAATTAGACCTCAACAAAAATGTTCAAAACCTTTTTTTTCTGATACAAATAGGAAGTATTTTTTATTCAACATATAACATTAAACAATAGTTATGTGTATGTATATTATTTTACTATTATTTATATATAACCCATACCCTGGTCAAAATGTTAATACTTTAGCTCGTTATAGGCAACATTTGTTAGTTATGTTTTTTCACAGTGAATGATGATAAAAATGTGGTGGGCTAAGTTGTTAACAACCGCAATACAAGAAGGAAAAAAAAATCAAATGATTGACAACGTTATTACATTGTACAAAACTGGGATACTTGGGATGGACAACAGAAAAACCGCTCCGAACATCAAACCCCTTTTTTTAGCAGCAACACTCTAATTGACCAAATCAGCTTATAAAGGTTTCATAGAAAGCAAAAAAAACTAGAAGACTCGACAGTTACAACAGCCAAAGATCTACAAGCGTTTTCCTCTTTAGTACAAGTACCTTCAACTTTTAGGGGACAAAGAAAAATGAAAAATTTTCAACATAAAAAAAAAAAACATGAACATGAACACAAACATCATTTTGTGCCTTAATCAATTTTCTGCGTTGTTGGTCACCATAAAACCATTAATTTTAATTATCATTTCAATTCAGTTTATGCACGCACACAGACACGTTATAAATCATTTACATTTCATCATTCCACCTACCACAATTCGAACTGTTGACATCATTAATGTGGGGTTAGCCCCAGAGATAAGGAATGAGACTTCAACCCTTTCTTCTTATTAATTGGCAGCAGCAACAGAAATGTATCTATCTGTAGCCGCACGTAAAAAAAGTATTCCAAGCGCTTTCGTCTTTTGGGCTCCGTGGATAGTTAGTCACACAAAGCTTATGTAACAGCTCTTTCACCTGGTCCATCCAACGAAGTTTTGGTCGGCCCCTCATACGCCGCTTATCGAGTTTATTGACGACAACCTTTCGAGCTGGAACATTTTCATTCATTCGTATAATGTGCAGCGCGACATCGTTGTGCTGCTCATACAGCTCGTGGTTCATTCGACGACGATACTCGCCATTTACGATGATGGGTACACATATTTTGGGAAGTATTTCCCAGGATTCTGCGCGCGCTGTAGAGCAAGACATGTAGGACCAGGGTCTGGTAGAGTTGGATCTTTATTCTTCGAGAGAGCGCTTTGTCATTAAATCGCTTGCTTAGCCCACAGTAGCAGCGGTTTGCGATCAATACTCGTCATTTGATTTCCAGGCTGACATTATTATTTTTGTTTTTGGCGGAGCTATGGTCTAAAGCCACACTGATAAGGTCCAATGAGGTTGCCTAAAATGGGCTTTAGTCTTTCACATAACACATTAGGTAGGACCTTGTATGCGATGGGTAAAAGGATACTCCCGCGAAAGTTGGTACACACACTTAGATCGCCTTTCTTAAGCACAGGACATAGGTGGTGGACAATCTACTGCGTCGTCTATGATTGGTGTGATTTCGTCACCTATACTGCCTTTGAGAACGAGTAGAGATCGAAAGTGTTCCCTCCGCATTTGCAGCAACCTCTGAGTGTCCGTGCCAGATTTCCGTCTTTGTTCTTACAGGTGCGGATCCCTGTTCCAAAACTTTTGCTTTTAACATTTTGGTAGAACTTTCGCGCTTCACCTCTATCCCTGTAGTTTTCGAAATCCAGGCTCTCTCTTTTCTTCCACAGACGCTTTTTCCGCCTGAACAGGCGTTTCATCTCCCTCCTTATCTCCTTATAACGCTCCGTCACCGCTCGCGGTGCCACTGGCTGCAGTTTTGCCTTGTATGCAGCATCCAGTTTCTCAGACATTTCGCGACATTCATCATCGTACCAGGGCTTGTCTGAGCGTGGTTTTACAAAACCCATTACTGTGTGTCGGAACATCAGAACTAGGGGGGTTTGTTTAAAGTAATTGAAAGAGTTGGTTTGAGTAGGCATTAGCTATCTCGGTGGTTGGCAGCTTTGTGATGTCTAGCTTCATTTGCGTTTTGTCATGAGAGTTTTTAGCACTACTTAATCGTGTGCATACTTTGGTTGCAACTAGGTGGTGATCCGAGTCAATATTTGCACCGCGCATCGCACGCACGTCCCTTCCATCAATTACCACGTGATCAATCTGATTTCTTGCGAGGTATCTAGGTTGCCTTGTGAATATCTTTATGCGGGAATCTGGTTTCACTTACAACCATGTTTCTTGCCAACGCGAAACTAACCAGTCTGAATCCAATATAGGAGTTGCTGTTTTGTCAACTGAATTTTCCGAGTTTTGAACCAAGAGCATCTTCCCTGCCTATTTTTGGATTAAAATCTTCCGAACAATTTTAATGTCATGTGAAGGGCAGCAGTCATATATCTCCTCCAGGCGCTCATAGAATGCATCTTTAATGTCATCCTTTTTATCTTATGTCGGAGCGTGTACACAAATCAGCGAAATGTTAAAACATTTCGGCCGGATGCGAATACTGGCTATTCGGTCACTTCCAGGGTTAAACCGCGAGATCATTTGTCGAAGTCTCTTGCCGACTATGAGACCACATCAAAATTTGTGTCTTACTGCATTGCAGCTGTAAAAGATGTCACAGTTCATTCGTTGTGTACATCCCTGTCCCGAACATCTCATTTCCTGTATGGCGGTGATGTCAATCTTGTATTTGTCGAGGACATCCGCCAGTTGTATAGAGGATAGAGTTCGGACATTCCAGGTGCATATTCTTAAATCATGGCCCTTATAACGTTTGCGCGGGTCATCAATTCTTGTTTTATTCTTTTCTTCGTGTTTCCGTAATAATAGTTTTGTTTAAGAAGAGTGGCTGATTAGGCCACCCGCGTTCGATCCTAATTTCTTAGGGCTGCCAAAGTTCTTAGTGGCTTTGTGTTGAGCTTCAGTAACTTCTCTTACCTATTTCTTAAGACGCATCGGTGGTAGCATGGCATTTAGGTTACACAACATTGCGCCTTCTCACATTTGCTACCACTCAGTGGCATTACCCGGGGAATACGTGATCTCTCGGACATCGTGAGCTGCATTGGTACCTCCAAAGAGAGCTTCTAGTTATTCCCAAATGAATAACAATCAGAAAGACTCAAATTACGAATTCCCCATTCCCCAACCCTTTCTAGGCATAGCGAAATACTAACTAACTTTTAAATAATTTTTTTTAATACAAATTGGTGAAAGTAGCATCAAATAAAACAAAAGAAAAAAAATGTTTTTTTTTGGAATATGACAATCTATGAATCTTAAATTTTTTGTTTGTTTTTGTTTTATTTAAATGCAAAAATTTATTAAATTTTTCCTGTACGTAAATTATGTTTCACGTAATTTCTTTTCCAGTTTAGTGTTTACTGCGCCGACTTTTTGCCAACTGTTTGCCAACGCACCCCTCTGTTTACCACTTTTATAACATCCATAGATTTCTTCGGAAAAATACAATACAAAAGACGTTACAAAAGAGATTGACCAAAGCATAAAGCATAATCTCATACCCGTATAGCCGTTTGTAACAGCACATGCTGTGCCAAACCCGGCAGGCAGTAGACAGTCCAACAATTTTATTTATTCATTTTCTAATTTATTGATGTTATACAGACAGACACACTCATACACCCATACAAATACATAATGAATGAGTTACGTACGTCTATCTGTAAATGTATGTGCAGTAGTAAGGATGGGAGGCCAAACATATGTATCATTTATTTCTCCGATAATACTAATGGGCATACAAATGAAGGAAACATAGCAGCTGCCTTTTAAAGATTCCTATGCCAGCAGCTGTAGAGTTGATAAAGAAATTGATCCTTAAAGACCAAACCAACTCAATTGCTGTATGTATTATTTCCACTTGTCTAATCGAGAGATTACGTAAATTGTAACACATTTTAAGCAAAAATATATTTAATGGATTAACGGAGATTAAATAATGAAAAAATTAGACATATTCTGGTATTCATGATGTGAATTTGTAATATACAATTTTTTTAAACTCAGTTTCCAAAATGGTTATGTGGCGATATTACATTGTGCGATATACATCTAGTCATTATCTTATTTGTAGGCGCGCCTAAAGTCATCTTCTCATACAAAATATTGATAACACAGTACAACACATGATTTTGGGACTCAAGTCTGGGAAATGTACCTGAAAGTAGCCCGAAAAATAAGAACTGCTGCATCATTCGTTTTGTCAAGTTGGCTGCATTATTAATTTAATAGCCATAAGAATTTTTTTTCTTCTATATCTTAACACGGTTATATCTTGTCATTAGGGTTTGGCTTTTACAAATTAAACTTTATGAAAAATTAACTTAATTTGGAAAATTAAATTTGTTTACTACTCAAAACTATTCCAACTGACCCAAATCGCCCTAATATGTCTTTAGTATGCCAACCAATACTACAACCCCTTCAATGACATGTAACACAAAGCCATTGTTAAAATGTCGAGCTCTTTAATATTACAACTTAAATATATGTGTTGACTTTATTGCAATGAATACCACTAGTACATCAATGAAATATTGAACATGATCTTTGATTTTTGACTTTTCCTTCAGAATTTTTTTCCTTCTTACTTACCGCACTTTCTAAAAAATACGATGCATTGGCTTGTACAAAGTTGAAAAATCTTCAACCACAATCGATATTGATGTGCAAATACATATACCACACATCTACATTGTCTACGCTACGAAATGTACATACACACTAACAATTGCAAATACAGACATACTCATATGTATGTCACATGTTGCTAAACATCGTAGTAATGTTACACAGAAAAACTCTTAAGAGATTTTCCCTTTTTATTTAAGATAGTTTAGCCAAGACTTACAAATATTCAATGGAAACTTGAAATGGCCACAGAAATGGAAACCTTTTCGTTTTTGCTCCTCCCTACATCTCTCCCCAACTAATACGTTTGAATGTAGCGCAAGATAAAATTAAATAAAACACTCTCGAAGAAGAAACCTAATAGAGAAACGAACTCCTCCTAACCACTCAAGTGTATGGAACACTTGTATCCTGTCTGCCAAAGTCTGATTCAAGTAACCCCAATAGAAAGTTGTTCAGATGAAAGTTGAAGTGCATTCATGGCTGTATGTCTGCGTCTGTATATCTGCGTCTGTATGTATGTATGGGTAGCAAGCTTAAGCCGCAGATGTAGTTACATTTGAACAATGCAACAATGATCCACATATGGATACTCGTCGTAGTAAACAGTTGGATACTTGCATGCGAAAGGGGTTTTGTTGCGCCGCAACGCAAAGAAATGGCATAAACCATTGTTGTTGTTTTGTTTGTTTTCGGTGGTGTTAGCTTAGTTTCGGTTGTTTTCTTAACCACATCTTGCTGTTTTTGTTGTTGTTGTTGCGTTTTGCTGCTACAGGAAATTGTATATAAACACAAGTCATTGCATGAGATGTTTTGCAATCGTTGTGGTGCAAATTTTTTGAATTCCTCATTTGAAATTGAAAAATCTGTGGGCTACGACATCATGTGGTAAACATGACCTTAGAGTTTAAAGTTTACTGCAAATGGGGGATAGATTTTAATGAGAACAAATGATGAGAGAAAACAAAGGAAGCTGATGTCAGTATTGTACTATAGCGCAGTACCAATATCAATGATCTTGTCTCGGCGATTTAGAAAATGTGCGTGAAAAATATATTCATATGGAATTTTTTTTATAATTAAGCAACAATATTGGTGAGGGAAATCTATGGTGAGATGAAAAACTAATTAGGTCTTATTTCAATTAAATCGTTGTTAGACACACAATCTATAGGTACAAAGATTTAGCTCTGAACTGGATAATCGGATCTACTTGCTGCGATATCCTAGCCAATAGTCCCAAATTTGATTAGGATTGGATCACTCGTTTGGAGGATGAAGCATACTTACAAAGTTGCACCCTTACATCAACAGCATACATATCTGGGTATGTACAGTAAAATGCATGCAAATATGATAATATAATTGAAAAATAAAGTTTATTTTGAGTTAATTTTGAGTGCAAGACAGTTATGTTGGCGTCCTCTGGGTCGTCCTCATCTACTGCTACCGATTTACTGAGTTAGAGTCTTCGTTGACAGATGGAAACACCGTTCTATCGTCGCCGATGTTGGAACCCCCTTGAGTTAAAGGCTTCTTTTGATCGTCGCTTTTGTATACTTGCAGGAGGATGAAGTCAAGTCCGTACAACACCCTCCCTTGTGTTTCTCTAAATGGCAAAAGTGAGTCACATTAAAATATTATGGTGGCCTTCCATGAGTCTTCCACCGCTTCAGTAACCTTAACAACTTTCCAGTCCTGTGGGTAGTTGAAGTTTACTGTATTTAAGACTTGCCAGGATTTCCATAGGGTCGGAGGGTTAAGCGGGAATCTTGGCAATAGATCGTGGCCTCAGTGGATCATCAGCAAAATGTATTGCTTCAAATCTCGCTGCATTATACAGCCCACATCATGACATTACGGCGGTGGTCCGAATCGCTCGCGAATGAATTTTAAGAACACCAAAGTATATATACGATCTTTGTTGTGGCAGTGCAGGATTAAATTTGGATCTTGTTGATCCCGGAAGGATTCAGCCGCCGTTAAGTCGCTACATCAGATGACCTCTCTTAAGTTTTGTCATGCATGACAGGAGGTACGCTTACTTTTAGCTCCTCGGTGTGAGGTTGTGCCCACTGGAGAGAACTCTTTTCCTGCTCCGTGACCGAGCCGACTATTTTATCGGCGGAATGCCTGGTAATGAAGGCCCTTCTGGGAGGTGTTTTGTGCCTAGGGGGAATAGTTGTGGATGTCCAGGATGTTGAAGCCGAGGGAGGCGCTTCGAAGAGAAGCGAGTTATTATTCGCCTTTTCGTATTGCCCAGCTGTAGGCTCTAAACAAGCTGTATTTGGCTGCCAAGTTGAGCGTTGTTGCGTACCAAGCACCTGAAACAGGGGTTACGACAGGATTACATCCCATCAGGACCATGAAAGCCTTTGAGGTACCTGATGTCGGTTCGGGTTTTGGCACACTTGTAGAAGATCGACTAGCGGAGCCTTATGCCTCCACTCCACAAGACGAAGTCTCAGTAGCAGACAACGTAATAGAGCTTGAAACCGAGCTGTAGTAGTCGGATTTTCGGTGATGATGAAGCCCTTGATCGGATACGCAGGGCTTTAGGATGAACACTAGAGGGTTCTCTGCCGCTTCTCTGGAAACAGACGCAGATCATCAACCGCTCACTATGAGTTCAGACGTTGTTGGATACATTTTTATACACCGACGACAGATAAAAATCTCTAAGGATCAACAGACGTATGTTTCCAAGCCGTCCCAACTGGGGAGAAACAGAATCTAGGAGATTTGTGAACTTTTATATTTTGAGCTTATCTTGATGTTTATTCGCTTAGTTTTTCTGCTATCTTATTTAATTTTTCTGCAGAATTGTAGAAAACCCCAAAGTCTTTGCGGGTTTCACTATACCTTCACCCTGACTTGGAATTTCTCAACTCCCAGATTGGCTGTTGTACTGTGTTACTAACCCAAAAATCCACAGTATTGGAACCATGTGCGTATGATTAAGATAAAATTCGCATAAAATTAATATTACTTATACGTTGTACATACACATATGTAGCGAGTATCATATGGAAACTTGCTATGTATGTACTTGGGTCAGAGTCGTCATTCAATATCATCAGCAATGAACAGTTTTCTACTTATCAGAGATGAAACAGCTTTTATATGGCCAGAAATTTGAAGTTATAAAGGGAAATTTCTAAGAAAGTAAATCAATGAAATTTTTTGAAGATTTAATTCGATATAATATGTTTAGTCCAACTTGGCTTTGAACATAGATATATGAATAGAAATTGTTTATTGAAGCCTATGCTACAATTCTGCCAAAGAATGAGATGAAAAATCATCAATGGTTCTTGAGTTATAGCTGGAAATTTGAGCTTGAACAGACATCAAGACAAAGAAAAAATATAAAAGGTCATAAGAAATGTTGGCCTGGAAGCCAAACCTTTTGGGGGGTTTTACAATACTGTCCTGGTACCTTCACATTGACTTGGAATTTTTCACCGTCAGATTGGCTGTTGCACTGTGTAATTACTTTTTACTTTTTATGTATTATCCCACATATATGTTACAAGTTTTCTGCTCATTAATTTTTGTTGTGTTATGTTATTTTTTACCCAGCTTTTGCTTTTGCTGCCGCGGTTTACTTCATTCTTATTGCTGTTGTTGTCACTTGAGCTTACACTTATGCACATAGATACTATACTCGCATAAATAAATAAATAAACTATTCAAAAATGCAATTTACCTATATGGTGGCGGTGGGAAGGGGACATAGCGCTAAAATACCAATGTGTATGTTAAAAATGTCCACTATTTTCACTCCAAGGAAAATGGTTTTTATTTCTCGACAATCTGTTGTTTCCCATCCGTTGCGTCATTCCATTACAGTGACACTGCAATGCTCTGGAAGCGCCAAAGCATAACTCATGTTGGTATCCAATCAATTTCTAGTTTTCTGCGAAATTGTCCTATATGACGAACGAGGTATGAATGAAAACGAAAACTCAACTTTAGCGTTTGGTAATCAGGAATTAGGAAATCAATAGTTATTTATTTAATTTCCCCTTACAACCCACAAAAGAAGTATAGGATAGATTCTCGCGTTTTTAACACGCTTTCGATTTTTTTTGACTCACATAACGGCACCTCCTGTTTATAGACGTATGCAAACTACGACTGTTTGAGAAGCTTATCACTAGACTTTTACTGCTTAGCTGCTGTCAACAACATCTTGCCGCCGATAAAGTTATTTTCTTAACTCACCCAGACCAATAAGTTTCCACTCAGCCCTCATATATACAGGAATTATATGTAGCAACAACATTTTCAGGTCGATGCTATGAAATCCAAACGGCAATTCGCGACAACTCACTGTGTTGTGTTTCCTTCACTTGATTGCGATTTTGTTATTCGATTCGCATTCTTAGTGAAGCGAATATTAGAGAAGGCGTGAATGAAAAAAATGCGTGGCCAGTTGGATGTTTTGACCGCGACAGTTTCGTTCGTCGGTGTTTTTTTATGTTCTTCTCACTAGAGTTTATTTTTCTATTTTCCGCGTATAGGTTTTTTTCCTGTTAATTTTATCCGCATTTCCAGGTCCTGGGACTGTTTTTTTTTTGCTATGTAAACATATATGACTTTAGGGTATGTGTTAGTTTAGGGCAAAAAAAAAATATAGGAACAAACTACAACACCGATGGTTGCAATCGAAAAAAAAAATTTTGACTGATTACACATGGGTTGACGCAATTTGCCCCATACATAGTGCCGATATGTTGGGACATTCTATGGAAAACAATCTGTTTATATTGTTGAGTACACAAATCGTAGGCTGTGGACAGAATCAAATTGGTGCTAGAAATTCTATTGGAGGCATTTCTCCGAAGTTGTGGACGTTTGACACTCTTGCGCCATATAAAGTTTTTAAATTGTGTAGTTTTTTTTTTTAATAAAATGTACTATATGCAATAAACAATATACTTTACAAGTTGTGCTACAATGCCATCTTTATTTCATCAAGAACACAAAAATTATTACCTGTAGTTCAGCAGGCGTTTGTCTGAGTAAAAGGGCACTTCAGTGATATATTATCATTCATTGTGTTGGGTTACCTAAATGGCATGCTACCACAGATGTATCTTAGGTAATAGGTAACAGAAGTTGATGTAGCTTAACACAGAGACTCTCTTAGTGGCTTTGGCAGAACCAAGAAACTAGAAACGGGCCACTCTCTCTAAATAAAATTATATTATGAAAACACGAAGAAAATAAATACTTTTCACTTTTCTATTAATCAAATGATTTTGTTTTATTTTGTAGCAGTTACAATAAAACTGTTGTACTCCGTGGCGTATTATTTACGTGGAATATTACTTATGATAATTATACGAGACAAATTCCCTTATACGATACTTACTAACTTTAAATCGATATTAAATCATTATGGCATGTAACTTGACAATACGAATCATGCAGAACTTCTTCTTTTTGGGGCTACTTTCACGTGCAGTTGTCAGAATAAAGTCCAAAATCATGTGCTGTACTGTGTAATACTTTTAAGTATTCAGAACAAACTCTTTATACCTGATATTAGTGTCGCATCCGTCGAAATTAACAAAAATTTATGATTCTGTTTAAAAAAGCAAAGGCACTGGTAGATCTAATCTTATTAGTAGTTGGTTCCAGGTTTACAACATAGGTGACTGCTTTCTGTTTAAAACTCATTCCATTACTTGTTAGCTCTAATCATGGCATTTTACTTCCATGTTTTTTTCTTCTGTTTGACATATGAACCTAATGAAAAAACTCCCATTGCAACTACAACAAATTACACCGATCTACCCACTAACTGTTTATTGTCCTGTCTGCTATTGTTTTGTCCCCTCCTGTACACATAGATACTATATATCTTTCGGTTGAGTTAACAAAAGCTTTTGAGCATGAGCTAGAAGTACGTACAACATAACTAGAACAAACTACACAACTTAGAGACAGCAACAACGACAACAACATAAAACAGCAGCATCACTTAAGATGTCTTTTTCAGGTAAAGTTGTCTTGTTGGTAAACAGGAGCAATGGAAAGCAAAAAAAAACCAACCAAACAACGAGAACCTACAGCGTCAACATCAGCAACGATGTGGAAAAACGTACAAATAAAACCGCAAGTAAAAGGCTTATAAAGAAAGAAATGGGGTTGGGGTGCATAATATAAATGCAGTCAGGCCTTTTTTGGTGCTCACAAATGCATATTTTGAGTTGAGGGCGCAGAAACCGCTAGTGCCAGTAAAACACAGACTAAAGGCTAACCGAGAGCATACCCACACACACACACACACACTCGCAGGCAACATGCCACACACACACGCAAACTCATCGTTCTTTTTATCTTCTTTGGGTTATTTAGCTGTTCACGATGGATGTACTATGTGGCTTTTATGGATAATTTACATGACAAAGAAAGTTAAGTTTTGTTCTTCTTTACTTTCTTTTGCCCCATTTTTCTTGTTCTTTTTTTTCGACGAATATAAAACATTTTTCTTTTTTGGATTCTGCGTTTTTTTTTTTGATCGCTGCTCACCCACGTTAAAATGCGAATCAAGTGAGTGCATAAAAAAAGATTCTTTAAGGTTGGCAGAAAAGGAGCGGAGTTGCGGATGACATGGATAGTGTTTTTGTGTGTGTGTGTGTGTGTGTAGCTGAAAAATGTGAACATTAGAAATATTGTTTTGTTGTTAATATTATGTGTTGTGTTGAGAATCCTGCTGCATGTATTTGCATATAAATAAAGCTGTGAAAGAGAAAATAAAAGCGGTAACTTAAGATATTGTATGTACGAGCATGATGAAAAGTTCATATCTGCTTGTGCCTGTGCTTTGGCTTTTTATTTTGTTCTTTCTTTCTTTCGGCGGAGAAGACAAATAGTTTTTGTGTTGACGAAGTTGACTTTTATTTACAGACTGTAGAACAGTGGTTTGGGGTACCTAATAGATGGTAATAATGATGTGCGAAGTTTAAGGAAGGGATTTTGGCTACTAGACAATGGAGGGATGGTGGATTTCCTAATTTGAGTATTTTGATTGTTATTCAGAATCCCGGAATCTCTCTCAGAATATCACTTTGGAGGTCCCCAAGCAGCTTACAACTTCGAGAGGTCATGTTTTCTCCGGGAAATGCCATTGATCATACGCCCAGTAATAGCAAATATGAGAAGGCACAATATTGAGTAATCAAATAGCATGCTACCGCCGAAGCGTCTTAGGAAGAAGGTAACTGAAGTTACTGAAGCTCAACACAGAGGCTCTCTTAGTGGCTTTGGAAGCCCCAAGAAACAAGGCTCGGGCGCGGTGGCCTAATAAGCCACTCTCCTTAAATAAAACCAATTATTATGAAAACACGAAGAAAAGAAAAAAACAAGAATCCCTCCATATGTTGACGGCCCCCACAAACGTTATAAGGACCATGATTTACGGATATGCACCTGGGATGTCCTAACTTTCTAAAAGGACTGTGCCTCAATCCTCGTCAAATATGAGGATGGCATCACCTTCATACAGGAATTGCGATGAAAAGGAACAGGGATGCACGCAGCGAAAGCACTGTAACATATTTTCAAGTGCCATGCAGAAAAACACGAACTTGGATGTGGTTACATAGCCTGCAAGAGATTTCGACACCTGGTCTCGCGGTTTAACCCTGTAAGTGCCCGAATAGCCACTATTCGCATCAAGGCAAAATATTTTTACATTTCGCCGATGGAAGACGAAGATGAAGACACTAAAGATGCATTCTATGAGCGCCTGGAGGAAATATATGACCGCTGCTTTGCACATGACATTAAAATTGTTTTGGAAGATTTTAATGCTTAAATAGGAAGCAATCGGGAAATTCAGTCTGCACAACAACATCTCCGTTCACGGATTCAGACTAGTTAGCTTCGCGTCGGCAAGAAACGTAGTAGTGAGTGGAATTAGATTCCCGCATAAAGATATCCACAAGGCAACCTGGATATTCCCTGATCATAATACAAGAAACCAGATTGATCAAGTGGTAATTGATGGAACGCATGCCTCAAGCGGACGTGTACGTGCGTGTGATGAGTGGTGCAAATAATGACTTGGATCACCACCCCGTTGCAGCCAAGGCACGCTCGTTTTAGGTACTGATAAAAACGCTCGTTACCAAATGCAAAGGAATTTAGACATCACAGAGCTGCATACCACAGAGATAGCCAATGCCTACTCCAAACAACTCTCTCAATTACTTCGAACCAACCCTCCTAATTCTGATGTTCCCGACACCCAATGGCAGCATATTGCGAATTCTATGACCACTGCTGCAACAACCGTACTGGGTTATGGAAAACCACGCTCAGACAAGACCTGTTACTATGAACATTGTGGCGAAATGTCTGAAAAAATGGAAGCTGCATACAGGGCAAAACTGCAGCCAATGGCAAATGCGTGCAGTGACGGAGCATTATAATGAGAATAGGAGGGAATGACACGCTTCTTCAAGCGGAAAAAGCATCTATGGAAGAAAAGAGAGAGCCAGGATATCGATAACTACAGGGATAGAGGTGAAGTCCAAAAGTTTTACCAAAAGGTAAAAAGCAAAGGCTTTGGACTAGTGTTCCTCACCTGTAAGGACCGAGACGAAAACGTGGTCACTGACATTCAGAGTGTGCTGCAAATATGGAGGAAACATTTTCGTTCTCTACTCATTCCCGAAGGCAGCATAAGTGACGGAATCACACTAATCATCGACGATGGAGTAGACTGTCCACCACCGAGCCAAAACAACAAAAGATCATCACCGCAATTACACTGCTTCAAAACAACAAAGCTACGAGAGCCGATGGGCTCTTAAAGCCGATGGCCGGTATGCTGAGCGATCGTTTTTATGATAAAGCCCACTCTCTATAATCGAAGATCCAACTCTACCAAACACTGATTCTACCGGTCTTGCTCTACAGCGCAGTATCCTGGGTAATGATGCAGGCGGATCAATCTGTTCTGGGAGTTTTCAAGAAAAAAATACTTCGCAAAATATTTAGACCCATCATCGTTAACGGTGAGTATTGTCGTCGAATAAGTCATGCGCTTTCAAATAGACCGAATGCGATGGCTTGAACACAATATGAAATACTTTAGGTATAGTTATCTCCTAAATTCAGTGTCCAATCGTAATAAGAAGCTTATATTGTTAACACCATCCTATTACTGGGAATCTCTAAGAAAATTTGGGATTTAATCATGAGAAAGGTTGAAAACTAAACTGGATATAGGCGAGAAGCCGTTGATATTCATGTGAAAAACTTTAAGTGCAGTTATATCCTTAACTAAGTGGCCGGTCGTAAAAAAAGCTTAATTAACGATCAACATACAATAGTTGGGATCTCATCCTAAAAAAGATTAAGACTCCAGCTTGAAATGGGTGTTATACATATATCGATATTCAATTAAAAAACTTTAAGTGCTCTTATATCCCTTATTAAGAATCCAATTGTAAGAAAGAGGTTAATTTATGAGCATACGAATGGACGAAAATGCTCCAGCTCGAAAAGTCTTCGGCAATAAACTCGATGGATGGATCAGGTGAAAGAGCTGTTATCTAAGCTTGTGACGAACTATCTACGGACCGCAAAAGACCGAAGCACTTGGAATACTTATCTATGTACGGCTACTGTTGTTATTTCTTACTGAATTTCTGTTGTTCCTGGCATTCAAGAAGGAGAAATATCATGTTGGGAGTCATTTCCATCATTTGGAAACAAACCAATGTGGTTTTCATAGCAAAAGCTTGCAATGGCTGTCATGTCCAATGTGACCGATCAGTCACTCTCTCTCTCTGCTTAGTCAATAAATTTGAGAGTTAGTTATAAATCTACGTTCCAAGTAATCTTCCACAGAATTTACTATTGAAATCTCAGCATGCCTTTACTAAGGAAAGGTCTCCCCTCTATAGTCAGTACAATCGAGCTCCCCCGAAATTAAGATTTTTACGACTTCAATCTAATTCCATGTAATAAGATACGATCGACGTTTCATTCATCCTATTTATAACACCGCATACAATTCTAATGCTACATTTAAAAACTTTGATTTGTCTGTTACCAGTGTTACTATAGAACATATTGCCCACTCAATATTTTTCCGATTCTGGGCTACTCCGCTTGTCATAATCTACTGAACTAAAAATCAGGTAACAACTAATTAATTACTCTTATTACACAACGATTTACAATACAAAAATCGTAATATTAAACCAAAAACATTACCTTTATTTACCAAGATTAATTAGACTAAGTCTACATGGACCATCCACTAGTTTCATTGAAACTATATCAACGTCATTAGGGTCAATAATGTTACATTGTTATGCATTCCACTTGTAATGACAACATTAATGCAACAGATGCCGCATTATCATATGCACTTACATATATTTTTACAATGTTGTTCTTTGTGGCGCACACACACACACACACTGTCATAGCCACCGGTAGGAGAACCGGTGTTCTATGCCACAGGTAAAATTGCCGTTATATATTTTCTATTCATACGTGTAACAGGAAATGAGATCGTTTCCTGTATACATAACTTTTACTTGAAGTTGCACATGAATATGAATCTAATCATATTGTTACTCTAATTACAACATATGATTATGCTAAACCCTCCCCCCCACCCCACTCAGCCTCACCACAGTCATCACATAAACTTACAACATAATAACCAAAGACATGATAATGACCATAATGGATGCCACACTCAATGCTGCAGTAGTTGCAGCAAGAGCACCAGCGGCGGCAACAGCAAAACTGCCCCTGCCATCATCACCCTCTCTCTATACAATACAAAGAGTGAAATTTAATATAAAGTTGCACATAAATTAATGCATGTATACGAGTAGACGTATAAATTGCCACTTGATGTTGTTGCAACAACCAAAGGCGCATTGGATGTTTCACACATTGCCACACGCTCACTCTCGCATGGCATAGGAGCGACGAAGCGTTGTTCTACAACGCGTTATTACGTTGACACAGATTTTTGAAATCGTGCTCATATATTATTCACGAACGTGATACATACCACATGATGATTCACACATACTATTAGGCGATGGCACATACAATAGTGTTGTAGCTTCTTCTATATATGTAATATGAATTGTATGCACATAGATATAGTAACTATCTTTAGACGTTCACATGTGTGTACGTGTGTGATATGCCAGCCATAATCGGTTTAAAATTTCCTTGCTGTCATTGTATTCTCCTCAAAAGTTTCTTTTCTTTTATCCTCTCTGGAATGAAAGACTTTGGATAGCTGCATTGCATGGTGGTGGTGGAAAATCTTCTGAACTTTATGTTATCATAAACTTCAGATTAAGTTTATTTAATTCCTTGAATAAAAGATTGCATTTTGAATGTTCTACAAGTGGATTCTTAATCTTTTGTTTGAGAATTCCTAGGAGTTAGTTGGCGATGCTAGCTTGCCTTGCAGGATGGTGATGATGATGATATGCATATAGGCAATTATGAGATATTGGCTACGATGGTAGTAGATACATATTGCACTGCTCTGCAATGTTAAAGAGGTTAATGTTATCAACTCAATATTTTATAACACTAATGGCATACAAAGTTAACTTAATATGAAGAAAACAAACAGGAATGTATAGGACTTGGACTGGCGTTAGATGTATTTGTTGGTGATAAGGAACTGATGCGTGTACAGAATTCGGTTATACTAAATGATTACACTTAACGATAAGATGTTAAGATGAACAATTAATCAATACCTTAAAGATTGTAACGTTTAATATAGTAATCATAGATATTGTATTTACAAATATAAGAGGTGATTCATTTAGAACATTTTTTTCCAATTGTAAATAAAGCCCTCTAAATAGAAAAAGATGGCGGAATCTTAATTATGACACGAAAAAACAAATTTCGACATTCAGTTCTAAAGGAATGTCATTCTCGACTACGCACAGTGGGGTGGCTAAATACATTTTTGTGAAAAAACTATACATTGTGGCTCTAGATCGTTGAAAGTTGGCACCGAACATTAAAGTGATTAAACTAAAATAAGAATAGAATTTTACCAAAATCGGCCACGCCCTTCGAATACCCAACTCTAATCGACTTATTCGCGAAACATTTTGTGTATCTATGCAAAAGATTTGGTGCATACTTTTTCTAGAAAAAACACAACAGATTTGTCAAAAGTTTCATCAAAATCGGCCACGCCCATCGCCCATTTAACCTAAGAAGAAGGCGGAAGAAAATTAACAACTTCAAAGCGAAATATTTTTTTAACAGTTTGATTTAAATATACAATATAAAAACTGCGTCCCTCGAAAAACATGAATAACTTAACCGTTTGGTAACCGAGTTTTACAAACAAATTTGAGTTTTACTCATGAAAGCTTTCACTTTCTGAATAATTATGGTGTCCTTATAAAATAGTGGCAACAAATTTATTCAAACTAAAAAAATAGTGAAAAAAACTAAAAAAGTTTGGAATTTCGAGGCTAAAACAGACAGCAATAATGAGTTATCTATAAAACTATAGTATTATATATATCGTTGGAAAGGTCCCAGACTCTTCTTTCCAAATCCGCTGAGAAATTTAAAATCGCTTGATATTCAACAAGGTTATCCGCTGAGAAATTTAAAATCGCTTGATATTCAACAAGGTTACTTGCTTATTAGTGTGTAAAGGTACGTTATTGGTTGTACTAGAAAAATAGTATCATTTCCCAACTACTTCGACTTCATTCATTTTGTCAAACTTGGTAATCTAGGGATGAGTGCATAGTAATGTGACCTGGTTCGGTAAACTATAAACTAGCAATATCAAAAAGTTTAAGGTACGTATGAGCTACGTATAGATACGTTTGCCAACTCTTTAGTATAGCGTATACACTCTAGAAAACTATTTTATGTGAGAATACGTACTCGTGCATATATTGATTCACCAGCGAAACATCAAGTATTTTTAAATAAATAACGTCCATTTATGAGCGGTATAATTGAATGTGATTGAATGTGGATAATGCCTTTTTACATCAAGTTTGACAACATTTTTCAAAGAATGAAACGGATGTTCAGTTCAGCTTGACCAATTTATAACACAGTGAGATAAAAGAAGGTGAATTCAATAAACCTGGGACGTAATACTATTTTTCTGGTAGGCACTGCTGAATACAACAAGAATCTGTTGAGTTAGGGTAAAAAATCGGGTTTTCGTGTCTTTACTCACTTAATAGGTTATAATATTCAATATTTTTAGCTGCTAAAAATATTCCTTTAAATCTATGTTCCGCTATTAAGGACTTCATCTTGTCCTCGCTTTGGAATAATAAAAGTTTTTTTTAACATAGGCATTACCAACAGAACTATTGCCTCGACTGCAGATACAAACGTCAGAGGTATTTGTATCCCGTCTCAACAATAATTGTTTAATTACAAAACATTATATCATTATTTTCGTCGTAATTAAATTAATGGGTTT
The DNA here is from genome assembly GCA_964034835.1 of Muscina levida. Lineage (NCBI taxonomy): Eukaryota > Metazoa > Arthropoda > Insecta > Diptera > Muscidae > Muscina > Muscina levida. The sequence continues at coordinate 30,598,621 of OZ035883.1, read as the reverse complement.
CGAACTCCCATCCCTTCCGTACATTCTCGTTATAATCTTTCTACTCCTTTTTAATATACCCTTGTGAAGTTTACAGATACAAACGAGTAACTTGACGAATGCTTAAAGTCGGCGCCACCTTACTTCATCTTGTTTAATCTCGTTAGCTCTTCAAGTAAACTTCTCGCTATTGATCGCTACCGACAGCATCGTACCTGCATATCGTTGCAACCATAGCTACAAATCGTGTAATAAAAGGTAAACTTGTTACCCCTTAATAAAGCAATTTGTTCCTAATATTAAAACAATCGTGTTTTATTTCCCTTTATTTTCATTATTTCACTATCGGCGATCAATAGTTTTCTACCCAGAGTGCTAATTCACAATTCTACCATCTTTCACATAGGGACAAAAGTTTCCCATCCGACTGGCTTCATTCATCCGTGTTTTAAGATATATAATTCTATCAATTAACATGTATTAAGGTCTTTGGACTCGACTCCTCTGAACATTCCTAACGCCCCATATCAACTGCAGTAATATCGACTTTTTAAAGGACTTTGTCAGTACTCCTCCGAACATAAATCGACCTTTAATTACCGTACCAGGTCCGAAGAGCTGGCCAATGCCATGTACCATTCACATTAAGTCGATCTTAAAAACGACTCGGTAGAATCAACTACAAAGCTCAATTCAAACTTTCCGGTTCACAAACACTACCACCATCGGCCAGGAACTAAAGTTCCCCGTCAGGCTGGATGTAGTCATATTATGACCTCAGTATATTTGCTCATCATTCAAAAATTTTCGTTCATTGTACTACTAGAATCAGCACTCTCTGTCTAGTTCTGTTTATACCAATCGCCTGCAAGCTTAGGTTTAACGAACCCTAATTTATATGTTATATTTAATTAACCAGAACACGCGACTACCATGCGAGAGATACCAGGTTCGACTCCTGGTTCCAGTCATCTACATTTTTCTTTTATTCCCGGCCCCCTCGATGTTGTCGACAGCAACTTCGCAATATAAGTGTCGAGTCAATCGGCATGTCTAGTAAAAAGCTTCTCTCTGACGTTCGCATTCGTCGATAAACAAGTAGGTGCCGTTAGTTGTGAATATAAAAATAGAAAGCGTGTTAATTCACAATAACGCGAGAAACTACCCATACCTCATTTATGGGATGTAAAGGGAAATTAAGCTTTTTTATTACATTACTAAGACAATCGTGCGTTACACTGTACCTACTTTTCTGGGGTACTAGGTACACTCTTGTTAAAGGTTCGGAGCTATCCAATTTCCGACGGCTTTCTCAACATAAAAATACAAACAAAACAGAAATTTAGCGAATGGTTTCTCATAGTGAGCGGTTGTGAAGTTTTTCAAGTCTATGCACTCAAGAAATAATTCTCATTTTTTTGTGAGATTCTGGTGCATAAGTCTTGATAAATAATTTGTACTTATTATACAAAAGTCTGCTGATGAGGATTCGCGGCTAAATCCAAAACAGCTACACAAACTGCCTGGTTTCTTTCAAAAACACTGGTCCTGAGCTTGAAATAAATCCCAAATCAATCAATTTTTTATTTTATTTTAATTTCTTGATTTCTTGATGCACATAAGAATGCGAGGCGGATCGTATCAAGGGATGCGGTCCACCGGAGGTTCTCTAGGATACGCGGGTCGATACTTCCCAAAGGCCTACCGGACGGAACCACCATCGCTGTAGAAATGATTGTGACAAAGGACTCATATTTATCGATCCGTCGCCAATCTCAGCAATTCCGTTTTTAGAGAGTGCACAATACTTTAGACCCCATTACATCCTGTTTTGTGTCGTTTACATACTAAAGGCCTTATTGGCCCATTTGTCCTTAAATTCGAAATCGGCGAAGGCTATATACAATTGGTTCGTTATTTTTGTTTTTTATCCAACAAGAAGGCGCAACATGTCACACAGCGCGTGAAATCATCACTTTATTAAGCCAAACGTGTGGGGTTCAAATAATCTCAAGATAATCTCTTGTCTATGCTGATAAATCAGCAACGAATGATCATTAAGAAGTCAACATTTAACGCAATATCGACGAAATACGGGACGGGCAATACGTTGGAAACTATTTGTATATATTAAATGGCATGAAATTTGTGAGGTAATTAGTCCAAAATGTTGGTAATTCAATTGAACTGTTGTATTTTATTATTAAAAAAATGTCTAAAAAAATCCCTTATAAGATACGTATAAGATACCCACAAATCTATGATATAGCGTATACGCTCTAGAAAACATAATGCTTACTCGTGTGTAGTGTTCAAAACAATATACATATTGCTCATAAGCGAGAAGATCGGCATAACTCAATTATGCAGCAATGTGGGCCATACCAAAATCGATAACATATTTAAAATTGGTATTGATATCTATTTCCCTCATTGAGTGGCGTCCAAAAGAGTTTTTTTTCGCAGCAGTAACCCTAAATTGAAAACTTTAAAGTTTTTATTTCGGAATCGCGTTTTTGAGTTATGCCGATTTTCTCGCAAAAGAGCGCTATGTTGTCCCATGGTCAGAAAATGGAATGAAAAAATTTTATAGAAAGTTTTTTGAACACACACATTTTTTAAAGAAAGTCTTTAGAGAGACTGCTTTGGAAGATGACACTTTTCCGAGATATTTTACGAATAAATACCCAGAGCCAGAAACAACATTTTATTGCATTACTGAAAAACATGCAATAATAGAAGTCGTACTCTGTTATTGCTTTAAAATAGTGTAATAATCATAAAAAAATTACAGATCCCTCAACTATCATGCTGATGATCGGGATTTGAGCCCCCGACATAACTATGTGTTAAACTTTTAAATTGTACCACCGATATTTTTGTTAAAAGTAACCCCTTCAAGGCCAAGTTGTTAACAAGGTGTTTGAGGTGCCGACGAAATATAATTTGTCAAATCTTAGCATAATATTGCCACCAGGGGGCCACTCCAAGAGCTCAAAAGAGCATCCGTTTTGGTAACCTATATCCTATAGGTTAAAGCCGCAAAATTCGTTTTAGTCGCCTAGGCTTAAACAATGCGACGTGTTACTTTAACAAAACGGTTGTCCTTCCTTTATAAACATAAACAGCTTAACAACACTGCTGTCTTCAGACAAAGTATTTATGCATTAGAGAGGGAGATATAAGAGACGACAGTGACAAGTAAGCATGAAAATACACAATCAGATAGACATAAAAGTATTTAAGTGAACGCCAAAAGCAACAACAGAAACCATCGATTACAATCAGCATGAAAGGTTGAATACTAACACGGTGACAGATAGACAGACAGACAAACCGACACACAGACATACACAGGGACACCTTTACAAGAACCAAATGCTTAGGAGATTACTACACACATTCCATTGTCGGATGTCACACATTCTTCATCAATTTGACACAACAATAACAAATACGACAACACCCAGTGTAACAAATGATATTTTTCCCCAGATACAAGATACGAGTGCCACAACGAAGCTCCAACAGAAACGAGCAGAGCGGTGCGGCAAATTGTGTTACTGGGAAACAGCAGGAACAACAGGTAGAAAGTAAATCTACTTAACAAATAAACATTGATTAATTTGTTGACACACGACACGCAAAGACAAACAAATGGCTATGTATGGAGGTGGGTTTTGTGCGTGTGTGTGTATAAAGAGAAAGATAGATATCTGTGTATTCAAATGTTTACATGTTTGTATATGCCACTAACCCACACACATACACACACAAACACCCATCCTTGGTGTATTATCCTTCCGAGGATGCTCCTCGCAGAGTTTTGCTGTTAATGTGGTTGTCATTGAAACCGTTTATCATCATGGCGTTATTGTTGTTTAGCTGACAGTTGTGGAAATATAAACGAACCGATATCGATAAATCTTAGTGTTGATTCGTATCTTTAATTCCAGCGGCAGCGTTAAAACTGAAGCAATGCACGACTGAAGCTCTTAATTCGTATAACACTGTGGACTGTAGCTGCCATTGCTGGGCGATTAGAATGCGAGTTAAAACAAGTGGAAAGGATTGATAATGGACGAGAGACTCACTATTTAATTAGGTCGATGTTTGATCAGATCGTTAAGTTCCTAGCCGTCGAGGAAAATATACCGACTTAAAAAAACAAACTTAATTAACCTTTACACTCCATGAATGAGGTATGGCATAGCTTTTTGCGTTGTTGTTAATTAACACGCTTTCTATTTTTAAATTCACAACTAACGATACCTACTTGTTTATCAAAGAATGCGAACGTCACTGTTTGAGAAGCTTTTAACTGAACATGCCAATTGACTCGACACTTATACTGCGAAGTTGCTGTCGACAACATCGAGGGGGGGAGGCAATTAAAAACAAAATGTAAATGATTGGAACCAGGAGTCGAACCTGGGATCTCCCGCATGGTAGTCGCGTGTTCTAAACACTATGCCACGGCCGCTCCCACATATACCGACTAAATGCTAAAAATTTAGACGTGGCTCAGACTGTACCTTTTACTAGGGCGGCCCCAAAATAAGTTGAAACGACGTACTGATGAAAAAAAGTTAGTGGCAGTCATATTAAACATATGCTTAAGTTTCAAGGCTTCACATTGAAGTTCTTTAGGAGACATCATAAAATAAACGGTATCAGTGATTTTGTAAACATGAAACATCTACGACTTGAAAATGTTGGGCAGAGTTTGAACGAGGCTATACGAGTTGCAAAGACGCATGCCGTAGTGGTCGAACGTTCCCACGACAATTGGATCTATGCTCCAGAACGACCTGACTTACCCTTGACCGAAGATTGTGAACTCATTGACAGCTGTGTCAACCGAAAATGTTTTCCCTAGGATAGGACTCTCGGAGGCAACCAAACTGTTACAACAACAACAACCAGTTGAGGTATCTACGTATAATAGTATTTGTTGATGGTCGGCTGAAGTTGCGAAAGCTCCCTGAAATGAAAGGCACTTCAAAAAAATACATTGAATATTGACCTACGAAGAGCAAACTATGCGCAAGAAGGATATCGTGTTTGCTTGCAGTAGAACGAAAACAGCGTCTTGGAGGTATTTTAATATGGTGTTTGCCGATGTTTTACCGCAATACAGCCGACTTTTTGTGTCCTAAATTCAAGTATTCAATTCAAGTATTCGCGGCGTTAGCTATTATAATATTCAAATTATCTAGTTTTTAGATTAACTCCGGTCAACCACTGTCCCTTATTTCATTCATTGTCAGCTATAATAGGAAATCTTTCCAGCGCGCTTCTATCCATGTAAATTGTGTCTGCTATAAATCTTGTGTATCAATGAGATTTGAAAAGTTTGTCATCAATATATATGTAACTGCATGCACACACCTACACACACACACACACATATACATATATGAATGTGTCTATACACTTTTATAACGGCACATACAAACATTTGTACCTTTAACCATCCTAGTACTCATTCGTTATACAAGTATTCATGTTACACTCTGTTGATACACTGACAACATTTATATTGGTTTAGTTGTGTTAGTGATAGACAGTGGCAGTGGCTGCTGACAGTAGCGGACTTAGAGGGCATGGAGGGAGGGCTTCTATAGCGTTGAAATAAGAAAATGAGCTGGGAGACATAATAATCGCGAATCGAAACATACTTTTGTTATATTGTAAGTCATATGCAGAAAATTGTTTTGTCGATTATTTGTATGGAAGTATAATGCATCAAAAATATAGTGGGAATACGGATGCTTTATTGGAGTTGCATCAATCTTGTGGGGAGAACATATTTCCTAGTGATTAAAAGAGTTACACTTTAACAGAAGTGCCTATTCTAGTTTTTTTTTTAAGAAATTATTGTCGTTATTGTGACCGATCGTGGTATGATGGTTAGAACACGCGACTATCATGCGGGAGATCCCGGTTCGTTTTCCTCCAGTCATCTACATTTTTCGTTCATTGTCGGCCCCCTCGATGTTGTCGACAGCAACTTCGCAGTATAAGTGTCGAGTCAGTTGGTATGTCTATTAAAAAAGCTTCTCAAACAGTGACGTTCACATTCGTCGATAAACAAGTAGGTGCCGTTTGTTGTGAATGTAAAATAGAAAGCGTGTTAGTCCACAACAACGCGAGAAGCTATCCTATACCTAATTCATGGGGTGTTAGTGGAAATTTAAAGGCCTTCTCACAAATTCTGCACTGCCACAATCTGCATCGGCAACATCACCAACTAGCCAACCATCCACCCACCACACTCTAAATGGATATGTAACGAGATCAATATTGCAGATACACTCATTCCATCTATTTGCTTGTCTGCTCGAATGTCACTCTGTTAGTCGATATATTGCAGAAGTATATGATGGTACTTTAGTATATCATGACACATTGATAGAAGTTTTATGTTATCTTAAATTTGTGTTAGTTTATAATGTAGCGGAGAAACAAAAAAACAAAACAGACGAATAGGGATGTGGCTACGGTGATTGGTTAGATTAAATAAGGACCTTAAATTAGTTCAATGATTAACGCGTCTATCAAATAGAACATATCCCTGGTGAAAATGGGCCAATTTCAGTCTCGGATATAAATTATGACCTAAAATAATTAACATCTGCATATAAATATTTACTGGCTTTCAAAAATCAGGGGAAATTTACAATTTTTGCCAGTTGTTAAGTCTCTCGAACTCGAAACTGACCTCGTCCATTAGTGTGACCACCATATTTGGAGAATTGAAAAGGCTAAGCAATAATTTGAAATACATATAAAGTGGGTTTTTTTGCACGCAGCATCCCAAACGAGTAGACTCTTTGATAGTTGAAACAAACCACTTGATTGTGTACTCGAACATGCACTTCTGCCCACTGCTTCTCGATTCTTGAAAAGGCAGCAGTAACATACCACAGTCCTCGGGCAAAGATATCTATATATTCATTATATAGTATATATCGAGATTACTGTAGTATTCTGCTTGATTATATCCATCAAGATGTTAAAAGGATGGCATAAAAGACTGTCGTCGTGCTTCGCATGGCTTGGTGGAAAGTAGCTCTGTAAGATATTTGCCCCTTTTCATTGAGGACTTCGTGTAGGTCGGTTTATCCCTCAAAACGACTTTGCACGGAAACCAAACTCAGCCATGGCATCTAATAGCTTCGGTCGTATTGGACTGTCGACTGTAGCTTTATACTCGAAGAAAATATATTATGTGTCAATAAGAACCTTCTTCTGGATTTGACATTGTATCTACAGCCACATATGGTTCAATCAAAAAACAAAACTTGCTTTCCCTTTACAACCCACGAATGAGGTATGGAATTGCTTCTCCCTTTGTTGTGAATTAATACGCTTTCTGGTATTAGATTCACAACTAACAGCACCTACCTGTTTATCGAAGAATGCGAACGTGACTGTTGTAGAAGCTTTTACAAGACATGCCGATTGACTCGACACTATACAGCGAAGTTGCTGTCTACAACAGCGAGGGGGCTGGCAATGAAAGAAAAATGTAAACGACTGGAACCAGGAGTCGAACCTGGGATCTCCCGCATGGTAATCGCGTGTTCTTATCATCATGCTGCGGCAGGTTCCAATCAGGATCATAAAAATGGGCTTGAGTCTTTGACATATACCTTTGACAAGACAAAGACAATTTAGATTTTGGTCATCTCCAAACTCATAACTTTAAGGATCCTCTCCAGTATTTATTGTAATGTGAATATCTGGTTCGGAGTGGATTTATCAGGTCTCAAGCCCCACTGAAAAGGCCAATCAGGTTTTTTAAGATGGGGTTTCGTCTTCCACATAACACACTCGACTGGTTCTTGTATGTGATAAGTAAAGGCCGATCCCTCTGCAGAATATATGTATGACACTTAGATTACAATCATGGGCATGCATTCGTTTATCCTAATCGTGTGTATAAGCTGCCTCATGCATGTCACCAGCTCATCACTGTTGAAATACTGTTTAAAATAATTTATACTTTAATGTATATCAACATAGCTTTCCAACTTGTGTTTGAAATACTTGTTAAATATTTTCTTCACTTCAATAAAAATACTCAATACAATAGGTTATGGGACCAGCACAGCTCGAAAAAATAAAAATTTGGATTTGAAAATAGAAATTTTCAAAAGTTATTTTTTCAACGTGTGAAACGAGTTCTTAGATACATCGCCGGTACACTTGATGTTGGAATAGTTTGTAGTAAACTATTCTACATTTGTAGTAAACTATTCCAACATCAAGTGTACCGGCGATGTACCTAAAAACTCGTTTCACACGTTGGATATCTTCTATAGTGGGATTTTCAAGAGATCTAGACAAGAAACCAACACTATATGCCAAATATGGTCTGGTTCCCAACATTAAGTACATTAAAGCGCCAACCGCTTGTCTATATGGAAAGTTGTTTTCAGCTTTTCCTTTTTCAGTTGCAATTGTCACTTTTTCCATTGGTGTTGAGACTGGACGACACTCAGAGAAGTTAAATCGATCTAGGATTCTCACAGCGTATCCTTTTTGTGAAATTTTAATACTATTTTCATTTTTCTTTATTTCCATCCCAAGGAAATAACTGACATCTTTACTCACAATTTTGAATTCATTTTTAAGTTGTTCAAGAAATTGATCTACAACATCTTGGTGCTTGCTTAAGTCCGTAGAGACTCTTCTTCAGTAGACAAACTTTGTCTGTGCCATCGTTGAAACCTTCAGGCTGCTTCATAAAAATGGTTTATTTTAACTCACCATATAAAAACGCTGTTGATACGTCAAATTGCGCAAAATTCATTCCCTCACTGATTCCAATGCTCAGTAATGCACGTATTGTAGACATCTTAGCCACTGGACTAAAAGTTTGATCACAATCAATACCTTCTTTCTGATTAAAGCCTTTAATAACCAGCCTAGCTTTGTACTTGTCAACACTACCATCAGCATTCGTTTTTATTCGATAAACCCATTTGCAAGGTAATTCTGTAATTACCTTTTGGTAATTCTGTAAGTTCCCAAGTCCGGTTTTGCATTAAAGAATCCATCTCGGACAGCATTGCCATATTCCATTCTAATTTTTGATCTCCCTCAACTGATTCTTTATATGTTGTTGGAGTCGAAACTTGGTTCACAAAATCTTGTGACATCATAACAAAATCGCTATTCACAACTGATGAAATAAGGATAGTGCGTTTTCTTAAACGTTTAAAGATTTGTTCGTCTTCTGAACTATCATCCATTTGACGTTTTCTATTTCGAACACGCGGTTCAGCATCATGCGCCGTGTCATCTTCCAAAATTTCATCTTGTGGCTCTGCATCTTGCACAAAATTATCCTCAGGTCTGTTATTTTGCGGTTCAGCATCTTGCACCGCATTGTCTTCAAAACTACTACTTCGCGGTTCGGCATCTTGCTCCGCACTGTTATATTGTTCGTCACCAGAACCTTCACAGGCTTCTTGTTCGCCATCAGATTCAATTTCCTCCCGTGAAGGTTCATTTTTATGGTTATATTTGATTGTCAAATAATCTTGCTTCTTGTTTTCTTTTCCAACCATATTTTTGATATTTTCATTATTATTTTTAATTTTAGAACTACTGCATTCTGATTCATTTTCAATAAACTTGACATCTCTAGAAACTGCAACTCTTTTCTCTTCTTGTATGTAAATTCGGTACCTCTCATCATTATCATAGCCAATCAGGAATCCTTTTATTGCTTTTTTTTTCCATCTTCTTCCGCTTTTGACTTGGTATATGCATATAACAAACTGAACCAATGATCCGCAGATGCCGAATTCGGGGTTTCTTTCCACACCATAGTTGAAATGGACTCTTATCATTCACTGAAGACTTGCCAGTTCTATTGAGAATATATATCGCTGTTTTTACAAACTCAGCCCATAACGATGCAGGAAACAAAACCTCTTTGTTCGAATTCTGAAATGTTCTTGCCATCTCTACGATTGTCCTATTTTCTCTCTCAGCTCCACCGTTTTGTTGAGGCGTATATGGAGCAGTTAACTTCTGTTCAATTCCGTGACTTAAAAGAATGGCTTTTACCTCGGAATTGTCAAACTCACCTCCATTATCACTTAAAATTGTTTTTACAACATGGCCTTTACTTTTTGCATTTGCCAACATCCTCTGTAGTGTACCCTTGACATCAGATTTTTGTTTCACTATATACCCGTATCTATATTTTGTATAATCGTCTTTATACACTACCAAGTATTTATATCCTTGAAATGAAGAAGGAAAAGGGCCACACACATCTGTAGATATTAACTCCCCCGGAGCTTTAGCAGTTTCACGCCTTCCGAATGGGAGTCTGCTCATTTTTCCATAAATACATGGTTCACATATATCATTGGTGTATTTTACATTGATTCCCATTTCGTGCAATAATTTGTCCTTAACGTGATGCAATACAATAATCACCGCTAGCCCTCAAAAGCTCTGCCGTCAGTCCATTAGCATCGGCTGTTTTGTTGGTGAACCGTCTATTCCGTCTTCGATGACTGACGTAATTTCTTCTCTTACACTGCCTTGGGGAACGAGCCGAATGAAAAGTTTCCTTACACATTTGAAGCACACTCTGAGCGTCCGTAACTAGATTTCCATGTTTGCCATTACTTGTGGTGATCTCTATTCCGTAACGTTTGCATTTCACATCTACCCCTGTTCTTATGGACATCCTGACTCTGCCCCTCTTTCCTCTCTTTCAGACACTTGTTCCAAAATACACAAAGGTTCCTTTTGTTAAAATTTAACCATTTAGGATACACAAAATTACGCCTTCTTATATTTACTACTTTTAAAAATATGTTCAGTGGTATTGTCCGGGGTATATATCACTAATCGGATGTGCTGAACTCCTTTAAACGTCTCCACATAAAATTTCAGGATATTTCCCAGTAAGTAACGATCAGTAAAAAAATTTGGCGTACCTTAAAACTGTTTGCCTGTTTGACAAATAACTTCAAACTATATTGGGTTGGCTGTTGTCATCAAACCGACAAGTTTCACACATTGTTCTTCTCAAACTGACACTATAACTTGTCTAGCATCTTAACACTTGCTGAATTGTGCAACCAAACCATAGAAAAAAAACATAACTTTTAACTGTCGACGCCTCATCTTTCAAAATCATAGAATGAACCATTTCTACTGTTGACAACCAACCATCCAAGCAACCAACATATTTCATTATTTTGACTCAAATCACGACAACAAATGGAAATTAACATGCAACACATTCTGTCTGCCTGCACGCTGTTGCAAGTTTCATTTATGGCAAAATATGAATAGACATTTATTTTAAGCGTTTTTCGTAACCCATTTGCAATGAACGCTCGTTCGAGCGAATACATGAATGAATGAAGGCGCTATTTTATGTTGTCAGCCAGACGAACACATTTGCCCATCCTCACACCGTACATTACAAGCACCTACGGGTTGTTGCTGCGACTGCTGCATGGTGCTTCTGCGGCTGGCGGTGGCGGTGCTGATGCTGGTGGCATTAGCATGTGTGTGATGCATGTGAATTGCCAGCGATTACGACACGGCACCCAAATGCAAGATGTGCAACTTAAGATGACACTAAAAGCAATACTCACACATGATGTTAACGTCCTCTCTTCCGCCGTGGCCGTTTCCGGCAATCCGGGAACACTTACTGCATGTGTGTGTGCGTGGCACACACGCGCATAGTGCCATCCATATTCAAAATGCCCCGCCGTAGTTTGTAGTGTGCATAAATGCAGCAATATATTACAAGGTTGCAAATAGTCCAGATCCAGACCAGACAGTGGAGTGAGTGTGAAATGTTGAAGTTTCATAGTGGCTGCAAAGTTTTTAGAAATTTGATGAACATCAACATATATGAAGTTTGGTAAAGACAATTCTGAAAGCAGTTGGGATTGCAATCCTGGCCATCTGAAGAAACAAAATGGAAGAACTAGACACTTTTTTGAATTTATTATATCAAATTGAGTTTTGATTGAAATTAAACATTGGTTTCTTCTACAAAGTATATCTTACACCGTCAAACAACTATAAATATTTAAAATATACCAATAAATTCCCGCAATGTAGTACCACTGAAACATAAATAATAGGAAACCTTAAACAATGTTGTTATATTTGCTAATGCTCTCTCGTCTACTCCACCCCATCCATTGTTGTAGTACCTAACAATTTGATAAAATCCACTGTGCCTTCTGGCACACTTTACTGGCTCACCCACTCGGAATTGCCGTGTGCCAATGCATCTAGAAATATTTCATCTTGAATTTGGCTGGATGTTCATTCATCTTCTATGAAGGCATCGCATCGAGTATGGCCAAAGTACTAAAGCAGCCTTTAGATTCATTTGGTATATGGTAATGCTTCTTCGCAGAGAGACAGAGAGACTTCTTCACAGTATACTAGTATATGGATTTTGACGTAGTATTTCTGCTCGTGTGTTTGTGAGTAACGGGGTGTAAGTAATAAGCTTATGCTTGTTAATATGTATGCACGTTTTGAATTATGTGGACATTCAAGCACTATCGTCGTATGAGCAGTACTGCAGCGAAATTTTGTAATTTGTGTTGTGGTACAGGCGAAGTCCCAACTGCATCTACTTAGATGTGTGTTAGATATTGACTTTATGAAAACGGATGTATGTTAAGACGCATCCTTAATGCTTTACCCCACCAAAAACAAGTGAATAAATGTGAGTTCTTAGTCGCGACTTACATAGGCTGTTATGAAAGTGATCGTAAAATAGTGTTGAGAATATGAAAATAACAAATAAAAAAATAAAAATAACTCAATGTCAGTGTACAGCTCGTACAGCTCATGATTCATACAACGCCGATACTCTCCGTTAACGATGATGGGCCCATATATTTCACGGAGTATTTTTCTCTCGAAAACCGCCAGAACCGATTCATCCGCTTGTGTCATAACCCAGGATTCTGAGCCATACATTAAGACAGGTAGAATTAGTATCTGGTATAGCTTGAGTTTTGTTCGTCGAGAGAGGGCTCTGTCATTGAATCGCTTGCATAGTCCGTAGTAGCATTTATTTGCAAGCAGGATTCTTCTCCGGATTTCTAGGCTGACATTATTTGCTTTGTTGATGGCGGAGCCTAGGTAGACAAAATTATCTACCACCTCGAAATTATAGTTGTCAACGTTCACGCAGTTTCCCAAACGAGTAGATTCTTTGTTCGTTGAAACTAATAACTTCATTTTGTCCTCGTTCACCGTTAGGCCCATTTTCGCTGATTCCTTCTGAATACCTGAGAAGGCTGCAGTCACATCCCGCAGTTTTCGACCGATGATGTCTACGTCATCAGCGTACGCGAGTAGCATGTGGCTTTTGTTGAATATAGTGCCACTCGTGTTTACTCCAGCTTTTCTCATTATCATCTCCATCACAATGTTGAAGAGATCGCACGATAGGCCGTCGCCTTGTTTTAGGCCTCGTCTGGTATAGAATGGCTCCGTAAGGTCCTTGCCATTCTTCACTGAAGACTTCGTGTCAGTCAGCGTCATTCCGCAAAGACGTATCAGCTTCGCTGGAATACCAAACTCAGCCATGGCTTCAAGTAATTTCTGCCGTATCGGGCTGTCGAAGGCAGCTTTATAGTCGACAAAAAGAAGGTACGTGTCGATCTGTTTCTCTTGGGTCTTTTCCAGGATTTGCCGAAGTGTGAAAATCTGGTCAGTTGTTGATTTTCCAGGTCTAAAGCCACACTGATAAGGCCCGATTAGGTTGGATAACACTGGCTTTAGTCTTTCACATAGCACACTCGGCAGGACCTTATATGCGATGGGTAAAAGTCTGATCCCGCGGTAGTTGGAGCACACACTTGGATAACCTTTTTTCAGCACAGGACATAATACGCTTACATTCCAATCGTCGGGCATGCACTCTTTAAGCCAAACCGTGCGCAGGAGCTTGTGCATGCTCGTTAACAACTCCTCGCCACCGGACTTGAAGAGCTCTGCGGGCAGACCGTCGGCACCGGCTGCTATGTTATTTTTCAGCCGCGATATTGCTCTTCTTACCTCGGCTTGACTTGGTGGTGGGCAATCTAAGCCGTCGTCGACAATTGGCGTGATAACTTCACGTGCGCTGCCTTCTGGAACCAGCAGTTGCTGGAAGTGTTCTCTCCATATGTGCAGCACACTCTGCGTATCCGTGACCAGATTTCCATCACTGTCCTTACAGGTGGGGAGGCCATTACCGTATCCATTTTTTCTTACTTTCTGGTAAAATTTTCGGGCCTCACCTCTATCCCTGTATCGCTCAATATCCTCGTTCTCCCGTTCCTTCATCTGACGTTTTTTTCGCCTAAATAGCTGTCTCGCCCGTTTTGCTTTCTCCTTATGCCGTTCCCTAACAGCACGGGTTGCAATTGGCTGTAGCGTTGCCCTATAAGCAGCATCCTGTTCCTCAGACGCTATGCGACATTCTTCATCGTACCAGGATTCGTCTGAGCGCCGCTTTTCATATCCTAGCACGGTTGTTGCGGCGGTTGCCATGGAATGCGCAATATGCTGCCACTGTGTATCGGGAACGTCAGAAGTAGAGGCGTTGTGTCGTAAAAGTTGGGAGAGTTGGTCGGAGTAGGCAGTAGCTATCTCTGGGTTTGCAGCTTCGCGATGTCCAGCTTTCTTTGTGTTTGGTTACGTGCGTTTTTCGCTCTGCTCAATCTTGTGCGCACCTTGGCTGCAACCAGGTAATAATCCGAGCCAATATTAGCACCACGGATCACACGCACGTCCATGACACTAGATGCATGACTGTCATCAATTACCACATGATGAATTTGATTTTTGGTGTTTTGATCGGGGGATAGTCAAGTTGCCTTGTGGATATCTTTGTGCTGGAATCTGGTTCCACTAACTACCATGTTCCTTCCCGCTGCGAAGCTAACCAGCCTAAACCCGTTGTCCGACGTGTCGGTATGCAGGCTGAATTTACCGATCGATGGACCAAGAACATTTTCCCTTCCTATTTTTGCATTAAAGTCTCCCAGAACAATTTTAATGTCGTGGCCAGGGCAGCGGTCGTATGTTTCCTCTAGGCGCTCGTAAAATGCATCTTTAATCTCATCGTCTTTATCTTCCGTCGGGGCGTGTACACAAATCAGCGTGATGTAAAAATATTTCGCCCGGATGCGAATGGGTGCTATTCGGTCACTTACAGGGTTAAACCGCGAGACCAGGTGACGAAGTCTCTTGCCGACTATGAAACCACATCCAAATTCGTGTCTTTCTGCATGGCAGCTGTAAAAGATGTCACAGTTCTTTCGTCGTGTGCATCCCTGTTCCGTCCATCTCATTTTCTGTATGGCGGTGATGTCAGCCTTGTATTTGTCGAGGACATCCGCCAGTTGGATAGAGGCACCATCTCTGTAAAGAGTTCGGACATTCCAGGTGCATATCCTTAAATCATGGTCCTTATATCGTTTGCGGGGGTCGTCAACATTTGGGGGGTTCTTGTTATATTAATTCTCCGTGTTTTCATAATAAATTGTGTTTAAGGAGAGTGGCTTATTAGGCCACCGCTCCCGATCCTAGTTTCTTGGGGCTGCCAAAGCCACTAGGAGAGCCTGTGTTGAGCTTCAGTAACTTCTGTTACCTACTTCCTAAGACGCATCGGTGTTAGCATGCCGATTAGGTTACTCAACGTTTCGCCTTCTAACTCTAGCTAACTTCTAAGCGGTTGCTTTAAAGTCATTGCCCTGGGAATACTTGGTCTAAGACCGGAAGTAGTTAGCTGCTTGGACAGTGCCGCAAAGGAATCGATTCTGGTCACTCCCAAGTGAGTGACAATCAGTAGCTTTCAGCCTCTGGGCAAAGTCCCATTCCCCAAGTGTATTAAAGTCCTTGAGTTAAATTGAGATGTACAGATATAACTCAGCAGTACAAATAAGAATATGCAGATGGATTTTTTGTTTTCAATCCGTGGAGAGAGCCATGACAATACAATTTTTGGCATCCGCTGCGCAAGTTTATTGTATAAAATACATAAAAATCTAAATATATATATAATGTACTTCAAGAAAAACTTAATTTTCCTTTGAACCCTATGAATGAGATATGCGAGAACTAGTCACAGTTGTGTTAGTTAACTCGCTTCTATATTTAGAGTCTAAACTATAGACTCATACAACTAGTTTATAGAGGAATCCGAACGAAATCTGTTTCAGAAGCTTTTACTAGATATTCTGATCGACTCGACACTATTGCGAAGTTGTTGTCGACAATATAGAGGGGCTGCCAAAAACAAAAATGTAGATGACTGCGATAGGAGTTGAACCCTGGTCACCCGATGATAGTCGCGTGTTTTAACCATTATGCCATGGTCGGCCCTGAAATGTGGGTACATTGTGATTAAGTTAGAGCTTTTTTTGATTTGGTCCAGATCTAGCGTGACTTGTGGCAAGATATCATATTTTGTATATCCAATTTTGACTGACAATTTGTCGTAAAAATATTCACACGACAACGGCGTCTCCAAATTATTCATCTGTAAATCAGTTTCATGATAAAAAAAGGTTTTTAATTGGAAATTTATACGGTAGCATTCTTTCTAATTTTTTTAGCTTTGGGTAGTGACGTCTATCTACAATTTTAAACAATAATAATAAGCAACCAATGTAAGTAAGTAATTTTTCTTTTGGAAAATTCTATATATTCCATTGAATAGACATAGAAGTTTTTGTCCGCAATGATTTGGAAATTTGTTTGTTAATATTTGTAATTACAATATATTTTAAAACAGCTCAAAATATAGATAAAAAGTACTTTTTGGTACAATAAATGTACTTTCTGGTGGAATGAAAGTACTTTTTGCAACAGCAAAAGTCATCATTATACGACTAAAAGTTCACTTACTTATGACGTTCTTCTGCGCTTATTTTCCAGTTCGTCACACCAAGCCAGCAGTAAAAAATGTGGCTTTGCATGCCTGCAAAGGCAGTCAAATTGACATAGGCGGCTCATTAAAGCCGTTTCAGTAGTCACGCATAGGATGTCCTGCTTGTAGCCCTAAAATCAAGGGTCTTCTATGAGGCAAAAGAGCAAAAAACTTCTCTCTCTAGTAAGCGGCCTAATTGCGGGTCTCATTTAAGAAGCGAAATGTACATGGGTGTGTGTACATTTGTTAGGCTTATCGAAGGACTAACTATAGCCTGTATACATGCCTGGTAAAGCAAGGCGTACTTGAATGTCAACAAACTGCATTTGAAGGCATGTTTGCAGGTCTATTTTTACAATGCCTCTGCTGCGGTGATTAGGTAAATAAGATTATCTAAAAGTTAAAAATTATACAGCGTCCCAAACGAGTTGTTCGTTAGAACTAACAACTTAATTTTGTCCTTGTTCGCCGTTAGATCAATTTTTTTGATTGCTTATGTAACCAGTATAAAAAGCATCCGTAAGGTCCTTGTAAATCCTTAATTAAGACTTCGTGTCAGTCAACGTCATTGCGCAAAGACGTACCAATACCAAACTCAGCCTTTACTTGGAGTAATTTTGCTGATGTATCGGGCTGTCAAAGGCAGCTTTATAGTAGACGAAAGTATGATACGTGTCGATTCGTTTCATTGTGTGTATTTTTTAGTATTTGCAGCACTATGAATATCTGGTCAGTTGTTGATTTACCAGGTCTTAAACCACACTGATAAGACCCGGTCACGTTGAATAACACTGGCTTAAGTCTTTCACATGAAACATTCGACAGGACCTTATATGCCATGGGTAAAAAGGCTAATCGAAGCACGGTACTAGAAGCACACACTTGTTTCACCTTTTTTTTAGCACATACATAATATTTTTATTTTCCAATCCTAGGACATGCACTCAACACGCCAAACCGTGCAAGGATGCTCATTATCAGCTTTTTGCCACCGACCTTGAAGAGATCTGCCTGGAGTCCGTTAGCACCGGCTGCTTTATTATTTTCAGATGCGATAATGTTCTTCTTACCTCGGTTTGGTCCGGTTGTGTGTTCCGGAACCATCAAGTGCTGGAAGTGTTCTCTCCATATATGCAAGTTACTTTGCGTATAAGTAAACAGATTTCCATCTTTGTCCAGTCGGAGAGCCTAGTACCATAACATTTAGCTTTTACTTTCTGACAGAATTTTCGTGTTTCACATCTATCCCTGTACATTTCTATATCTTCGTTCTCCCATTCCTGCCTTGCCTGTTTTCCTGTCTTCTTAAGCTGTTCCTTAACAGCCCGGGTTACAACTGGTTGCAGGGTTGCCCTATAAGCAGTATCCTGTTCTCTAGACTTTATGCGATATTCTGTATCGGACCAGTATTCGTCTGAGTGCCGTTTTCATATCCATGCAAGGTTGTTGCGGCGGTTAAAATTGAATGTGCAATATGCTACAACTATGTATCGAGAAATTTAGAAGTGGAGGCGTTGTACCTAGTTGGAGTAGGCAGTGATTGGCTTTTGCGTTTGCAGCTTTGCGATGTCCACTATTAAATATTTTTCAAATTATATTTTTTGCTACGAAGAACAGCTGTGGGGAAAGTTATGCAATTTAAAAATAAGGGTATCCTAGACCGGGTCGGTCCCCATGTATAATTTTTTTTTTCCAAAGTCTAGGGCAAGTATAAAAGATTACCTCGAGACAACTTCAACTTTCCCTCCCCCACCCCACAATCGTTTTTTTAATAGATGGTTTTTTGTCTGTGGCTAAATTTTAAACACACAAGATATCGTTGTATAGGTCTTGATAAGTACTACATATATCCTATAGATGTCGCTGACGTATGGCATCATTTTCTAATAAAGGTCTCATATAATGCATCTTCTACTCACAAAATTAACACATTTTTCTCTAGGATTAAAGCCCTTTAAAAACCAAGAACATTTAGCTTTGGAAGTATACGGTTTTATTCAAAAACAAAAAAATTACGTATGACATTATCAAAAGTTAATGCATATCATCCAGTCCAGTCATCTACATTTTTCTTTCATTGCCCTCGATGTTGTCGACAGCAACTTCGCAGTATAGTGTCTAGTTAATCGGTTTGTCTAGTAAAAACTTCTCAAACAGTGACGTTCGCATTCGTCGATTAACAAGTAGGTGCCTTTAGTTGTGAATCTTAAAATAGAAAGCGTGTTAATTCACATGAACACTAGAAGCTTTCCTATACATCATAAATGTGGTGTAAGGGAGATTAAGAGATTTTTTTGTTTCGTAAGTTCAAACATTTGCCCGCAGTGAGAATTTGAAATTGTAGAAAAATTTTGTTTTTAAAATATCATTACACCATATAATGCTTATTGAATATTTTTTTGTAAAGGTTTGATGATCTTAAAACTTCCAAGGTCATTGCAATTAAAAATATGTATTAATTAAGAGTTTTATATTTTCTTTTCAGTTTACATAACAGTTTTCTATTGTCTTTTGTTTTTAGAATAATCTCTCTTATTTTTACTAAACTACTAATATAAATATGTTTTTTTTTCAGATAAGCTTTTGATGCGGAATTAAAAGGTATGAGAAATAACATAACATTTTATTTTTTAGATGCATATTTATTATCTTTTTAAACTAGGAGGCTAATAGTTTTTACTATTGAAGATTTTGAGAAACATTTGATTTTTTAATTTATGTAAATTAAAGTATATCTACAGTAAATTAAATAAGTTTTGTTAATATATTGGACATGAGTTGCGGGACGTTGCTGCCGGAAGCCCAGTTAGATAAACTGATTCTGAAATTTAGCAAATGACTTTGCTGCTGAAAACTAAGGTTTTGTCTTATGGTAAATAAAGCACAACATTTCCATCCCAGAAAATCGACTGTTGCTCTTTCATGTTACTAGGCTGTTACTTCAGCTATCCTTGTTGACTGAGCTAAACTTACCTGTAGAATAAATAGTTTTATCCTACTTTATTTAAACGAATAAAAGACCAAACCTTACTTTAATTAATTTCCCATTTATTACACAAACTTTTAAATTACTCTCCCTAAAGTCGTTAACACTCAACCACCATCACCTACAACAAACGCTGCGCTACACTGCAGCAGACAAGTAAGTGCTGAATGATGTGCGAGCATGTAACGTTTTTGCCCCCATGTCGCCTAAATAGACAGAACCGAGTTTCGCCGGCACACTCGAGATGTGCCATCATAACGTGCAACATATTAAAGTTAAGCTTCAAAAACAACTGCAGCGCTAGTGACTTGAGCGACTAGTGCGAACACTTAGATGTAAGTAGTTGTTGCTGCTGTTGTTGTTGTTGTAGTAGAACCCAGCATAAAGTCTAAATAACTAAAATGTAAACATAATTTATGAGCCCTTCATTTATACCCGAAAAATGCCACATTATCCTAACACTTACATACACACACACACACACTGGAACACAAACACGTCTGCAGCATTAAACCACAGAATTTCATATATATCAGTATATATGAATGTGGCAGCGTTATAGCACAAGAGTTTTTGCCTCATTCAGTTTCATGGAATCTTGTTGAATATATGATGAAATGTAAGCAACAGTCGGGTATAATTTGTGCAAAATAAAATATTTAAGATTTTTTTCCCCCTCATTTTCTAGGTTAAGACTAAACTACAAGTACCAAAAATGTTTGGTTTTTATATGTATGTGCATCATTATATCAGTGCGATGAGTGTTTGCTTAGCTATTTCATGGAGGTCCCAACGAGAGGGCCTCATGGCGCAGGGCCTCTTTGGGAAGAGTTGACGTGGTGACATTATAGAAATACAACAATCTAAGGACTGTCATGGGATTGCAAATTTTATAAAGGGTAATCGGACATAGTTATTAGAAATTAGAAAAACAGCACAAAGGACTGAAATTGCTTCCTTTTTTAGTGGATTTTAATTAACTATGTACATATGATCGATAATGGCTTCCCCACCTGTAAGGACAATGATGGAAATCTGGCCACGGATACGCAGAGTGTGCTGTACATATGGAGAGAACACTTCCAGCAACTGCTGGTTCCAGAAGGCAGCGCAAGTGTATTTATCACGCCAATTGTCGACGACGGCTTAGATTGCCCACCACCAAGTCAAGCCGAGGTAAGAAGAGCAATATCGCGGCTGAAAAACAACAAAGCAGCCGGTGCCGACGGTCTGCCCGCAGAGCTCTTCAAGTCCGGTGGCGAGGAGCTGATAACGAGCATGCACCAGCTCCTGCGCACGGTTTGCCTTAATGAGTGCATGCCCGACGATTGGAATGTAAGCGTATTATGTCCTGTGCTGAAACAAGGTGATCCAAGTGTGTGCTCCAACTACCGCGGGATCAGCCTTTTACCCATCGCATATACATAAGGTCCTGTCGAGTGTGCTATGTTAAAGACTAAAGCCAGTGTTATCCAACCTGATCGGGTCTTATCAGTGTGGCTTTAGACCTGGAAAATCAACAACTGACCAGATTTTCACACTTCGGCAAATCCTGGAAAAGACCCGAGAGAAACAGATCGACACGTACCATCTTTTCGTCGACTATAAAGCTGCCTTCGACAGCACGATGCGGCAGAAATTACTCGAAGTAATGGCTGAGTTTGGTATTCCGGCGAAGCTGATACACCTTTGCGGAATGACGCTGACTGACACGAAGTCTTCAATGAAGATTGGCAAGGACCTTACGGAGCCATTCTGTACCAGACGAGGCCTAAATAAGGCGACGGCCTATCGTGTGATCTCTTCAACATAGTGATGGAGATGATAATGAGAAAAGCTGCAGTAAACACGAGTGGCACTATATTCAACAAAAGCCACATGCTACTCGCGTACGCTGATGACGTCGACATCATTGGTCGAAACCTGCGGGATGTGACTGCAGCCTTCTCAGGTATACAGAAGGAATCAGCGAAAATGGGCCTAACGGTGAATGAGGACAAAACGAAGTTATTAGTTTCAACGAACAAAGAATCTACTCGTTTGGGAAACTGCGTGAACGTTGACAACTATAATTTCGAGGTGGTAGATAATTTTGTCTACCTAGACTCCGCCATCAACAAAGCAAATAATGTCAGCCTAGAAATCCGGAGAAGAATCCTGCTTGCAAATAAATGCTACTACGGACTAAGCAAGCGATTCAATGACAGAGCCCTCTCTCGACGAACAAAACTCCAGCTATACCAGATACTGGTTCTACCTGTCTTAATGTATGGCTCAGAATCCTGGGTTATGACACAAGCAGATGAATCGGTTCTGGCGGTATTCGAGAGAAAAATACTCCGTAAAATATATGGGCCCATCATCGTTAACGGACATTGAGTGGTTGGACGCATTAAGGTGCAGCGCTTGCGTTGGTTAAGTCCTGTTGTACGCATGGACGAAAATGCTCCAGCTCGAAAAGTCTTCGACAATGAACTCGATGGACGGCGCAGAAGAGGGCGACCAAAACTCCGTTGGAAAGACCAGGTTACTGAGAACCTTACAGAACTTGGTGTGACTAACTGGAGAAGAAGCGCAGAAGATCGAGGTACTTATAATATTTTTCTACGTGCGGTATATAATCCACTGGAATTGCATAGAAGTACCAGCTAAGTAAGTAAGTATTTACATATTATATTTTGATTTAATACTTTTCCAGATGAATCTTAAGTCTCTGTCACTATTTGTAGTTCTCACGGGCTATTACTGTTATAACATATATATATTCAAAGAATTTTATGTTCATTAAAGCAAATTGGTATTATTACACTTTTTCTAAATTTGTTATTATGCCGTTCATGTTTACAAAAAAAATTTTCTGGAGAAATTATAATGGCATTTTGTACATTTTCTTATATTACTAAATATTTTCGTGTAAAACACTGAAATTTCGGATAACAAACTGTCCGCTAAATCTGTATGCATAACAATGTAAGTCGTTGCTTCACTACTTTCTTATTGAAATTTCAAACCACTCTTTTCCTATTATTAACATAAACAAATTTAACAAAACAAATTTTAATTCGTCAATTCATCTTTCCACAAAGGCCCCAGTCAAATTTATAAATCCCGCCCCGTTTGTGCCTCTTTAACCTCTGTTTTTCGCCTCTAGATAATTCCGTGCATATTTACTTGAGTTATTTTTTCTGGTAGTTTTGCTGTTGGTAAATCGTTAGTTGTTTGCTTTGCCTGGTTTATGCTCTGTTAAAAGCTTACAACTTTGCTAAATATGAAATATTAACATTTTGTTTTCTCCAGCCATACTAAAAACCGTTGGTTATAATGGCTCCACACATCTCTGTGTATGTTACACATCCTGAGTGTTATACATGTGTGTGTGTGTGTGTGCGGGTTTGTTTTTTGTTTGGTTTTTGGATTACTTACGAACGTTATTATCCCCTCAGCCCCGTGTCGCTACCTCCGCTGAAGTCAACGAAGCATTTTAGCATAAACACACAATTTAAAATAATGTTTTCAACGTGATGGCAATTAATTAAATACAATCAAGTTCTTATCTTACGGCTGATGTTGTCATGGCGTTTCTTATACGCTCGGCGACAGCGGCGGCGACTGTTGGTGTTAGGTGTGGGAGGAAGAAAGTCTGTTGGGGCGGCACACAGTCAATGTTGACATTGTTAAGAAATTTACTAAAATACTTGGGTAGTTCTCCAAATGGCGTCAAAATGGGACAATGTCACGGCGACGATAATGATATTGCAAATTGGAAAATATCTAATCGGACATAGTGAATATAAATAGTTGAAAAAAGGCAAAAGTAAGCAATTGGTGTCTAATTATTTGAATTAAGCATAACTTAACTAAAGCATAAGTTCCCTTTACACTCCATGAATGAGGAACTTAAGTTTAAGTTTCTAGCGTTGTTATGAATTAACACGCTTTCTATTTCACATTCACAACAAACGGCACCTACTTTTTTAACCACGAATGCAAACGTCACTGTTTGATAGACTTTGACTAAACATGGCGATTTACTCGACACTTATACTGCGAAGTTCCTATCGACAACATCAAATGGGGGCCGGCAATGAAAGACAAATGTAGATGACTGGAGCCGGGAATCGAACCACGGATCTCCCGCACGGTAGTCCCGTGTTCTATCCCACTATGCCACGGCCGGTACCAATCCAGCATAACGTTGATATATAAAATATATGTGAATACTTTACTGCAGTATAAGTAATAGTCTAAACAGTGCAACAGTTGCTCGAATATGCCCAAAGTGTATTAGATATGTCATTATATACCACAAAAGCCTTGACGAGTATTGGTTAAGCTGCCAGTAGTGAAAAATACATTGGATAGATTAAATAAGATTAAAAAAGTTACAAAGGTTGCAAGACAGCACACTGTATATCACACTTAGACTAATGAAGCCCATTATGTTACATAATCCTATATCGAGGAATCTAGCCAATTTAACTTTTGTATAAATTTGCTGATTAGTCATACAGATATTTCCTGCATAGCTTTGGTGCATACTATATGGTTTTTGAATATCCTATTTCTTAGTCCAGCTAATGCTGAGCACTCCATTAAAAGGTGATTCGTTGTTTCTTTATCCTCCTCTATGCAACATTTACAGTAAGTGAAGTTTCTATGGTCTAAGCTAAGGGCGGGTTTTCCAACAAGACAATGTCCTTTTAGTGTTCCTATAACTACGTATATTCTACCACTCGGCAAGTTAATAATTACTTAGTTCTCCTTCTGTTCACCTCTTTTGTCGAAAAAATCATTGCCGTACTTGTAGCACCCTATCTAGCCAGCTCAACCGCCAAATAATTGTCCGGAATATCGCTGATAACGTAATGAAGAAATGGGGAGAACGTTTCAGCAATTTACTGGATACGGACACCACTCCAGAAGACCCCGTTCCAAACAATGACGATGGTATTTACTGTTTACCTACAAAGCGGCTGGAGGCGATGGTCTTCCGGCTTAATTGTTTAGTCAGGTGGGAAGGAGCTGTTTAGGTGCATGCATCACATCATGGTGAACATCTGGCTAGAGGAGAGCATGCCCGGGGATCCATTTACATGAAAGGAGATTGTAAAAAGTGTAAGAAATACATTGACATATTACCAATTGCGTCCAAAGTCCTTTCGAGCATATTTGAAACCAATTGTAAATAACTAATTGGACCTTATCAGTGCCGCTTTAGATGTGGTAAATCTACGACGGTCCAAATATTCACTTTACTACAAATCCAAAACAAATCATGATAAGCAGGTCGACATCTACCACCTATTTGTCGACTACAAAGCTGCCTACGGCTCTCCTATAAAGATATTCCTGCAAAGTTAATACGCCTACGCAGATGTAGCTTGGTCCTCGGTTAATGTTGGCAGGGATCACTAAGAACCATTTATCATGAAAAGAGGTCTCAGGTAGGGTGATAGTCTGTGCTGTACACTATTTAGGTGATGAGAAAGGCTGGTGTCAATATGTCTGGCATCATATTTCACAAGAGCCACATACCACTAGCTTTCACCGATGATATAGACATTATTGGCCGAAATTTGCGTGATTTTACTGAAGTTTTCTCATCACTAGAAAAGGAGTCAGCAAAAATGGGTTAAGCGGTAAACGAGGACAAAACAAAAAAAATCAATTCGTTGGCGGCGCACCGCTTGAAACTTATTGTTTTGAGGTACGAGATGAAATAACCTTCCTCGGATTTTCCGTCAACAAGAAGAATAATGTCATCCACGAGTCTAGCGGAGAATAGTGCTCGCCAATGGATTTTGTTATGGACACCTTATCACGGTATTCTAAGAAACATCTATACCATGTGTTAATGTTATCTCTTCTGTTGTGCTTACGGGCAGTGGAATGATGGTTAAAACACGTGACTATGCCGCGGAGAAACCGGGTTCGACTCCCGCCTCCAGTCATGTACATTTTTCTTTCTTTACCGGCCCCTTCGGTATTATCGACTTCGCAGTATAGTGTCGAGTCAATCGGCATGTCTAGTAAAAGCTCCACTAAAACATATCAATGCTGCTCGTTGCACTTTTGTAAAGGAAGTCAAAACGTATATCTTATGAAGAGACCTCCACCAAACTACAATCACAGAAAAGTATTGGTCTAACTTTTTCTGTACAACATTTCGGGACAGTCCCCAGGTAAAATTTCGGTATTTTATTTTTCCGAGAAAACGGTATAAGCTCGGTTGTAAGTAGCGATTGGTAGCGGTAGTCGTCTGTGGGTGGTCCAGTTCCATACTATGTATATTTATAAGTCGTGTTGTGCGAATGCTAAGTAAATTGAGGTCGTATGCAAATATCTGGCATTCTTACTTACTTACTTAATTTCCCTTTGCACCCCATGAATGAGGTATGGGATAGCTTCTCGCGTTGTTGTGAATTAACACGCTTTCTATTTTTAGATTCACAACTAACGGCACCTACTTATTTATCGACGAATGCGAACGTCACTGTTTTGAGAAGCTCTTACTAGACACGCCGATTGAATCGACGCTTAATACTGCGAAGTTGCTGTCAACAACATTCGAGGGGAGCCGACAATAAAAGAAAAATGTATTTATTTTTTTTTGTTTTAAGATGACTGGAGCCAGATTTGAACCTGCGATCTCCCGCATGGTAGTCGCGTGTTCTAACTACTATGCCACGGCCGGTCCAAATACCTGGAATTCGGCCATCTCTAATTCGAGAAGCAGTTCATTGAGTTGAGGTTAACCATAGAAGTGGAGACTGAACTCCTCCCTGTGATGTCCCTCTATTACCATTCCCATCAATTGTGTCCACTCCCCATTCAACTATGGAGGTACTTTCCACCACAGTCATCCCAATTAGGGCAGTTATGTAATGATTTTTGGATTGCGGTATGTAGAATTTTATTGAGGCCTAGGATACTTCCCGGATCGTTGATCCAATTCTCGATGAAGTTATGTTTGGCATCCTCACCTTTACAACGGCACTGGTCTTTTACCCCAGCAGCGGAAAAGACGAGGCATTGTAACAACCCAGGAAAATTTTTCTGAACTTGTTGCGAATGGTATTGATACTAGAATCGTTTCTTTTTTAATCGACTTTCTATTCTGTTTATGGTTCTATATAACCGATTATGTACAACATGTTGCACCACAGATTCCGTAGAACAGAAAAGTAATATTCGTATTCGAAATATGTATTTTTTAGAGGGTATTTATTAAGAAAAACTCAAAAATCTGAGTTAAAATATATTTCGAACTAGCACCCAATTGAAAATCAATGAAATTTCAAAAAACAGCATATATAATTCAGTTATGTAGCAATTAATTTCATAACAGGTTCCATGAGAACATGTTGGTTTTGGGACAATTTCAAACAAAAATAATATATTGTGCAACCGAAAGTGGAACTTGTTACTTATCAGTAAAAGCTGTTCTGTAATTGTTTCTTTGCAACAAAATATTTTGCTGGGAATATGCCTGCAAACATGCCTTCAAAGGCAGTTTGTTGGCATTCAAATACGCCTTCCTTTCCCAGGCATATATACAGGCTATAATTAGTCCTTCAATAAGCCTAACAAAAAATTTCATACCCATGCACAATGTGCATTGCACATTTCGCTTCTAAAATGAGACCTGCAAAGAAGCCTCCTACTAGGGTGAAAAAAGATCCGGCAAACATGCATTTTTCCCTTCTTAAAACTGGCCTGTGAGTAGCCCTACTGTGTACCCGCAAAAATTCCATAGATGTGCACAAAGGACATGCTAACTTTCTTGCCATAGCCAGGCCTATTAGTAGAAGGCAGAATTGACGCTCATGGCCGTGCACTCGTCACTTCTCCGATTATACCTGTTGACAGGCCTCTTAAGGGAAAGCAATACAGATGCTGTTTTTAATGAGAACCACATGTATGCTGTTAGTCGTACAACAACTATATTATGTGATAGCCGAGTAGGTAGCATGCCCAACTATGAGTACTGAGGTCACGAGTTCGATTCCTGCTGCTGGAGTTTAAAAAAAAATAGTTTTTACAAATCGTAACAAAATGTTGTATTAAAAATTAATAAAAAGTACGATATCATTTAATGTGGAAATAATTCGCATATGTTTTTTTTATTGCAATTTTTCTATTAAAACTCTTTTGCAGGCTTGCAACCTGGTCTGCAGTAGCAATGCCTTATAGAAGGCCCTAAGCAGGACATACTAGGCATGCCTACTGAAACGCCTTCAATGAGAAAGGGAATGTGCAGGCCTTGTTATGTTAATTTGAAATTAAGACTGCATTTGAAGGGTAGGGCTTCTGACTGCCTTTACAAAAGTGCAACGAGCAGCATTGATATGTTTTAGTGGAGCAATGAATACAATGTCAATGCACTTAGTGCCATGCTCAACATCTGGACTTCTTTCTCGCTGGACTCCTTTCTCGCTTTTACTAGACATGCCGATTGACTCGACACTATACTGCGAAGTTGCTGTCGATAATACCGAGGGGGCCGGCAAAGAAAGAAAAATGTACATGACTGGAGGCGGGAGTCGAACCCGGGTTCTCCGCATCATAGTCACGTGTTTTAACCATCATTCCACTGCCCGTAAGAACAACAGAAGAGATAACATTAAAAACATGCCCATAAAAACATCCATTGGCGAGCACTATGCTAGGCATGCCTACTGAAATGCCTTCAATGAGAAAGGGAATGTGCAGGCCTTGTTATGTTAATTTGAAATGAAGACTGCATTTGAAGGGTAGGGCTTCTGACTGCCTTTGCAGGCCTGTAAGAAGGCATTCAAAGCCCCATTTTTGGTGCTGGGACGTCTTTTAGTCTCTGCTGCGTCGGTGAAGGTACATATATCCCATGAGTCTTTTCTTGGCAAGGAGCTAATGGAAGTAGTATCACTGTATCTCATGGTGTGAAGTAAAATGTCATTAAATTTGTATTTTATGAGTCTGGAAGATCTTGGCCTAACAGGGGTTGAAAGGACAAAAGTCTTGTATTCATTGCACCTGATACCTTATATTCGATCGTCGACCGTTCATAGCTCTCGTATCAGCACCGCATCGGCTACATCCTTCTCATGGTGGACAATGAGGTTAGTAGATGCTGCTTTATTTCGATGGAGATTTATTTGTAAGTAATGGCTTTGTCCAGGAGCTTGGCAGAGCTGTTCCACAGGTCAGAGGTTTTGCTGCTTCTATCATCTTCCAGTAGAATGTCCTCAATAACTCTTCCTTGTAGCTAATGCTAATGCTACAATATTATTAAATCAAATTTTTATAATATAAGATTTTTGTATCTGAATCGACCATGGCATGATGACTAGAACATGTGACTATCATGCGAGTGATCTGGGTTCGAGACCTTCCACGGTCTTCTTCATTTCTTTGATTGGTTAACTCTTCGATGTACTGTACTGTATATATCGCTCACATGATGCAAGACTGTAATAACTCATAACGTGATTTTTTAGTTAATGATGTAGAATTGTTCGCTATGTCATACTTGATGTTGTGATAAAAATTCATATAAATATCTTTTTTATACTCCACTTGAGCTATTTAATTTCCTCTATTCTGTACAAGTTGGAAGGAAATCGATTTTTTGACTTTTGCCAGTCTTGCACCAAATGAGCAGTATGTAGCGAGTTTGCATATGATACTTGCTATGTACAACGTATGAGTAATATTTATTTGGAATTAATCATACGCACATCGTTCCAATATTGTCGATTTGTGGTTTAATAACACAGTGCAACAGCCAATCTGGGCGGTGAGAATTCCAAGTCCTGATGAAGGTACTAGGTCAGAATAGTAAACTCCCCATAGGGTTTGCCGTTCTCTACAATTTTGCTAAAGATTGAAATAAGAAATCATCAGTGGTTCTTGAATTATATCTGAAGATCTAAGCGAACAAACATTTGACGGTTACCCTTACATGGGTTCCAGGACATGGGGACATATATGATAACCAAAGAACTGATACATTGTCAAGGGCCGCTTCATTGGGATACCTCTCACAAGGGGGAAACAGCTAATTGCGAAGAAACTAAACCTCATTGCTAAGGAAGGATTTGTGATAGAACTCTCTTGCAAGGCGAGGACAGAGGCCATGTCCAGAGTCCACCTGAAGAACATTATAGCTGTAATAACTGGTCACTAGCTGGTTAGTTAACACGCTAAGAGGTTGAAACGGCCCTAAAACGATTTGTGTAGAAGCTGCAATGATGAGAAAGAATAGAAGACCACGGAGCATCTTCTATGTCACTGCCCTGCATTAAGTGACCTGATATACGAAAAGCTTAGTCATCGGACACTTCTAGATAATACCTGTCTATCAGTAGGCGATTTGCGGAACATCCATGCCTTCATCAGAGCAACAAAATGGCTTGATAGCGACGTTGACCGAACAGAATAGGAATATTTGGTGCGAAAATTTAAAAATGGTACCACAACGGGACTCATACTAGGACCCATGTGAGCTGTGTTGAACGTGACTGCCGAACTAATGTAACCTAACCTAACCTAAGTGAACAAACACCAAGGTAATCACAAAATATAAAAAGTCATCAAAAAAGTACCCTCATCCTGGCATGGAATTTCTCACCCCCAAAAACAATGATCCCTAAAATGTTACACATTGTAGTAAGTGCACTTAATATTGTTTTTATTCGCACAACAGCAGTTCATCCGGCTTCATTAGCTCCAACAACAGATTCCGACAATTACAAGGTCCCATATGATAAACTTTTTCAAAAATCCATCGGAAAATCAAAGCTTTTCTCCAATCTTGCGAACCAGTGCTTACATTAATCCCACAGGAAACGCTCGTGCCTTCATCACATTATCAACTTCTCATTATTAGGATTGTTGTTATTGTTGTTTCTTCACTCCTTTCAATGTTATTGTTGTTTATCCTCTTATGGCAAAAGAGTATAAAGATGGTAAAAATTATCGCACATTTCGCTGTTTCTCGCTGGCAATAAAACATACAGATTCACACACATATTCGCTTACACACACGTATGAGTCGCATATAGATATATGCCGTGGCTTGCCAGCATTGGGTGTATGTGAGAAAACCAAATATTAACACTCAACAATACACACATATACATATACAGAAACTCTTTTTCCCAAAACACACATACACTTGAGCAGACAAATACTTGGAAACACTTGCACCGAAAACAACCGGCAGCTAAAAATACAACGAAGGAACCCTATATTATATCGCCTATAATTCTGCTAGTGAGTGAGACAGTGGCTCGAAGAGTTTTTTAGAAAAATTATTTCGAAAATAATTTTCTTCAGTATCCATCGTCGACAATAGCAATTTCCGAGGGAAGGGGATGCGAAAGAAGAAGAGAGGAGAGGTATAGAGAAAGAAGAGAAAATCGTGGGAACCCCAAGCACCGCATGTAGCTTGTTAAACCTCCTACTCGGACCAAGGAGAGACAGCAGGACAGCTACAAAGATGATGTTCCATCGTCTTGGTCTTCTCCTCGTCCTCACAAACACGTCGGTAGTCCGGCATGGATCTATCCCATTTGCCTGTCAGATGCCTGATATTGCAATGGCCTGTTAGAATTCCACAGGCCATTCTCTGGTCCCCGATCGGGATCTGCTGTATTTGGGGCATATCGACATATCAGTTATACAGTCGGTGCTTGAGATCCAACGTCTGCTGCCTGTTTTCCACATCCAATTCTCCACAAAGCCAAAAACATAACAAATTGGCGGGTGAACATCTCATGATCAGACATAGTACAGCCTCCTCTGGCCAATAGGTTTGCTGATTCAATACAAGGAATCTCACAATGTCCTGGAGCCTAACAAAGTCCGATATCCAGAGTCCATCCAACTTTTCCTTACAGATTTTCCACAACAGCAGATGTTTTAAATATATAGAGGAATCTTTTGATCGGTTTGACGCCCTATGCTCCAATGGGAGTTAGAGAAACACATTTATATAAAACAAATGCTTTTGTCTACTTACTTACTTACTTAAGTGGCCCATTACAACTTACGAACATGTTTCATAAGTTTGAGGCCTGAAGTACGAAAGAATTCCACACGCTTCGGTCTTGTGCATGTGTTCTCCAGTTAGTCCTACCAGATGGTGGCACGTCGCCTACCACTTGGTCCTTCCAACGGAGTTTG
Organism: Muscina levida; assembly: GCA_964034835.1. NCBI lineage: Eukaryota > Metazoa > Arthropoda > Insecta > Diptera > Muscidae > Muscina > Muscina levida. The sequence continues at coordinate 30,566,546 of OZ035883.1, read as the reverse complement.
GGTCTCCCTGCTCTGCGCCGTCCTTCAGGTTCGCCTTCAAACACCTTTCTCGCTGGAGCATTTACATCCATCCTGGCAACATGACCCAGCCATCGTAGTCGTTGCATTCTGACTCTTTTAGCTACGTCGATGTCGTGGTAAAGCTCATACAGCTCATGGTTCATCCGATGGCGAAACTCGCCGTCGACACAGATAGGTCCATAAATTTTTCGGAGTACTTTTCTCTCGAATACTCCCAGGTTTTGTATGTCCGTTGTCGTAAGCACCCATGATTCGGCAGCATACAAAAGAACGGGTAAGATTAGCACCTGGTAAAGCTGTTTCTTAGTATTCCGAGATAAGGTGGTGTTACTAAAGTGCTGCCGAAGTCCGTAGAAACATCTATTGGCTAGCACTATTCTCCGTTTAATTTCTTGGCTGACATTATTTTTCTTGTTGACGGAAGATCCGAGGTAGGTAAACTCGTCGACTACCTCAAAACAATAATTGTCAACGTTCACGGTGCGTCCCCAACGAGGGGACACTTTGTTCGTCGAAATCATTATTTTTGTTTTGTCCTCGTTGACCGCTAAACCCATTTTTGCTGACTCCTTTTCTAGTGATGAGAAAACTGCAGTAACATCCCTTTTTGCTTTTGTCTACGATAGTAAATATCATTGCCTACAAAAGATAATTTGTTATACAAAATTCTGGGGACAATCTGAATATTATATTCTTGCAATATCCACTGTCCTCTCGTTGTCGTGGCTGCAACCACTGCTGCTACTGCTGCTGCATAATCACTACCAGCAACAATGTCAAATGCGGCTGTTGCTGTTGGGGAACCCACGAAAGCTGTTTTATGTGTGTGTGTGTGTGTTGGAGAATGCGGTACTTACACACATATGGTGTATAAACCGTGCTAAATTGTGATAAAATTACAATATTTGTAAAACATACTTTATATTTTAGCATGAGTGTGTGTGCAAATATCTATTTGCAGTAGGGTGTACGCTTCTTTAGTGTCTGAACATCTATGAGTGCAAGAGTCGGATTTAAGTATCACAGTGGGGGTTTTACTGAATCGTCTGTAAATTACATTGTTACAAAGTTGATTTAACGCCATTCACTCTGTTGAAGATTTTTGAAAGTTTGCGAGTCATAGTTTTGGGGATTTATATTGTTTGCCGTTGAAAAGTTCTCCCTAAAGATTGTGATACTTTTTGGTGATAAACTGATGGCAATTAGGTCATTACATTTTTTCGAGGATGCAGCGATAAAATTGATATTAATTGTGCAATGAATGCATTGTAGATATATGAATATGGAACAACTGCAATCGTTATTTTCACTATCACTTCAAGGCCGGGGCAATTTGTATGTTGAAAGTGATTTTTGTCTCAATGGTAGCAATTATGTTATCAATATGTAAAATTGGGTTTCTCATGTGGCAACTAGGGCATGTTATATATAATGCATATTACAGTTATATATAAGATATAAATGCAATAGAATAGTTAAAAGAGTCAAGAAATGGAAGTATGACTCATAAATCATTTAATTGTTTCAGGGATGGTACTTTAAATGTTTTATGTTAAATCTTATAAATCCGTAAATTTCATTAAAAAAAACTTAAAGTAATTGATGCACTCGTAACTTTGCATATCTTTCGGTAAAGGTATCACATGATGATTGGATGTGATCCTCTTGGATGTGTGGCTAGGCTAAGAAAACTCGATCTTTGAGGGATATACAGCTTTATATTGTAAATCCGCTAAATCCGTTCGGATTGGCTTCACGTAGCGTTGTCTATCTGTGCACTTTGGCTGCGTTACTGGATATAAAAGGGACTTTCAATAATGTTACATCATACGCAATAAGGAACTCTTTGGAGAAAATTAATTTACCACTACCGCCAGTGAATTGGGTGAACTGCATGCTGGAAAACCGTAGCGTCAACTCAGAACTTGGTAGATGGTTAAATCATGCGACTTTCATTCGGGGATCCATGGTTCGACTCCTGTGTCCAGTCATCTTCATATTTTCATCGACGTTCCCCTGGATATTGTCAAGAGCTTTTCAATAGGTGACGTTTGCATTCGTCTATTAACAAGTAGGTACCGTTTGTTGTAAATCTAAAAAAAACCGTGTTAATTCAGAATAACGCATTTATGGGAAATAAAGTTGTTAAGAGGAACAACACAGAGGGAAGTCATATCCCATTTTCTTTGGCTCCTTGTGATACTTAAATAAAACAATGAGGATGGTACAAAAATTGAGGCATTTGCGGACTGACATTTCTACCAACGATGTGTGGCCTTATGCAAACAGCCCTTGGAATGCTGCCACGATGTTACACGGCTTGTCGTTTCGAGGTGAACCCACAGAAAACGGAATTTTTTTCTCATTACACATAGATATGACGAAACTGAATAGTATGGAACTATAGCTCTCAACTGAGGCCAAGTATCTACTTGTTGGTCAAGGAATATCCAGGAGAGGTTAAAGACGGGTGTCAATGTCACATGTGCGTGCAGGAACTCTGTAGGTATAAGCTGGGGAAGTTAAAAATGTGGCGCTATACTGCGTTAGTCCAACCAATAATTGCATATGGATGTCTGGTCTGGTGGGAGGTTCTAATTAAGAGTTTCTTACTGAAAATGCTTAGCAAGATCCAAAGGATGGCTGTGGCTAGACGAAGCACACCGCAAGAGGCTTTGGATGTTTTCCTGTGGCTTCCGCGCCTGGACTTGTAAGTCAGAACTACTGCGCAACCCGAGGGGCGATCAAGGGAACCTGGCGATTGGCATAAATAAACATATGGCCATGAGAATATTCTCCGGCTTTTGGGTAATTACAACTCTTTCCACCTGCCACCTCTTACTGATTTGTTGACTTAACGTGGGGATTTCCGTAACATACACGATAAAATTGCGAAAATATTGGAATGGAATGGCGGCGGGTCTCCTTATGGCGACTCCATTTTTGTCTTTGCTGATGGATCAAAGATGGAACATGGCACAGGAGTTGGTGTATACAGCAAGGACATGCAGCTAAGCCTTTTCTTCAGGCTACATAATAAAAGCAGTGTTTTTTAAGCAGAAATACTGGTCGTTCCGAAAGCCTCGGAGGCTATTATGTGATAGCCAAACTGCAGTAAAACGATAATTTTTATATGGTTTAAATCAAAGAGGGTGAGGAACTGTAAGGAGAAGTTGAATAGACTGAAGCCTGTATGTCGGCCTCTGTTCCGGGGAATGAATTAGCAGCCTTATTGGCTACAGGAGTCTGTAATATGCCTGATCATGACCCTCTTATAGATGTTCACTCTCTCATTTGTTACCTTTTTGGCTTTGCGAAGAATTGGATGTGGCAAACCGCTAGCAGACGTTGGATCTCCAGAACCGACTGTATAACTGGTAGATCTCTGTGGCCCATATATAACAAATCCCGAGCGGAATACATGGATGGTCTGTGTAGGAGAGATCTGAGACTTTAAAAAAAACTTAATTTCCCTTTACACCCCATGAATGAGGTATGGGATAGCTTCTCGCGTTGTTGTGAATTAACACGCTTTCTATTTTTAGATTCACAACTAACGGCATCTACTTGTTTGTCACTGTTTGAGAAGCTCTTACTAGACACGCCGATTGACTCGACACTAATACTGCGAAGTTGCTGTCGACAACATTCGAGGGGGGCCGACAATGAAAGAAAAATTTGTATTTATTTTTTTTTCTTTAAGATGACTGGAGCCAGGAGTTGAACCTGTGATCTCCCGCATGGTACTCGCGTGTTCTAACCACTATGCCACGGCCGGTCCCAGTCTGAGACAGGCCTGTGAAATTCTAAGTGGGCACTGCAATATCAGGCTCCTAAGAAGCAAATGGGATGAATTTATACTAGACTACTGCAGTATGTGTAAGGACGAGGAGAGGTCCGAGACGATGGACATCTTTTTTGTAGCGAGATCTTGTAGGCTTATTGGCTACAGGAGGCTGTACTGTGCCTGATCATGACTCTTGCCCTACCATTTGTTACCTTTTTGACTTAGTGAAGGATTGAACGTGGCGAACAGCTAGCAAAATTTAGATCTCCAGAACCAACAGTATAACTGCTAGATCGCTGTGGCCCGTATATAGCAAATCTCGATTGAGGTACATGATTGACCTGTGCAGGAGTGATTTGAAACTGGCCTGTGGAATTCTATCTGGCCACTGCAAAAATCAGGCGCCTAAGAACCAAATGGGATAAATTCATACCAGATTACTGCCGTATGTGTGAGGACGAGGAGAAGTCCGAGACGATGGACATCTTTTTGGTAGCGGGACCTTTGAAATAATTCAGCGGACCTATTAGCTAAAGGAGGCTATACTATGTCTAACCGTGAACCGACAGAACCGTAAGTAAATCCCGATCGGCGTACATGATTGACTTGTGCAGAAGTGATTTGAGACTGGCCCGTGGAATTCTAATTGGCCACTCCAATATAAAGCACCTGACATTCAAATGGGATAGATCCATACCGTACTACTGCCGTGTACGTGAGGACGAGGAGGAGTCAAAGACTATGGACATTATCTTTGCAACTGTCCCGCTCTAGCCAGTAGGAGTTTAAGATACCTAGGTTAAGGTTATACAGATAACCTGGAGTCTCGCTCCTCAGTCGAAGTAAGTAAAACGCATCAAACAGTGATTTTGGGACCCTCATTGACAAAGACGATACGACGATACAAATCAGATTTAACTTCCAGTTGGCTCTCAGCCCATTTACCGAACACACGGCGCAATTGATGGTCCGCTGGATTAAATTCTTGCTGCAGTTGGATCGCACATGGATGTAGGCCAAGATCTTCCACTTAGTGGACTCTCAAAGGCATCCAATCGATACATTCGAGTCCTCGGTCCGACGCCCTCTTTCCAAATTTAATGCATATTATTCAAAAGAGTAAAATATGGTAATGAATCGATCCATAGTATTGCGTAATAGCTCCCCTCATGGAAGTTTATGCGCACCGTAAACTTGACGTAGAGCTTAATAAGTTTCGCGAACAGAGTGCGAATTTGGGAAACAAATTTTCACAATTTTTGAACGTTATTATGATGTAAATCTTTGCATTGTGATGTCAACCACAGTTCATTACTATGACGGCTTGTTTAAAAATTATTTCTATCCGACGTTCTATCTATATGTCTTAAAAAACACCCCCTATAAGTCGACTAGTAACACTAAGGCCGCAATAGAGGCTAACATATTATATACTTATGTTCTAAACATATACTGCAATGTAACACCCTGGCACTGGTTTCATCATATATTCCTTTAACTTTTTACTTACTTTAACTTTTTGTAATCTGTTTTCAGTTCATGTCTCACTATTTGTTTTACTTGTTTTTATTTTTGTTTTTGCATATTCAGCTTTATCCATTTATGGATCCAATAATCCATTTAAACATATTTATGCTCAATTTTTATAGCTTTAATACCTTATTACCATAAAAAACATTTCCCAACAACTGTTCAATTATCCGCATAAAAGGGAGTCCACAACAACAAAAAAACAGGGGGAGAACATTTTAAATCCGAAAGTATGCAAACGATGTTGACTTAACTCTTTGAATCATGAAATGAATGTGCCGAAAAAAAATGCAAATTTTGCTGTTTATTAAAAAACTTTGTGTATGTTTTTGTTGTTTTGGTCATCTCTAAAGCAAGGTTCATCCGCATACATACATGCATACAGCTCGCACACAGACACTCCTCCAACACCAACGTGGCAGCAGACAAGCCAGATTGGTTACATGATAAAAACTACTTTTGTTTTGTTTACACAGCGTAGAAAGGACTTTCAACTTTAAGATGACCCCGAAAAATGTGGCCGTTAAATGGAATAATCCCACTACCAAAGCAGTGACCATAAAAACTTTTTGTTTCGAGGCAATGAACATGGTTGGGTGGTCTCTTTAAAATTGCTGCTGTTCATTTTTTTGAAATGAGTTTCTTATGGCATAACGCTAACCAGTGAGAGTTTCGGCCACTGGGGTTATTTTGTGTTTGATATTTTTAGTAATATTTACAATAGAGGTCACAGTGAAAGAACATAAATGAGTATTTAGTCACGGCAGTGTCGGTTGACCTTTAACTTTTTTTTTGAATATGGCAAATATGCGAGGTGTGTGTGAAAACTACGAATATCAAATATGACAGTGAAGTAGGTAACAACAGTAACCTCAACCAAAAGGATCTCTTAGTGGCTTTGGCAGCCCCATGAAACTAAGATAGGGCGCGGTGGCATAATGATTCGCTATCCTTAAATTAAATAACTATTATGACAACACGAAGAAAATAAAAAAACAAGTACCCCCATCCAAATGTTGACGTCCCCCGCAAACATTACAAAGAGCATTATTAAAGGATATGCACCTGTATTATCCGAACTCTCTACAGAGATGGTGCCTCTATCCAATTATCGGATGTCCTCGACAAATGCATGGTTGACATCACCGCCATATAGGAAATGCTATGGACAGCACAGGGATGCACACGAAAGAAAGAACTGTGACATATTTTACAGCTGTCATGCAGAAAGACATGAACTTAGATGTAAATACATCACGCTGATTTGTGTACACACCCCAACGGAGGACATAGACGAGCACATTACAGATACATTCTTTGAGCGTCTTGAGTATTTATATCATAGCTTTAAAAAATATCTCTTGGTTCAGCAGTCGTAAAATTCAGTCTACACAACAAACACCTCCGATAAAGATCTCGGAATGGTTAGCTTTGCGTCGGCAAGTAACATGATAGCGAGCGGAACCAGATTCCTTCATAAAGATATCCACAAGGCAAAAGACAAAAAACCAGATTGGTCACGTAGTAAACGATGGAAGACATGTCTCAAGCGTTATGGACATACGTGCGATGATTTGTGCATATATTGACCTGGACCATGCCCTTGTTGCAGTCAAGGTACTCCTGCGATTAATGTAGTGCTTAAAACGGTAGTAATCCAACGCAAGGGAAGCTAAACATCGTAAAGCTGATATCACCCAGATAGCCAATGCCTACTCTTACCCACACTCTCAATTATTTCAAACAAACCCCCTAGTTCTGATGTTCTCGACACACAGTGGCAGCATATTGCGAATTCTATTATCACAGCCGCAACGACCATACTGGGTTATGAAAAACTACGCACACACAAGCCCTGGTACGATGAGGAATGTCGCGTACTGAGTGAGGAGGTTTATGCTGCATACAAGGCTAAATTCCAGCCAATGCCAACGCGTACGGCGACGAAATAATATAATGACAAAAGTAGGGAGACGAAGAGCCTCTTTAGGCGGAAAAAGCGTCTATGGAAGAAAAGAGAGTGCCACGACATCAAAGATTACAGTGAAGCCAGGAAGGAATGAATGTCAGATAGTTGTAGACTTGTGCTGATGAAATCCGATCCAAGTGTGTGCACCAACTATCGCGGAATTAGTATTTTACCCACCGAATACAAAATTATATCGAGTGAAAGATTAAATCCCATCTTTAAGAAGCTAATTGGAACTTATCAGTGTGGCTTTAGACATGGTAAATCCCCGACCGACCAGATATTCACACTACGACAAATCCTGGAGAAGACCCAAGAAATGCAGATTGACAACTACCATCTGTTTATCAATTACAAAACTGCATTTGGCAGTTCGATACGACAGAAATTATTAGATGCTATGGCTGAGTTTGATATCCCTGCGAAGCTGATACGACTTTGCGGTATGACACTGACCGACAGAAAATCTTCAATGAAAAAAAAATCTGACAGATCCAATTTCTACCATGCCAGGCTATGGACAAGGTGATAGTCTATCATGAAATCTCTTTAATATAAAGATAATCATGCGAAGGGCCGCTTTAAACACGACTGGTGCCATCATTAATAAATTTTGGGGGAAGTTACTGCAGCCTTTTCAAGCATTGAGAAGCAATCGGCAGAATTTCATGTGACTTTTATTAATGCCGATTATAGCGATAAATGAGGCCAAAACCAAGTTATTTGTCAACGGACAAAGAGTAAACTAATTTGGAACGCTGTGAAAACTTTGACAACTATAACATTTTCTATCTTGGCTCCCCGTTAGCAAAAATTATGATTTCAGCCTGGGAATCATGAAATGAGTATTGACTGCAAACCGATGCTATTATTCGTTAAGCAAGGGCTCTAATTACAAAACCCTCTCTCGACGAACAAAGATCTAACTCTACCAGACACTTATCGTACCTGTATTGCTCTTTTACAGCACAGCATACTGGGCAATGATACAAGCGGATTATTATATTCTGGTACTCTTTGAGAGAATAATTCTTCGCAAAATATTTGCACTCATCACCGATAACGGCGGTTGCTGCATACGTATAAACTATGAGCTGTATAAAGACCTCGACGTAGTCAAGCGATTTCAAATATACTGACTGCCCTTGCTGGGACAGGTCGTACGAATGGATGAAAATGCTTAGGCTCGAAAAGTCTTCGATGGAAGGGGCGACCAAAACTTCTTTAGATGGACCAGGTGAAAGAGCTGTTATCTACACTTGGTGCTACGAACTATCTACGGTGCGTCAAAGACTGTACCGCTTGGAATTCTTTCCTACGTGCGACTACTGAGGGATGCATTTCAGTTGCTGCTGCGAAAAAGGAAGGATAAGATAGTAATCCACTTAAAACTTAACTTGGGAATATTAAACACAATTTTATTTTACAACGAATCTAGTTTCTAGAATGACCGATTATCTGTATTTTCTGCACAAGGCATGATAACAAGCTTAGTAAAATTTCTCTCAAAACACCATAACAGAATGTGATGGTAAAATCACCCCTAAAGCAATCACGCATATTCACAAGATTTGAGTAAATAACCTATTTTTTCTGATTTGTATTTAAAAACAACTCAGTGCTATGACTATTGACAGCGTAGGAAGTGCGCTGCCAGAAAAAAATCAACAGCAAATGTTTTCAAAGATAAAAATTCAATAAGAACATTTTTCACTTGCTCCGTGAATATGTGAGCCCACGAGTATAACAAAAAACCAGGAAAAAACTTTCAAACAAAATGAATGAAAGCCATATCCTTTCAGCCATGCTCTCCCTTTCCATCCATCCATCTCTCTCTCTCTCTCTCTCTTGGCCTTTCTGCTCTGTATGCAAAAGGACCAAAGTGAGTGGTTTGGGCTGTCACACCGGGAAGAGTATTAAATGAAAATGCCATTTGGTTGATTTATTGGCAAAGTTTTAAATCAATGTTATGTTATATTCGCCTCGAAAATGCTATAACAACGGCAGCTAGGAAAATGGTATTCAAAGAAAAAAAAACACCATAGAACTCATATTTCAAAACAAATACGCAGCCATACGGCAGCAGTGTGCTTGTTCAGTGTCATTTGTATGAAACATTCCAATGTATATAGAGGGGCAGGAGTGCATATGGAAGAATGTCATGGTTGCCAGAGTTTTGATTTGCTGTAGTAGCATTTGGAAATTAATCTTTTATTACTAATGTTTTGAAGAGGTTGTAGGTTTTCAAAATTTAAATTTGTTCTGGGCCGGCCGTGGCATTGTGGTTAGAACACGCGAATACCATGCAGGAGATCTGTCATTTGATTTCCGGAACCGGTCATCTTAATTTTTTTTTCATTGTCGGTCCACTCGATGTTGTCGACAGCAACATCGCAGTATAGTGTCGAGTCGATCGGCATGTCTAGTAAAAGCTTCTTAAGCAGTAACGTTGGCATTCGTCGATAAACAAGCAGGTGACGTTTGTTGCGAATCTAAAATAGAAATTGTGTTAATTCACAACTAAGCGAGAAGTTATCTCATACCTCATTCATGGGGTGCAAAGGGAAATTAAGTTTTTTAAGTTTAAATATTCTTAGTAGAACTTAGTGTAGAAAAACTAAGTTGGAATGTTATTATATCTTTCGGGTGTTAATTATTGTATTTTGTGCCACATTTCTACTGCATAGCTCTTCCATATATCCTTAACGTGATGCAAAGACAAATATTTTGTTTTTGCTGTATCCGAATAGAACATATAGAAACGCTTAAAACTCTGGCAACCCTTTGTTGTTGAATTTGTCAAAGTGGCAGGAGAGATATATCTAAGCATATTTATTTGTCTGTATTGCAAATAACAAACAACAGTGGATGCTTTCCCCATCCTCATAGAAAATTTTATAATATGATGATGTACGACAATATAACTAACCTTTATAATTGATAACAGTTCAAACATTGCCACTTGACCCAAATATTCTCCTCCACCAGCAGCTTGTCGCACTCGCGCTTTGAGGTCTTCTTTCCAATAAATTAAATAAAAATGTCATAAAATAAAACTAAAAAACAGGCAACACAGGAAACAAACCGCAACAATACCCTAAAATTATTATATTGAAAAGTTTAGCATTTAAACCTTTAAATACTTTAAGAGATGAAAGGCACGGGACGAACTTTAACAAATACTACTTGATACATTTATATATAACCATACAAGAAGATTTCTGCCATCGATTTTTTTGAAGCAGTGCAACTTTCACGCACATAAGTTATAAACCATTCTGTATTGGCTTTTCGTTCTCGAAGGGGGCGACAATAACTGGCACATAAATACTTGCAGATGGGAACATTTCGATGAAATATTATTTTAGTACCTTATGGTGTAAAATGGTACCTGGTACCTGACTATATGGCACGATAAATCAAGAAGCTGTGAAGGTGACAACATTGTTAGTGACATGTTTTTTTTTATAATTTTTGTATATTATTTTGTTATATTAATATTTTTGATAAAACCACGACCAACCAGATATTCACACAACGACAAATCCTGGAGAAGACCCAAGAAGTGCAGATCGACCCCTACCATCTGTTTATCGACTACAAAGCTGCATTCGACAGTCCGATACGACAGAAACTATTAGATGCTACGGCTGAGTTCGGTATCCCCTGACTGACACGAAGACTTGAGTGAAAATAGGCACAAATCTAACAGAGCAATTTTCTACCAAGTGAGGATTCAGACAAGGCGATAGTCTGTCATGCGGTCTCTTTAATATCATAATTGAGATGATCATGCGTTAGGCAGCATTAAACACGACTGGAACCATATTTACCAAAAGCCAAATGCTGCTCGCGTTTGCCGATGATATAGATATCATTGGCCGAAGACCGCGGGATGTTACTGCGGTCTTTTCGAGCATTGAGAGGCAGTTGGCAGAAGTGGGACTGGGGACAAAACTATACGAGACGATTATTGATCGCCAACCGCTGCTACTATGCGCTGAGTAAGCGTTTTAATGAAAAGCCCTATCGCGACGAACGAAGGTACAACTCTACCACGCACTGATCCTACCTGTCTTGCTTTACAGCGCAGAATCCTGGGTAATGACGCAGGCGGATCAATCTATTCTGGGAGTTTTTGAGATATAAATACTACGAACAATTTTTGGACCCATCATCGTTAACGACGAGTACCGTTGTCGAATGAATCGTGAGCTGAATGAGCTGTACAACGACATCGACGTTGTCAAGCGCATTCATATAGACCGAATGCGCTGGCTTAGATACGTTGTACGAATAGATGAAAATGTTCCAGCTCGAAAAGTCTTCGGCTATAAACTCGATGGGCGGCGCGGTAGGGGGCGACCAAAACTCCAATGGATGGACCAGGTGAAAGAGATGTTATCTAGGCTTGGTGTGACGAATTATCTACGGATCGCAAATACTTCTCTACGCGCGGCTACTGATAAATAAATTTCTGTTGTTGTAGCCATTAAAGAAGAAGAAGAATATTTTTGTTATAAGCTCTAAATCATATAGAAATAAGATGTTGCGAATGTTGTAGCCATTCTGCGGGTCGGTCAAAATTCGCAAAAAAAAACGACAAATCTTCTGTGTCCAAACGTGCACATTCAGTCTATTTGAAAGCGCTTGACGACGTCGATGTCGTTATACAGCTTATGGTTTATTCGACGATAGTAATCGCCGTTAACGCTGATGCGTTTAAATATTTTGCGAATTATATTTCCCTCAAAGACTCCTAGAAGAGATTGATCCGCTTGTGTCATTACAAGGGAGTCTGCGCTGAAAAGCAAGACTGGTAGGATCAATGTCTTGTATAGTTGGATCTTTGTTCGTCGAGATAGGGCTTTTTCATTAAAACGCTGTCTTAGCGAGTAGTAGCAGCGGTTTGTAAGCTATAGATGTCCCTTAATTTCCAGGCTGACATTATTATTTTTGTTTACGTTGGACGGAAGGTAGACAAATTCATCTACCACATCAAAGATATAGTTGTCACTGTTCACGCATCGCCCCAAATGGGTAGACTTTTTGTTCTTTGAAACAGAAAACTTGGTTTTGTCGTCTTTGCGGAAGCACCAGACCCACTTCGGCCGACTTCTTCTCAATGCTTGAAAAGGCCGGAATAACATCATGCAGTCCTCGGTCATTGATATCTATATTATCGGTATAAGCGCACAGCATAAGACTTTCTTTAAAAGTGGTACCATTGTTTACTTCAGTCTACCGCATGATCATGTCCATAATGATGTTAAAGAGATCGTATGACAGAATGCCTTTTTGCCTAAAGACTAAATTGTTCTGTCAAATTAAAGTATCATCCCGCAAAGTGTATCAGTTCAGGTTCGCTAAGCTTCACATACACCCTCGACAAGTAAAAGGTTTATCTTGCTGTAGTTGGCGCACACACTTGTATTGCATTTCTTAAGCCCAGGACAGGCATGCATTCCTTTTGCCAAATCGTGTTAATGTGCTGGTACATGCACCTTGCCTTAAAAGGCTCTGCTGGCAGTCAATCGGCTCCCGCGACTTTATTGTATTAAAGTCTTGCAATTGCCGTGTATATCCTCATTTTGGCTTGGTAGTGAGCAAGATATTCCATTGTCGATGATTGGCGTGATTTCGTCACTTATGGTGCCTTTGGGAAAAGTTCCCTCCATATTTGCAGCATGTTACTAGATTTACATTTTTGTCTTTATATGTTCTGAACCATTTTCCAAAACCTTAGCTTTTTACCTTTTGGTAGAATTGTTGGGTGTCACCTCTATCTCTGTATCCTGAAGAGGCGTTTCCTTCATTCCGTCGACGCACGCGTTGCTGTAAGCTGTATACATTACCTCAGACATTACACGACGCTCCTCATCATACCGGAGCTTGTCTGAACGTGGTTTTCGTCGTTAAGGCAGTGGTCATAGAATGTGCAATATGCTGCTACTGATGGCAGAGACTTGTTCAGTGTAGGCCTTGGCTATCTCGGTGGTATGCCGCTTTACGATGTATACCTTTATTTGCGTTTGTAAACCTTCCGATATCGAAGGTGTTGCTGAACCAAGAATATCTTCCCTTCCTATTTTAGCATTAACATCTTCCAGAACAATGTTAATAATGTCATTGTCTGAAAAACGCTCATAGTATGCATGTTTAATGTCTTCGTTTTTGTTTTCTGTCGGGTTGTGTACACAAATCAGCGTGGTGTTAAAATATGTTGGTATGCGGTCACATACAGAAACACACGAATTTGGTGGCTTCAATATTGGAAAGAGACTAACAGCGACCTTGGCTTCCCCTCTTGCTTCTAGCGCCTCTCATCCTCAACCTCATGCCTTGTCGCCCATGTTGCAACCGGAAGTCCCTCGTGTAAATACGGTCTTATAAATCTAGTCTAGCGGTATAATCGAATGGCAACTATCTTCATCAAGGTGAAATATCTTTTCCTCCATATTGATTGGTATACATGTCCAATCAAAGAAATGTAAATAACAGTGACAGGACTCGAAACCAGCTTGATAGTCAGTCAGCTGTTACAACCATCATACCTCAGTCGCTCCCCACAAAATCACTGATATTTAATAGTTATATCAAACTGTTTCCCTTCGATCATTGAATCATTTATAAAGTTGCCAATTTCCAAAATTAATTTTATTTAAATTTTTGCTTTACACTCAATTTCCATACGCTTACGCTCTCGTAAAATAAGTTTAAGAAAATATTAATTTAATTGCCATCAAACACAAAAAAAAAAATAAAAGAAAAACAACACAAAACTTAAAACTTCAGTAATTAGTTCACTTTACGAATGTTCTTCTCTTCATCTTCATTCATAACAAATTAATTTTGTTTCTGCGAAAGTGAAAAAGAAAATTAACGATTAAATGGATTCTGCACAACCCAAAAAGCCCACAAATGGCAGCAGCAACATGGCAAACAACTACTAGTAGCAACAACAACAACAAAATGCATCTTCAAATTGCAAAGAAGCACACAAGAGAGTGTGTAAAAAGTTTTCATCAGTGCGCCGCCATCAACACCAGCATACCAGTCATCATTTCACGCTTTACAAGAAGTTCTGCTGTACTTAAACAGAATTGAAAACAACAACGACATGAACAAAAACGAATTGGCAACAAACACTTTCTCAACTAGAGGAGTGTTTAATGCGGTTCACGTCCGTACATATTTTCGCTCCTCTTTTCCTCAATGTACTTGTACTTTTTTGTGCACACACACATACATGTACATGTATAATTTGACGCATACACAGAAATCACTTTAATGAAAGCAGCACACAGCACAACACTCACTCGCACACATATTGCTACATACACGTACTAAGTGTTAACATATGTTACGAGTATTCCGCTATAAACAAAGTTAAAGTTTCATGAAGCGTTAACTAAGGCATCATCATTGATTCGGCGGAGGCGGCGGCGGCGGCGTCAGGTTCTCAGCGTTGTTGGGTAGGGTTTACGAAGGCGCTAAGGATTTCTTTTTAGTGAATATGTACTTAAATTTGTTGGTTAATAGTTGTGGTCATGTGTCGTGGGGTTATAATACAAGATCATTAAATTTTAGAGGGCTCAAATGTATTTCAATATAAGTGTTTGAACTTTATAATTGACTGAATGAGTCGTATTTTAGCATTTATTAAACGATTTAACTAAAAATAGTGTTTTTAAATAAAAATATAAGTTTTACAGTCCTTTCATAACATATAAGAAAAATACATTTGCATGGAATAATGTAGAAAAAAATAATTTTTTAACATCATCGAAGTACGCCAATATAATTCGGAAGACCACGGCTCGATTTCTGTTACAGTCATATACATTTCTTTGATCTACATTTTCTTCACAATGTTGCTGACAGCAATTTCGCTGCAGTAGAGTCAATCCGCATGTCTTCTATACTAGTTAACTGTCGGATTCGTCATTAAACAGTAGGTCCCGTTGTGTGAGTCCAAAAATAGAAGAGTGTTAACCACACAAATATGAGAACTTATTCATCTTCTTCTCTAATGGCAGCAACAATAAAAATTTATCATCTCTACTAGGTAGCGGTCAGATTCGTCATTAAACAGTATGTCTCAAATATGAGATCTTATTCTTCTTCTTTTTTTAATGGCAGCATTAACATAATCTATCTATCAGTAGCCGCACTTAGAAAAGTATTCCAAGCGTTTCAGTCGTTTGCGCTCCGTAGATAGTTACTCACACCAAGCTTAGATAACAGCTCTTTCACCTGGTCCATTCATCGAGTTTTGGTAGCCCCCTCCTGCGCCGCCCATTGGGATTATTGACAAAGATCTTTCGAGCTGGAACATTTTCATCCATTCGTATAACGTATCAAAACTAGCGCATTCGGTCCATTTGAACGCGCATGACTACTTCGATGTCGTTGTACAGCTCATACAACTCATGACTCATTTGACAACCGTACTCGCCGTAAACGTTAATGGGTCCAAATATTTTTCGGTCGAAACCCCCAGACAGGAATAAGACAGGTAGGATCAGTGTCTGGTAGAGTTGGAGCTTCGTTCGTCGAGAGAGGGCTTTATCATTAAAACGCTTAGTCAGCGCATAGTAGCCGAGGTTTCCGATCAATACTCGTGTCTTGATTTCCAGGCTGACATTACAATTTTTGTTTATGGCGGAGCCGAGGTAGACAAAATCATCTATAGTTGTCAACGTTCACGCAGCGTGCCAAACGAGTTAACTCTTTGTTTGTTGAAACAAATAACTTAGTTTTGTCCTCATAAGTCACCAGTCCCACTTCTGCTGACTGCTTCTCAATGCTTGAAAAGGCCGTAGTAAAATTCCGCAGTCTTCGGCCAATGATATCGATATCATCGGCATACGCGAGCAACATTTGGCTTTTGTTAAAGATGGTGCCAGTCGTATTTACTTCTGCCTTCCGCATGATCATCTCCTTTATGTTATTAAAGAGATTGCATGACAGAGTTATCGCCTTGTCTGAAGCCTTGCTTGGTAGAAAATGGCTCTATTAGATTTGTGCCTATTTTCACGAAAGATTTCGTATCAGTCAGTGTCATCCCGCAAAGTCGTATAAGCTTCGCGGGGATATCAAACTCAGCCATAGCATCTTATAATTTCTGTCTCCTCGAACTGTGAATGCAGTTTTGTAATGGATAAACAAATGATAAGTGTCGATCTGCATTTCTTGTGTTTTCTTTTCAGGAATTGTCAGAGGGTGAATATTTGGTCGGTCGTGAATTTACAAGTTCTATAGCAAGATAAGGTTCAACCAAGTTGTTATGGATAAGCTTTAGTCTTTTTAATAACAAACTAGGGAGGATCTTATATGCGATGGGTAAAATGTTAATCGCGAGATAGTTGGCGCTCATACGTAGATCATCTTTCTTAAACACAGGAAATAAATTACTCAGATTCCAATCATAAGGGATGCATTCCTTTAGTCAAATCGTATTTATGAATTAGTGCATTCACATTACCAGCTCATCGGCGCCGGCTTTAAAAAGCTCTGCTGGCAGTCCATCGACTCCCGCTGCTTTGTTGTTTGTAAGCCGTGCAATTGCCCTGATACCTGACCGGCCGATGTATAGTGGTTTGATTCCTGGCTCCATCTATGTTGTCGACAGCAACAACGCAGTATAAATGTCGAGTCAATCGGTATGTCTTGAAAAAGTCTCAAAAAGTGACGTTCGCATTCGTTGATAAACAATTAGGTGCAGTTTGTTGCGAATCTAAAATACGTGTTAATTCGCAACAACGCGAGAAGCATCCCATACCTTATTCATGAGGAGTAAAAGGAATTTAAGTTTTTTTTTAATTGCCGTGCTGATATCGTTTTGGCTCGGTGATGGACAGTCTACTCCATCGTCGATGATTGGTGTGATTTCGTCACTTATGATGTCTTCTGGAACTAGAAGAGATCGAAAGAGTGTCAGTGACCAGATCTCCGTCTTTACAGAAGGGGATCCCTGGTCCAAAACATTTGCTTTTTACCTATTGGCATAACTTACGGGCTTCACCTCTATCCGTATAATTTTCGATATTCTGGCTTTCTCTTTTCTTCCAAAGAAGCTTTTTCCGCCTGAAGAGGCGTGTCATCCCATCCTCTTCTCATTGTAACGCTCCGTCTTTCTTTCAAAATTTCGCGACATTTCTCATCGTACCTGGGCTTGTCTGAGAGTGGTTTTCCATAACCCATTGCTGTCATTGCGGCGGGGGTCATAGAAGTCGCAATATGTTGCCACTGGTAGTCGGGAACATCAGAACTGTTTAATGTTGTAAACACATTAAGTAAATACTAGAACTTATCAGCAAAAGAATTGATAGTTTTAGAACGAGGGAAAAATCCCACATAGTTATCTATAGTTATCATAGTTATCC
The DNA here is from genome assembly GCA_964034835.1 of Muscina levida. Taxonomy (NCBI): domain Eukaryota; kingdom Metazoa; phylum Arthropoda; class Insecta; order Diptera; family Muscidae; genus Muscina; species Muscina levida. Next base: position 30,548,851 of record OZ035883.1, on the reverse strand, counting down.
AGTCATAAATTATGTATTTCATGGCTCACGCTAATGACTGGCATACACATAGCGTTTTGTGTATTTACTGTGCACACCACATGTCGGCAAGGGTCATGATTAGAAAATATGTGTGATCGTACAGTAGGTAGAAAATGCCTTTCTTAAAGATTATGAACTGTGTATTTAGTATATAAGAGAGAAAATATCTTTGAATAAATGTCATTCACTTTAGTAACGTAACTGAGTGTGGCCGTATTATTTATCTCCTGACAGCTCGAATTGAGTTGAAAGTTGGAGTAGTCATCGATGTGCCATAACTGCACAATAACTATGGGGGTTTGTTTGGAGCAATTGATAGAGTTGGTTGAATTAGGCATTGGCTACCTCGGTGGTATGCAGCTTTGCGATGACTACCTTCCTTTGAGTTAAGTTATTGGTTTTTCGAACGACTAGTTTGCGTGCGTATCTTGGATGCAACTAGGTGGTGATCCGAGTCAATATCTGCACCGCGCATCACACGCACGTCCATAACGCTTGAGGCATGCATTCTATCGAATAACACGTGATCAATGTAGTTTTTGTCTTTTGATCAGGGGATATCCAGGTTGTCTTGTGGATATCTTTATGCGGGATTCTGGTTCCACTAACTACCATGTTTCTTGCCGACGCAAAGCTAACTAGTCTGAATCCGTTATCGGAGGTGTTTTTGTGTAGACAGAATTTTCCGGCTGCTAAGCCAAGAGCAGCTTCCCTTGCCATTTTAGCATTAAAATCTCCCAGCACCAAATGTTTAAGTCATTGGCTGCCCCGCGGTAATATATTCCTTTAGGCACCATAGCATGCATCTTTACTGTACTCGTCTTTGTCCTCCGTCGGGATGTGTAAACAAATCAGCGTGATGTAAAAATATTTCGTCTTGAGCCGGTTAGTGGCTATTCGACCACTTGCAGGATTAAACCACGAGACCAGATGTCGAAGTCTCTTACCGACTATAAATCCACATCTAAATTCGTGTCTTTGTACACGTCAGCTGTAAGAGATGTCACAGTTCTTTCTTCATGTGCATCCCTGCCCCATCCATCACTTTTTTTGTATGGCGGTGATGTCTGCCTTGTACGAGTATTTGTCGAGGACATCCGCAGTCTATATAGATGAGGGTGGCAGCGAAAAATCAACTTTTCGATAATGCCCGAGCGGAGTATTGTGTCAGTTGCCGTGCCCCAAAGAGCTCAAAGGTCATATCTATATATATATATGAAATTTAGGTTGTTGTTGTTGTACCAACAGGGGAGAAGTAGTTGGGGTGATAATTCTTTATACCGATTTTTAATTTATCGGCACTCGATCGGTCATGTAATCCGATTATCATACGATCATTGTTGGCAACTCTTGGCAACTCTTCTTTTATAGATAAAAAGGTTTGTGTCAAGGATTGCTAGTTGTTGTTGAGTTTTAACCACCATTTTCCTCCAGGATGTTGATAAATCTTTCCCTTTTGTCCTTGCGAAAGTATTTGAAAAGTTAATTTTTAATCGATGTTGATGTGGCCAGTGCCCCGGCAGGGAATCGAACCCGGCAGCACTGAGCTGAGGTTGGCTTTGTTGGATTGTATTTGTTAGTACCGCATAGACTCGAAAACGGCTCCACCAATCTAAGGTTACTTTCATTGTTGATATATTAAGAGGGGGTGACCGTTTCTCCAATCGCCTTGAAAATTTGTGTAAATGCATTTGCCAGCAAAGTTCGAGATCTAAAAAAATGGGGAAATCGGATCAGTGGGCTGTATCTCATGAACTATAAGAGGCATGTAGATATTTGGTATGTGTTGTTGGTACAGTATGAAGTACAGCCAGGGTGGAAGTGGGCAGTGTCACGCCCCATTTAAAAGAAACCGTTATAACAGCCATAATAGTATAGTAAGATATAACCAAGCTATTTGGAACCAAGTCGGCAAAAAGGGCTAAAGCGCCGCCCACACACGTCAGTATTTGACTTAAATATTTGCGAGAAAAAAAATTCAATTCCATAATCGAACATTAGTAAAAAACTATTTACTAAGTATTTACTTACAACCTGACCTTTGACCTCATTTGGGCACGGGAAATAGTTGTCCGATCTTACTGAAATTTCCGTCATATATTTCTTACATCAAGTGGCACAATATTCCGGTCGGGCATTTTTAAATTTCCGCACAAAAAATCGTCCATACATTTCGCTGCCGCCCTAATGTAGATCGTGGTGCTTCCAACGTTTGCGGGGGTCGTCAACATTTGTGGGGGTATTTGTTTTTTCTTTTTTTCATGTTTTCATAATAGTTTTAATTTTATATTTAAGGAGAGAGGCTTATTAGCCCAACGCGCCCGATTATAGGCTCTTGGGGCTGCCAAAACCATCTGTTACCTATTCCCTAAGACGCATCCATGTCAGCATGCCATTGCAATCGATCAGCATTGCGCCTGCTAACATTTGCTATCACTAAACGAATGTTCAGTGGCATGGCCCGGGGAACACGTAGTTATTCCCAAGTTTATATTCATGTTATAAAATCGCTTTATATATAACCAAGCAAGAAATATTCATTCCCAAGTAACAAAGAGGCCACTACATTCAAGGCCTTGATAATACCTTCACTTAAATTTCAAGTGCGTTGGATTGATTGGAGTTTATAATGCAGCCGATGACTGTTAACTATAAAACCCGGCAACAGCAGCAACATCAACAGCAACAACTCTCGAAAGCACTCATAAAAATTTCATAAAGTTTTCTTAAAGTTGCTACATTTATCCTTATTTTCCCCCTCTTACTGCTGTCATTTCTCCTTTTTTTACGCTTCGTCAATTGCAACAAACATACGTAGTGATTTGTAGCACTCATTAGGAAAATTGGTTAATTGATGAATAGGGCTAAAGGGGGAGAGATCTTTACAAAGAATGTGTGAGTGTGTATGTATGTGTATTTGCGCTTTGCTAACAACTTATACTTCTGTAAAAAGTTGCAACGTTCGATGTGTTTATACGTAAGAAAATTTAAAGCTTACACTAAGCAATGGTGCAGAGTATATTGGGACTCAAGTTCTTCTCTTGTGAAAAGATAGAGTGCGAAATTGTTGTTGTTTATTGTGTGCGAGTGTAGTGTCAAAAATGTAAGTGAATAATATTTTTTATCACACTTATTTTGAGTACTAAAAAGCTTTAAAAATATAATAAGTTTTTTTTTAGTAAAAAAATTTAAAATTGTATTTAAAATTATTAAAAATTATGTAAATTTGTACATTTTATAATTCTTTCTTCAATCGTTTAAATATATCCTTGACACTTCTACACTGTTTTGTTAACGCTAATAAGGCTTCCGACAAACTCTTTTTGCGACGCCTTAAATAGAATTCTGGTGGGAAATATATTAATCACACCCATTGTACAACACGCATAACATTAATTAGTGTTTCTGCGAAATATATTTATTCAAATTTAGCAAATCCACTTTGATGCAATTATCACGCGCAGGTGTTGAAAAATAAACAAGCAAAACACAAAAACAAACCACACACACACACAGGAGTCGTAGACTAGCAACTGTTGGTCGACCTTTAATTTGTTTTATATGTCAGTCATTTTATTAGATTAAAGAACAAACAACTAAGTATGTCAATTAAAATCATTTCAAATATGTACTTAATATTTTAACTTTTTTGCTTTTTGTTGTTTATTTTTGTCTGTTTTACTCTCTTGTGCTAATGTTAATGACAAGACAATCATCAGTGAAACTGTTTACTTCAATGACAATTACAAGGTTCATATAATATAATTACAGAGCATTAAAGTATATTTGCTTCATATACGAATGAAAATGATTATTTCGCGAACAAAAAAAAAACAGAACGTAATTAGTGAAATCAAACATAACGACTAAGAAAGAAGTAATATGAACGGTAGTCACAGGGCTACAATTAAAATGTAATTTTCTATTTTTTGTTTTTGTTGTTTTTTTGTGTTTCCTGTGTCCTTGAGCACCATGTGAAACAGAACTGCTCAGTAGCGTTTTTAAAATTGTGTATTCAATTGAAATAAAATCATAATTAAAATCAAATTGACTACTGTCAATAATATTTTTAAGAAGACGGGATATTTGGATTATTTTAGCTTTGCTTTAAAGGCAGTGGCGTAGCAAGGGGGGGGCGGGGGGGGCGGCCCGCCCCGGGCGGCAGATTTTAGGGGCGGCAAATTTTTACAAAATATAATATATATTTTTGTGTTCACTTTTTCATTGGAAATTTTATTACAACCTTCGAATTTCGTCCTAAAGCACATTCTCTTCCGTAATCTTCGGTTTCATGAAACCGGCAACTTCAGGCAAACAAGCAAACAACCCACAACGTGAGTGCAGAGAATCACATATTTTAAACATACAAGGCCAGAATATTGTTCAGCACATAAATTCGAACTTTGAGTCATCAGTAAAGCGTCCTGAGTCGTCATCGGATGCTATAAAAGGCGAAACAAGGAGATTTACCGTAGAATGGTTTTATCGAACATTGGCTAATGGTGAAAAAGTTCTGCGCACTTGGATGGCTTATTCTCCTTACAAAGCATCAATATTCTGCTTCTGCTGTCGGTTATTTGAGCAACCAAATGCACCGAATGGGTCCAAGTTTTGCTCATCTAACGGATTCAATACTTGGTGGAAACTAAATCCTAAGGTTTTAAATCACGAATCTAGTTCGCTTCACAACCAAAATTATTTTAAATGGAAAGAGCTGGAAACCAGATTTCAAAAAGGACTACTTATTGACAAAAAGGAGCAAGAAGTAATGGAAAAGGAATCAAAAAGATTCCAAGAAATTCTCGGCAGAATGTTCAATATTGTTAAATTTCTCGCAAAGCAAAATTTGGCCCTACGTGGACACAGAGAAGATGACACCAGCTGCAATAGAGGAAACTTTTTAGAATTAGTCCACCTACTTGCTAACTATGATCCAGTTCTTCGTGAACATCTTGTCAGAACAAATTTTAGTACCAAAATTTCGAGCACATATATGTCACCACAAATACAAAATGAATTCATAGCAACTTTGGGAAATGCAGTACGCAAAAAAATCATTGAAAGGGTTAAGAAAGCCAAATATTTTTCCATTATATTTGACAGTACCCCGGACATTTCTCACAAAGACCAAACAAGCCAAGTATTAAGGTATGTGGTAATCGAAAATCAAGAAGTCCAAGTTGTCGAATCATTTATAGATTTTATTGAAACGTACGATAAAACTGCTGAAGGAATTTCAAACATGATTTTGGACAAGCTTGAAGCTGATGGCTTAGATATAATGAACTGTAGAGGTCAGGCTTATGACAATGCTGCTGTTATGGCGGGAAAACATTCAGGAGTTCAGCAAAGAATTAAAGAAATAAATCCTAAAGCCGATTTCGTACCATGCTCAAACCATTCCTTAAACTTGGCCTGTTTGCACGCCGCGTCAGTTGAGGCCTGTGCAGTAACTTTTTTCGGTACCTTAGAACGTTGCTATTCATTTTTTGCCATGTCCACACATCGCTGGAACATTTTAGTATCAACTACTGGAAAAAGCTTAAAAAGGGTGCAAGATACACGGTGGAGCGCGAGAGCTGATGCAGTTATTATGACACGTATTCATTACAAAAACATATTGGCCACTCTAGAAAAGTTGACTGAGATGGATGAAAGTTTAAGCACTAGAGCTGACGCTGGAACTTTGGTAGTTGCGATGCAGTCATTTTCCTTCCTTTGTTTTTTAGGCCTTTGGCAACCTGTGCTGTATGAAGTAGAAGATGCTCAAAAATATTTGCAAACAAAGGGCCTTAATATAACACTAAGCGCCCAGAAAGTAAGTGCTTTGCAGACGACATTGTTAGAAAGGCGAGAGGAATGGACAGATGGCGCTCTTAGCTATGCAAAAGATATATCTGAAGACCTTGGCATATCTATAGAACCACCTAGGCGTAGAATTAAAAAACATATCTTTGACGATGGCAGTAAAGACATTAATTTGTCATACGAAGAAGATATAAGACGGAAACTATTCCAATCGGTTGACAAAATCATTATGGAAATCAAGGAACGGTTTCGGCAACTGCAGGACTTGGAGAGTAAATTTTCGTACCTCTCCCCTGCAATTCTGCTGGATTCGGATGACACCAAGTGGAACTTACTGCATGCAGCATGCAACATGTATGATGAAATCAATGTAGAGGATCTTAAGATAGAGCGCTTACGTCTACGAGCCTTTGTAGCTGTCTCAGGGAGCACCAAGCAAATGATAAAAGAGGACCCGCTTGCGCTACTAAAGTTCATCATTACATCAAAATTAGAAGACTCCGTACCAAACTTAATAGTTATTCTAAGAATTTTTCTCACAATTGCTATAAGCAATGCAAGTTGTGAGAGGAGTTTTTCCAAGCTAAAGTTAATCAAAAACTATTTAAGATCCACGATGAGCACATTACGGCTCACAAATTTGGCCATTTTATCAATTGAAGAAAAAATAACGGATTTAATTGATATTAAATATATTATTAAAGAATTTGCACTTCAGAAAAAAAGGAAAATAAAATTTTAAACAAAAAAGAAGTGAATTTTATTTTTAATTCATATAGATACAAAAGTTGGGGGCGGCAAATTTGGTTCCGCCCCGGGCGGCAGAGCCTCACGCTACGCCACTGTTTAAAGGTATAGCTAAAAACTGGTAATAGTCTTATAAATTGTATTTACAAGGCATAAAATGAGAGATGGGTACATATAAAGCTCTTAGATTTATTTGCAACTAGCTGGCCCGGCAGACTTCGTCCAGCCTCCAAATTTTTGTAAAATATGTTGAGTGTAGTTGAAATCTAAAAACGATTGGTTTATTTTTTTGACCTCAAAAATATTTCAATTTAAAGGGCGAGGTTTTCCCGGACAAATTCTGTTATTCATATATCTTAAAAATTATTATATATTATTATAAGAATTGCTAAAACGGATCAGCAGTGTCGTCCATGATGTGATGAAAACTTACTTATTGATAGGCAAATATTCTAAAACCACATTTTTAAGCCGATTGACTGACCTATAACTTTCAGCGTTGGTGTACTGGGTGATTGTACCTTTTTATCCTAAGGAGTACGAATTTCCAAAAATGCATTCATTAAGCTCAGCAACCCCATTAACCGTATGGTCTGGGTGATATCAACAGTTATTCCTATTTTCGTTATTGTCCCCTAAAATTTTAAAATCGGAAAAACAACTTTGTGAAGCTCTCTAATTCAGTAGAAAGTGCGCCATTATAAAAGTTAGTCATTCTTCTTTAAGCCTTTTTGCAGTCTGGGTGACCATCTACAGCCAATCCTTAACTTTCACTGAAATTTTGGGACAAATGGGCTCAACCGTTTTCACAATTAGTGGTGACATCAAAATGTACATCTTTTTTATATATATAGACTTCTGAATAACTATGATGTTAAAAAAGTGACTAAATGACATTCCAAAAATTAAGTGTATCATAAGCTAAACACCGGGAAACTGGTTCCAAACATACATTCAAAATTTTCTCATGCCAAAAAAATCATATATTTTAAGTTTAAGTAAAATCGGACAATCGATATTCAAAATCTTCTCATGCCAAAAAAAATCATATATAAATTTTCGAAATAATTCAACCCCAGCCAAATTATAATTCCATCATAGCGACACCTACCGGGACAATTTATACAAAAAAATTTTCTCAAGGTTCCACAAAAATAAATACTAAATTTCAGTTAAATTGATAGATGCATTAAAATTTTCAATATAAATCCACCCTAGCGCCATCTACCGGGTCCATTTGTACATACGATTTTTTCTGATGATCAAACAAACGTAGATTCTGAATTTCTGTTAAATTGGCCCATTCGTTAAAATTTTGATTGTAAACCGACCCCAGCGCCACCTACCGGGTCCATTTGTACATAAAATGTTTTCTCATGATCAAATGAATATCCATTCTAAATTTCAGTTGAATTGGTACATGCATTCAAATTTTCCATATAAATCCACCTTAGCGCCACCTGGATTTGATTTTTTTCAACACAAACAATCTACGGAAAATTTAGAATCGAATAAAAGAAAAATCTGCCAAATCGCTCCAGCCATTCTCAAGTGATGGTATGACATACGTGGACCATTTAATTTTTATATATATAGATAATGATACTACTGGAATATTTTCCAAAGCTGAACGCCGATGCAAATTGACAACGGATGTGGTCAAATTTAGATTTTTGCGCTGTCAGATTTTTGATTACCAGTGTTGTCTAATTTGACCATCTGCGTTGTCAAAATGTAACCATTACGGCCATTTGGATCTTATATATTGTAGGTCAAAAACTTTCCTCAAAATTTTCCAAGCAGTGGATGGGAAGAGACTGTGTTGCTGCGAACGGCGTCGGATCGATAAATTCGAGCGGCGATGGCTTGTTCTGTACGGACGGTATGGACTCGATAATGATGAATATTATCCAAAAGAGTAAATGGGGTCATGAATCGATCCATAGTGTTGCGTATTAGTTGCTCAGATGGACGATTATGTGCACCGTAAACTTGACGAAGTTTCTATAAGTTGGGAGAACAGTGGTCGATTTGTAAACATTCTCTGGTTTTTGTGGTGAATACACTAGAAACCAGTAAGAAAGTTTCAGACGGGAAACCCGACTTACATATACCCTTACCCTCTTTTCTAGTATATTGATATTTTTACTCGATTTCTAAAGTGGTCGGGATGGTACATTTGTATGGAAGGTACCAGAAGGGGCGTGGCTAGCCTTTTAATTTTTTCTCCAAAACTTTATCCTGTTATAAAAAAAAAACTTAATTTCCCTTTGCACCCCATGAATGAGGTATGGGATAGCTTCTCGCGTTGTTGTGAATAACACGCTTTCTATTTTTAGATTCACAACTAACGGCACCTACTTATTTATCGACGAATGCGAACGTCACTGTTTTCAGAAGCTCTTACTAGACACGACGATTGAATCGACGCTTAATACTGCGAAGTTGCTGTCAAACAACATTCGAGGGGAGCCGACAATGAAAGAACATTTTATTTATTTTTTTCTTTTTTTTTAAGATGACTGGAGCCAGGTTTGAACCTGCGATCTCCCGCATGGTAGTCGCTTGTTCTCACACTATGCCACGGCCGGTCCCTCTTTATCCTGTTATAGCTTTACTAAATACAGAATTTGGGTACGATGCCGATGGGTGTATTGATATTATTACTCGATTGGAAGGTTCCAGAATGGTCGGGGCAATGTAGCCCATTTGCAATAACGTAAGTAGTTTTGGGGAAATTCTAACTCGTGCAAAATTTCAAAACATTTGGTTACGGCTTTCGAAAGTTATCGTGCTTACCAGCCGGACAGACAGACGGACATGGCTCAAACGACTTTTCATAGACCGTAAGATACTTTGACCTCTGGTCGCGCGTTTAGTGACATATTTTTACATCACGTTGATTTGTGTATTCGCCCGACGGAGGAGAAAGACAGAGAGAATTCACTGTCCTAACCTTGACGTAAAAATTGTTCTGGGAGATTTTAATGCTACAATACGAAGGGTTAATGGTCTTGGTTCATTAGTCGGGATATTCAGTCGACACAATAACACATTCAAAAACGCTTTAAGACTAATTAGCTTCCCTTCGGCAGAAAACATGGAAGTGATAAGAAACAGATTATACTGGCTGATCAAACGACAAGAAACCACATAGATCACGTGGAAATCGATGGAAGTTATGTCTCATGTGCTTTATCCGTGCGTGTTTGATGCAAATATTGAATCGGATCTCTACCTAGTGACAGCCAAGTTACGCAGGCTAAAAACGCTCGTAGCTAAACGCAAAGGAAGCCAGACATCACAAAGCTGCATACCAACGAGATAGCCAATGCCTACTCCAACAACTCTCTCAATTACTGCAGACAAATCCCCCTTATTCTGATGTTTGTGAAACACGGTGGCAGCATTGTGCCAATTCTATGACCACTGCCGTAATTATCGTGCTGGATTATGGAAAACCACGCTCAGACAAGGCCTGGTATGATGAAAAATGTCGCGAAATGTCTAATCACGTGCTGTGACGGAGCGTTATAATGAGAACAGGAGGGAAAAGACACGCCTCTGCGGAAAATTCGATAATTACAGGGATAGAGGCGAACCCGAAAGTTCAACCAAATGGTTAGAAGCAAAAGTTTTGGAACAAGGATCATCACCTGTAAGGACAGAGGCGAAAATCAGGTCACGGACACACAGAGTGTGCTGCAAATACGGCGGGCTCACTTTCGTTTTCTTCCCCTTCCCAAAGGCAGCATAAGTGACGAAATTACGCCAATCATCGACGACTAAGTAGATTGTCCACCACCGCACAGTGGAAAATGGTAGAGTAAGGCCAGCCCATAATTCATTTTTAAAAAGGTTCGAATTACACCATAATTTATTTTTATCGAAAAGCTAAGATGTCGAACTTAATAATTTGAGGAAAATAGTTGATGTTTGGTCAATAGTAATACTCGGAAATAAGGACCGTATTCACATCTTTTTACGACAACGATTTATTACTATAAAAATGAAACATATTTCAGAGCATATTTTTAATATTATTCACATTACGATTGAGGATTTATATACCTTATTGGAAAGGTAATTTGATGTAGAATTACAAGATAAATAAACTGACGAAGTTCAAATATTCTCCGATCGTCCGTTCGGAGGTTATGAAAGAAATATTAATTATCCAAAAATATGTAATTTTGTATGGGAGGTACCAGAAAGGGTGGGGCTATTCTGCCCATTTACAATACCATCAGTTCGTTTTAAAAAAAACATTAATACTGGTAAATTTTTATACCGATCCGTTAAGGTTTACTCGAGTTATCCTACTCACCAGCCATCCAGCCAGCCTGCCAGACAGACGGACATAGCTCAATCGTCTTAAAAAGTCCTGAAACGAATTTGATCTTAAAATACTTTGGGTCTAACTCGTCTGTTTTAATGCCTTACACTGTTTTTCGTATAAAAAATAGTAACAAATACATGTACAAGTCCTCTCTATATGCTAATAGTAAACTTCTTACCTTTATTCTGAAATAAGTTCTGGTTTAATTTGGCTCATATTTTATAGAATAATTCCAAATACATTTAAGATTATTCGTGCAAAATTTCAGAACTCTATCTCTAAGAACAAAAGAGTTACAGATTTTTGATCCGATAAGGACTAAAATTTTCCACTGTGCACCGAGCCAAAACGAGATAAGCACGCCAATTGCACAGCTTAAAAAAAAAGCATCGGTGGCCGATGGACTGTCGGCAGAGCTCTTCAAAACCGGCGGCGATGAGCACCAGCTCATAAACACGATTTGGCTAAATACATGCATGCCCGAAGATTGGAATCTGAGTGGTCTTGTGCTTAATATAGGCGATCCAAGTGTGGGTACCAACTATCGCGGGATCAGCCGTTTACCCATCGCTAACATGGTCCTGTTTAGTGTGTTATGTGAAGGTTAGCGAACCTGATTGGACCTGGTAAAAACCACGACCGACAAGATATTCGAACTACGGCGAATCCTGGAGAAAACCCAAGAAAAGCAGATCGATTCCATATCTATATACCGATATCTATTTATCGATTACAATGCTGCATTCGACAGTCCAATACGACAGAAATTATTATATGCTATGCTGAGTTTGGTATCCCCTCGAAGCTGATACGACTTACGACACGAAGTTTTTTTTGTGAAAATAGGCAAAAATCTTATCGAGCCATTTTCTATCAAGCAAGAATTTAGACAAGGAGAAAGTCTGTCATGCGATCTCTTTAATATCATACTGGAGATGATCATGCAAAAGGCTACAGTAAACAATACTGGTACCATTTTTGATAAAAACTCACATTCTGCCCGCGTATGCCGATGGTTTAGATATAAATGACCAAAGACAGCGGGATGTTGTTGAGAGGCAGTCGGCATAAGTGGGTCTGGTAATAAATGGGGACAAAATCAATTTAGATGTTTCAACGAACAAAAAGTCTACTCGTTTGGAGTGTTGCGTGAACATTGACAACTAAAACAGTGAAGTGGCTGATGATTTTGTCTATCTTCTCTTCGTCGTATACAAAAATAATAATTGAGCTTGTAAATTAGGAGACGACAATTGAACGCAAACCGCTACTAGTGTGCCATATTTTAACAAACAATAATCCAACTCAACCGGACACTGATCTTACATGTCTTTCTCTACAACGCAGAGTTCTGGGCAATAACACAAATGGATCATTATATTCTATGAGTCTTAGAGAAAAAATACTTTGCACAATATTTAGACTCATCATCGTTAACGACGTTACTGTCGTCGAATGAAATATGAGGTGTGTGAGATGTATAACGACATCGACGTAGTCCATCGCTTTCAAAGCCTGAGCGGCTAGGAAACGTTGTACGAATAGATGAAAACATTGTAGGTCGAAAAGTCTCCGGCAATAAACTAGCCTAAAACTGCGACCTCAATTTCATTGGATGGACCAGGTGAAAGAGCTGTTATCTAAACTTGGTGCGACGAACTATCAACGGAGCGCAAAGCCTGAAGGCTACTGATAGGTTAATATTTTGTTGCTGCAACCAAATAATAAGAAAAATATTTCATCAAAATAGTCATGGTTAACATCAGTAATTTGGTCCACAAATAAGATATAATGAAATACTTTTTCAGTTTAACAAAATTAAATTTTTCGAACATGAAAAAAGGTAAAAATTTGGGTAAATTATTGCCTTGTTTTCATACACCTAACATCTGAGCTAAGAAAACAAATCGTATTTAAAGCAAATCCAAGAATAAATATAAAAAATATTACCTATTATGTAGATTTTTGACCTCATCTTTAACAAAAGAAAATAATTCACTAACCTAATTTGTAAACACAACAAACAAACTCGTATCTCATAAGCTCTTCATTAATATGTATCATTAACTAATATCGCTTAACGGTACCACTAGTTGCGCCTAGCCTTTATTGTCACAATGCTCAATTCACGTTAATGCCGATTTATTTCCATATACATATATACATCCATTGATGTGGTATTACATTGGTAATACTATGACCTTAATTAGACACATTAAAGCAAATATTTAGCCTTTTTTACACTTTTTATTTACGCGTATAAATCTATCAGTTGGAAAATCTGTATCTGTATAGAATTACATTACCATTATACGTTTAGTTAAACATTAACTCTCGTAAAATATTTACAAACTATAAAACGCCAATCTAATGTAAACAGATCTATATAGAACATTTAATTGTTGTTCCTGCAGTGATTGTTGCTGCAACGTAAAATGTTTGGCACATACAAATACATACAAGAAAAACCTCATGTACAATGTGATACAATTAACACACGACATTGATGACTGTATAGCTAAATGCATAGGTATATGGTATATGTAGTTTTAGTTTTAGAAAAAGTTTTGGAATTTGTTTTTGATAATACTGTTTAACAAAATTTATCTTTGTCTTGTCACACGAACATTTTTGTGCTATGTAGCGGGTGTTTTTTCTAGAGGATTATAACTTTTTTTTTTTATTAAAAACAATATTTAATTCCAACTGGATAGTACGAGTACTTCGCCTGTCTTATTCAAAGCGTTTTGTAGTCAATCTAGCGGAGTTAATAAATTTTATATTCAGCTAATTTAAGTCATCTAACTATTTTCCTATATTGCGAGATACATAACATTACGAAAACAATTGCTGTAATTGCTGTGAAACAAAGCCACTCTAATAGAGTTTTTTTTGTTTCCGCTGCTATACAGATACACATTGTTCATGCCCATATTCTTTAGCATGTATAGATAAAATCACTAATAACAACTAATTGTAGTTCCTATACAGCTATGTTGTATGTATATAGCAAACGTAATTGTGAGTGCACTTATGGTATCCTATTAATAATATTAATTATATTACTTACTTACTTACTTAAGTGGCGCATTACAACTTACGAACGTGGTTCATAAGTTTGAGGCCTGAAGTACTAAAGAATTCCACACGCTTCGGTCTTCTGCGTGTGTTCTCCAGATAGTCCTACCAGATGGTGGCACGTCGCCTACCACTTGGTCCTTCCAACGGAATTAGGGTCCCCTGCTCTGCGCCGTCCTTCAGGTTTTCCTTCAAACACCTTTCTCGCTGGAGCATTTACATCCATCCTGGCAACATGGCCCAGCCATTGTAGTCGTTGCATTCCGACTCTTTCAGCTACGTCGATGTCGTGGTAAAGCTCATACAGCCCATGGTTCATCCGATGGCGAAACTCGCCGTCGACACAGATAGGTCCATACATTTTTCGGAGTACTTTTCTCTCGAATACTCCCAGGTTTTGTACACAGAAAAAAAACATAATTGTTGTTAAGTAATTAAATAAAATTGTTAGCATTCAACTTTGATTTATAACAATTTTTCCATTTGAGACTGGTTGTAAATTGTCATAATTACAAATTTTCTAATACTGTTCAAATTCAACAAAAATACAAAAATTGTAAATGTGACAACACTGTTTATTGTTTTTACAATTTCTGTTGTTGGCGCCTTTTTAATTAAATATTTAATTGTATTGACGAAATGGTATTTAATCCCAATAAACATTGATGTATGCCGGCTAATAAATAAATGTTTTCCAAATATTTTAGTTAATTTTTCAAAATTAGTTTGCGAAGTTAACGTTTTCCAAACCTTTAGTAAATTATTTACAAACACTTTGTAACAGATTTGTAAAAAAAGAAACAAACAATTGCCCAATAAACATTGATGTAAACTGGCTAATAAAAATATGTTTTCCAAAGATTTAAGTTAAACTTTTCCAAATTAGTTTGTGACATATTTGTGAAAAAAATAAAATACATTGCTTTTGTAAGGTCGAAGTCTAGACAGAAAACAACAGTTAGAATTTTTGTTTACATATTTCTTTTCGTCTTGGCATTTAGTGTTACATATTTGCTGCTGCTGAAATATTGTCGCGTTTCGTGTAAATGTAAAAAGTCCTTATAAATATAGAAGAAAGGGTGCGGAAAAGAAGACCAAAAATAATAAAACTATTAAAAAAGAACTGAAAATAAAAGAAATCAATTGAATTGAAATTATATTGACAAAACTTTTGTATTTGCTTTGGAATGGTATTTATATCCAATTTGGAAATAGATAAAAATAAAAATTTACCACAAGCTTTCCAACTTTTTTATGATGTATTGCATATCAAGTTTATTCCCAAATATTTTCCAAACATGAATACAATTGTTCAATAAGGGATCCCTTTCGCTTATCCAATAATTGGAAAATAACAAGTAACAATGCCTGCGATAAAGGTTTTCCAAACATCATGATTACTAATGTAAGCTTATAGTAAATTTATAATAACTTTATATTGTTTATTGGGATATAACAATTCATTTGTCGTAATTTTTTTCTGTGTATGTCCGTTGTCGTCAGCACCCATGATTCGTCAGCATACAAAAGAACGGGTAAGATTAGCACCTGGTAAAGCTGTTTCTTAGCATTCCGAGATAAGGTGGTATTACTAAAGTGCTGCCGAAGTCCGTAAAAACATCTATTGGCTAGCACTATTCTCCGCTTAATTTCTTGGCTGACATTATTTTTCTTATTAACGGAAGATCCGAGGTAGGTAAACTCATCTACTACCTCAAAACAATAATTTTCAACGTTGACGCTGCGTCCTCATCTAGAGGACTCTTTGTTTGTCGAGATCATTAATTTTGTTTGTCCTCGTTGACCGCTAAACCCATTTTTGCCGACTCCTTTTCTAGTGATGAAAAAACTGCAGTAACGTCCCGCAGATTTCGGCCAATGATATCTATATTATCGGCGTAGGCTAGTGGCATATGGCTTTTGTGGAATATGGTGCCAGACATGTTGACACCAGCCTTTCTCATCGCCTTCTCCATAACTTTATTAAATATTGTACAGGACAGGCTATCGCCCTGCCTGAGGCCTCTTTCCGTGTTGAATGGTTCAGACTGATATTTACCAATCTTAATCGAGGATTTGGTGTTCTCTAAGGTACATCATTCACACAATATGCTTAAAAGGACCTTGTACTCAATTGATAATAGGCTTATTCCACGGTAATTCTTACATTCACTACGATTTCCTTTCTTGTATATGGGACATAACAGACTGAGACTCCAATCCCCGGGCATGCTCTCCTCTTGCTAGATGTTCTCCATAAGCTGATGCATGCTCCTAATCAGCTCCTCCCCGCCAGCCTTAAACAATTCAGCAGGGAGACCATCGGCTCCAGCAGCTTTGTTGTTTTTAAGGCGGAAGGTTGCCACACGTATCTCGCTCTGGCTCGGAGGCGGCCAGTAAACACCATCGTAATGGATTGGAGCGGGGTCTTCAGGAGTGGTGTCTGCATCCAATAAATTTTTAAAATGATTTCTCCATATCCTCTAAACGTTATCCGGGTCCGTCACTAGCTGACCATCGCTGTCCTTGCAGGAGGGTAACCCTGTTCCACGCATTCTCGCCTTAACTCTCTTGTAGAATTTTCGAGCTTCCCCTCTGCATCGGAGCAACTCTGTGCACTCATCCTGCCTCATCTTCAGCTTCTCCTTTTTTTTCCGTCTAAAAAGACGAGTTGCCTCTCGTCTCTTCTCCCTGTGCCGTTCACGAACAGCTCGCGTTGCCATTGGCTGCAGTTTCGCCCTGTATGCAGCAACCGTCTCTCTAGTAGCATTGCGACATTCATCATCGTACCAGGCATCTTCTTGAGACGGCTTTGAGTACCCAAGTACGCTTCTCGCAGCCCGTTCCAAGGAGTCGGCTATATTTTTCCACTGCGAGGTTATATTGTCAGGGGTTGGAGCATTCCGCATTGAGTTAGGTGGTTGGAGTAGGCGTTTGCTACCTCTGTGGTCCGCATTTTACTGATGTCCAGCTTTCGTTGTGCCTGGTTACGTACGTTTTTCGCCATGCTTAGCCTTGTGCGTACCTTAACTGCGGTAAGGAAGTGATCGGAGTCAATGTTCGCACCCCTAATCACTCGTACGTCCAGAACACTCGATGCGTGCCTTCCATCGACTACCACATGATCAATCTGATTCCTCGTCAATTGATCTGGAGATAACCATGTTGCCTTATGATTATTTTTATAGTCAAATCTAGTGCTGCTAACTACCATATTTCTTGCCGCTGAGAAATCAATCAGTCTGATGCCATTGTTCGACGTTTCGGTGTGCAGACTGAATTTTCCGATGGTAGGCTCAAATGCGGTTTCCCTGCCTATTTTAGCATTAAAATCGCCTAGTACAATTTTAATGTCATGGCTCGGGCTACGATCATATACATTTTCTAGGCTCTCGTAGAACTCGTCTTTGTCCTCATCGCTTTTCTCTTCTGTCGGAGCGTGGGCACATATAAGTGTTATGTGGAAAAAGTTTGTTTTGACTCTTATGGTGGCTATACGTTCACACACCGGGTTGAACCTTGAGACTAGGTGTCGTAGTCTCTTGCCAACCACAAATCCACATCCGTCGCACGTCTTCATGCGCGAGCACCCGTGTCCCGTCCACCGGATTTCCTGTAAAGCGGTTATTTCAGCCTTGTATTCTTCGAGGACTTCCGCCAGTTGGATGGAGGCACCTGGTCTATACAGTGTTCTAACATTCCAGGTGCATATCCTTAAATCATGGTCCTTAATTCGTTTGCGGGGTCAACATTTTGGGAGGTCCATTTTATTCTTTTCTTACTTCTTTTCAATAAAATACATTGTATTTTATTAAACCCATTGCTATAAGAATATGTGACACGATCACATATTGTAAAAACAACTGGGAACGATCATAGTTAACTGCTGTCGAATATCTTAAAAGTTTATATTCATTCGCAATCCCTATCCTACCATATTAACCAGCCATACAAACATTATTCAATCGCCTTAAAACGAGTTTTGGCTTAAGATACCTATGAACTACCTTTTCATTTTCAATGCATTGCACTGTTTCTCGAGTTAAATTCTATATAGCCTCATCCTCTATGGATGAGTATATAATTAAAAAAGGAAATGCAATCATAGAAAACTTTTTGACCTTCTTCAAAATAAATCAATGGTAGTCTATTTCTTATGTTGGCCAACCATAGAAGATATCTATGAACACGGTAGGCAGTTTTTTTTGTGAAATTTTATGATTTTTATTTAAGAAAAGGCGTTTTTATGAGTTTTTCAAAAAGTTTATTCTTCCTACAGACGACAAAAATTTTGCCTTAATATCAATTAATTTTATTGTGGCTTAGATGTCTCATTCAATGTGATTCTCATGAAATCATCCAAAACCTGCAACTATTTTATTAAACTCATCTGCTTAGAAGGCCATAAAAAGTGTTAAATTAGTATTTATTTGCACATCAGTCTACGTTATTGTACTGCAGCGTATTGCCAATACTATACAATTTGAATTGTTATGTCCACTAAAAGCAATAAAAATTCTTCCCTCCTTGATTTCAATTCTATCGCTGATAATTTTTTAGCTGCACAAAAAATCCTATTGTTATTGCAGGTATTCGTCATAATAAAACTATAAAAGATTTATCGTCTGTCGTAAAAATCACACTAGTTTACAAAAAGGAAATTTGCCATAGATTTACAGCTATACAAATTGTTGCCCGCGGTGGATAAAAAAAAAGAAATAAAAACTAAAGATCGTCAATAGAAAATGTTGTGTATATGTTTGCGTGTGGTTAAGTAATTAAAACTTTATTAGAAGTGAATTTGTTATAGGGTAGTAAAGCGAATAGGTTATTGAAAAACAAAATTTGACAAAAGGTGATTTGATCGATTAGAGACCAATTTAAGAGACCAATAATAAAGTGTTAGGGTTGATTTGCTAACATATTAAAAAAAGTTTAATTTATTTAAGGGGATCACACTGTATTATGTTACAAATACAGATCATTTTACGTTGCATCCCATGACTTTGAAAATTGGTATAGATTCGTATACATATTCCATTAAAAAATGGTCATGATCGGACTAAGGGGTATAGGCTCAGCTAATACAACCCCATTAAAAAAAATGTCATATCAGGCTTAATATCAATCTGTAGAATCTGTAGCTCGCTTTAGCTCAACTTGTAAAGGATTTTTAATGAAAAATAATGGAATCTGTAACTTTTCCTCCAAAGAAACTCTTGGGATTTTCGTGGAAACCCACTTTTCCAAAAATTACATGGTCACTTGTCATTATCCAGAATGACTTGTACAATGGTCAGGGCTAATCTAAATATCGTTCTCTCGATAGTGTACAGGAAGAATCTGATATAGGCCGTCAAATGCTTTAACAAGAGACATATCATGCAGTTGCTAAACGTAGTTGTCAGGGACTGCCACATTTTGGGATTTATTTCCAACATTTGGAAGCACACTAAAGGGATTTTCATCCTGAAAGTTGCCAAATGCTCTCATGTCAAACCAAAAGATTTTCGACAGACCAGTCTCCCATCTTTCGTTATTTTTTATATCATCACCCTTAGGTATGAGGATATTTATCATTTGATACGACCCAAAAGTGTAACACATAGAACGAGTGACTTTAGACCCTAAGTTTCTTTGAACCAAATTCGATTCATGAATTTTAAAGTCGTTTGACCCATGTCCGTCTGTCTGTCTGTCTGTCTGTCCGTCTATCTGGCTGTCCGGCTGGTTCGCACGATAACTTTCGAAAGACGCAACCAAATGTTTTGAAATTTTGCACGAGTTAATATTTCCCCAAAACTACTTACGGTATTGAAAATGGGCTACATGACCACGCCCCTTCTGGTACCTTTCAGACAAATGTGCGATTCCGCCCACTTTAGAAATCGAGTAATAATATCAATGCATCGAACTCGATCGTTCCCAAATTCTATATTTAAAGCTATAAAAGGATAAAGTTTTGAAAACAAATTGAAATTCTAGCCACGCCCCTTCTGGTGCCTCCCATACAAATGTACCACTCCGCCCACTTTAGAGATGGAGTTATAATATCAATACACTCGACACGATCGTGCGCAAATTATGTATTTTGTTAAGTTATAACAGGATAAAGTTTTGGAAAAAAATATTGGAAGGCTAGCCACGCCCCTTCTGGTACCTCCCATACAAATATATTTTTACGCCCACTTTAAAGATGGGGTAGTAATATCAATAAATCCAAGGCGATCGTACCCAAATTCTTTGTTTTTGTAAAGGTATAGCAGGATACAGGTTTTGAAAAAAAATCTTGAAGTGTAGACACGCCCTATCTGTTACCTCCCATACAAATGTACCATTCCGCCCACTTTAGAAATCAAGTTATAATATCAATATAGTACAAAATTTTTTGTTTTATTGAGGGTGATGGTATATGTAAGACGGGTTGGCCGACTGAAACGTTCTTACTGGTTTTTTACTATTTTTTTGGTTATTATAAATCCATAGTCGATGTAATATTCCATAGAATTTACTATTTAATTCTCATGCTTGGCTACACTAAAGGAAGGTCAACTAATGCAGCTCTTCACTCTGTAGTCAATACAATCGAGAATTCCCTTGAGAATAACATCTAAGTCTTCAATAATATTTTTCCTACGGCAAACTTTAACAAATTACAAAATCTGTGGTTTGACAGTTCAGTGACAGTGACCTAATTGAAATGCTTCTAGTGAAAGAACCGTCAGTGCTGAAGGGAGCATGAGCCACAATTGCTAAGAACATTAACAGAGGGATATCTGAGAGAGGATTTTGGTTCCTACTTCTATTGTTAACATTAGTCTCCAATAAGAGATGGCCGAATGTCAGGTAATTACCTACGCCGATGGTCTTGTCATCATATGTACTGATAGAACCCTTAAACCAGTTAGCATTAGCACAAACCGCCTACTTTATATGGTATCAAACCGGACCCCCAACAGCGGACTATCGCTAATACCACAAAACTAGTAAGGTAATTATCTTCGGCTATCCCGAAGTTCAGATACCCTTTATCATTTGTAAAAATGGTGATAAAACTCGTATTTGCACTACAACTATATTTTATTAACCTCTGTAACTGCAGGGACAGACAGACGGACTTTCCAAAAAAGAGGGAGTTTGTATGGGAGATGGGAGCAGTTTTTGTCCGATCTTGCTCATCTTCGAACTTAACCTCGATCTAAGGATTAAAAGCTAGCACATTAAATTTAAGCTCGATATCTTTTAAACGGCCGTGGCATAGTGGTTAAAACAAGCGACTACCATGTGGGAGATCCTCGGTTCGATTTCCGACTCCAGTCATCTACTTTTATCTTTTATTGCCCCCCTCGATGTTGTCGACAGCAATTTCGCAGTATAAGAGTCTAGTCATCGGCGTGTCTAGTAAAAGGTCTCAAACAGTGACGTTTGCATTCTTCGATAAACAAGTAGGTGCCGTTTGTTGTGAACGACGCGAGAAGCATTCCACACCTCATGGCATGGGGTGTAAACTGGTTTCGCAGTTTCCTGGCTTTAAAGGAATGTATTGGGTAATTCGGGGTTGATGCCCGAAATCATGTAATAGATTATGCGATCTTTAGTTATAATTTACTATGTGGAAGACGTCTATGATTGGAGCAGCCAGACAATTTCTAGTTTTTTATGGGTTTCGATATACGTTATTGCTTGTCGATGTATGTGAATTATATTTGAGAGGGTCAGAATCAAAAGGGTGCAAGTAACAAAAAGTAAATTTCTAGATAAAGTTTCATATTGTAGTGCAATGCAGTTACTTGAACTGGTAACAAAAATTGATCTCATCTCATTCTAGTAGACAGAGATCGTATCAAAGAACAAGACTGCATACTTATCTCAGTTTTTGTCTATTTGTCAATTGCACCCCTTTGCTTTTGACCCCTTTATTTGTTGTACACAGCTCAGATTTTTTTTTAAAATCTTCTTATTAAATCTCAAACAGCGTCAGTAATTTACAGCGATTTAACTGTGGTGCCTCCCTGAACCATTTCGCAGTGCCTTAAGTCTCGTAAGAAGAATTTTTACCATTTACCTTAACCTGACAGAATGTTCAGCTTCTCCACTAGCCACAGAGTTATCATAGTCATCAACATCCACTGCATTCTTTGTCTTATGTGGCAATCCAGATTTGATCGTCCGTATGTAAATGCATACAAAAGCAGTGTGGTCACCCTGGTGGGTATCGGTAAGCGACGTACATAAAAACCTTTGGTAAGGCGAAGGTTAACTACGGCTGTAATCGCGGTAACAGATAGACGGAAACCCCCCAAATAGGGGAGTTTGTATGGGAGGTGGGAGTAGTTTTTGATCTTGTTAATCTTAGAAATTAAACCTTGCTAAGAGATTACAAGCTTGCATGCCAACTGTCAGCTCGATAGCTCCTTAATTACCGCTGTAATCGCTGGGACAGACTCCCTAAAAGGGGCAAATTTTTTGACCGATCTTATTCATCTAACAAACTTAAGCTCCGCCGATAATAGAGAAGATAGCATAATAAAAATTTCAGCTCGATAGCTCTTAAACTAAAGCTGTAATATTAGGGACAGACCCCAAAAGTAGTTTTTGACCGATCTGGCTCATCTAAGAACTCAACCTATGCTTAGAATAGGGAAGCTTGTGTAAAAAATTTATGAATGATTGCCCTAAACTCCGGCTGTAATCGCAGGGACAGGCCCCAAAAAGGGGGTTTGATTGGGAGTAGGGGGTAGTTTTTGACCGATCGGGCTCATCTTAGAATAGAAGTTTGCATTCCAAATTTCAGCTCGATATCTGGCACAGACAGGCTGTAATTCCATGGACAGACGGTCATCTTAAAATCGACTCAGATTTCGATGCTGATCAGTTATATACATATATATATTGCCATACCTACCACTCCTCCTTGGGCGTTACAAATTGAAGAACAAAACTAATATACCCTTCACTCCGTTCGACCGCTAGGAGAAGTGTATGCAAATGATTTTATCCTGTAACGGACTACTGTATCCCGGACATATGACTTATAACTAACACAGAACAACATTTTTCAGCTCATTGATTTGGGACTCAATTCTGAGAGCTGCACGTGAAAGTAGCCCCAACAAGAAGAAGTTATGCATCATCCGTTTGTTAAGTAACATGCCATAATAATTTAATATCGATTTGAAGTTAGTAAGTATCGTATAGGGAAACTTGTCATGTTTTAGGCTATTTTGTTTGAAATAACTCGGGCTAGCTGAAACAAATTTAAAAAAAAAATGTAAAATTACAATTCCTTTTATCTGTTCATATAACGTTTCCCTACATAAGCAACAGTTTCACTTTTCCATTCATCAAATGATTTTGAACTGGGTTTATTTTGGAGCAGTTACAATAAAACTGTTGTGCTTTGTGGCGTATGATTAACATGGATAATTACTTATGATAATCATACGCCACCATATAACAATATAATAAAAGAGCCGAAAACGTGACAAATTTCCCTATACGATACTTACTAACTTTAAATCGATATTAAATTATTATGGCATGTAACTTGACAAAACTAATGATGCAGAACTTCTTCTTTTTGGGGCTACTTTCACGTGCAGTTCTCAGAATTGAGTCCCAAAATCATGTGTTGTGCTGTGTAATCTAAGGACTTTTATTACGAATAGAAATATCTGGAAAAAGTCACTTAATTAAATACCTGCATATTGCATCTACATTGGCCAATAAAATATTGAATGATAAATGGAGACATACTACGACTTGTGAACAAGCTAGGGCAATCTGGCCCCAGATAAACAAAAATAGGAGGTTCAAATAGGTACCAGAAGGGGCTTGGCTGGACTTCCAAGTTTTTCTCCAAAACTTCATCCTATTGTAGTTTTACTAAATACAGAATTTGTGATCGATGGCGTTGGGTGCATTGATATTATTACTTGATTTAATCGATGGCGGATGGTACAGTTGTATGGGAGGTACCAGAAGAGGCGTGACCATGTAATCAATATGCAATTCCGTAGTAGTTTTGGGGAAATAGTAAGCCATGCAAAGTATCAAAACAATTGATTACGTCTTTCGAAAGTTATCGTGCGTACCAATCGGTCAGACAGACAGACGAACATGAATCAAACGACTTATAGAGTAATGAATCGAATTTGGTTCAAAGAACCATAGGGTCTAAAGTGACTCCTTCTATGCGTTGCACTTTTGAGTCGTGTCAAATGATATGTAGCCTCCCACCCATAGGGTGAAGGTCTAAAAATGATGTTGTTTGTCTACGTATTCAATTCTCTGGTTATCTTTTAAACAGTTCAAAATATTGCTTTATTTTTTTTCCAAAATCCTAACTGATTCCACACCAAAGTTCAGCAAAACCTCCACTTCCATCCAATTTCTATCTACTGCGATTTGGTTTTTATATTAAACGTTTTGGTGGCCCCTTTTCCGTTGACCGTTTTTTTTTTTGTTTGTTTTTGTGTAGCCAATAACATTTTAGTACTGTTTATATACGATATGTTGATAAAATTACATATGTGGGTATACAATTACACATAAATGCATTAAGAAAATTACAACAAATGGTATAAAAGTAAAATAACAATTATATAATATAATTATACACATACACACACTGATTGTATAGACAGTACAATAAAAACCACATAATAAAAATAAAACAAAACTTTAACCAACACCATCAATGAATACGACGACAACAACAACCGCCTAAAATTAACAATAATGACAAAGAGTGTTGGAGTAAAACACAACAAAACAATACAACTGAACACTGAAAAAAAAACATTAATTAAGCCATTATTAAGGCTTTTTATTGCCGCGTAATAGTAGTGGTTGGTAGGTAAGGTAGTTGTTATGCTACCAAACACCGTAACATGCACACTCATACACACACACACATACACGTACTCTTAAAACCAAATCAAAAATCGATAAAACCCCAAAACGCAAACGAATCAATGACATGGAATATAACAACCCAGCGGCGGAAATCATGAGAAGGAAGGCCTTCGTTCATGAGTTTGAAGGCCTTCTTTTGGATCCAGTATGCCTTCCTTGGCCTTCTTTCTTCCTTTCTTTTTTTACATTGCGTGACATTGGAAAATAAGGCCTTCCGTCGCCGGTTTCCATAAGAAGGCCTTATGGATGCTTTCTATAAGAAGGCCTCATGGAAACTTTCTGTAAAGGGGCCCTATGGATGCTTTCTATTAGAAGGCATTATAGAAGGCCAGCATACACATGAAAAAATAATGACTTGCAAATAAAAGAAAAACTATACAGTGCACCCTCAAATTATTTAGTTTTTTTGAGATCGCACCGGTTATTTTTAGATATTTCTCACTTATATATATTTTTCTCTATACTTACATTTTTTTCCAACGACAGTAAACATTGCTGGAGTTTGAACCCACTACCTCGTGATTGTTAGTCAGCCATGCTACTGTCTAGCCTATGAAGATGCATTCGAATTGTGTGGTTGAAACTAATGATACACTGTTTAAAAAAACCCCCTTCCACGGAAATTAACAATTTTTTCCATTTAGAAGACATCCAATACCCCTTATATTTGGAAGCGAGAGGGTATGTGTATGAAACCCCTCTGCCTTCTTTTCAAAGGCCTCTGGCAGGCCTTCATAAAAGTTGAAAAAAAACGTATTAACAATTCTTTTCATTTATAAGGCATGCAATACCCCTGTTATTTGGAAGCGAGAGGGGATGTGTATGAAATCCCTCTGCCTTCTTTTTACATGTCTTTGACAGGTCAGTCCATAAAATGCCTAAATCTGATGAAAAATCATGCGTTCTGTATTCCTTATTTGAAATGTTATTCCCAAACAATGACTACTGCATGCATTATATGAGGAAGGCCTCTCAAATTCCGCCGCTGGGAATGTATCATTTTGGAGTGATAGTGTGTGCCTGAGTGTGTGTGTGTGTATGTTGGCGTTAGTGTTTGTCTGTGTGGTAGCAACTACCCGGACTGGCAGCAAGCACATCGGTGTGAATTCAACCAGCCATAGACATTATCCTTGTAATTGCTTTCAGTTGTAATTGTTGTGTCGAAACGATTGAATATGTAAGATTACATTGGATAGACAGTTCGACAGACACAACTCACATCGAATAATTTTCATGTTGATGTTGAATCACTGCACAATAATGACACTATGTGTATATATATTGAATTATTTACATCTGTTGCGCTTAACTTTGAATAAATATATAATCCTTTAAGAAATTCTACAGAGAAGGGGAAGTGGAATTTTTTTTTCCTTGATGTGAGTTGTAGGTTGTTGGCTTTTGTTATATCAACAAACTATGTACAATCATGTCTGTGGTAAATGTGTTAATTACTATCTAAATCAAGCCGATATTGGTAGTCGCTAGTGCTGTATCAATTATCCAAATCAAACCGATATTGGTAGTCCCTGGTGGTTTAGCTTATAAAATTCTAATAAATTTAGACATAAATAAATAATCGTAAAAAATATTACTCAAGCGTTTTAAATTGATACAACCTGTCAGATGTTAAAAATACAAATTAGTATAAACTGTAATACATATCGATGGCTTAATATGAAAAGGGGACTCAAATATAAATCACTCCGATTTTTTTTGTTTTTTTCCTTATCCTGCAAAGTAACAAAAAATTGAGAAATAACCTTTTCATTTTTAGACAACGTATTGTTCACCATTTACTCATTCCGTTGTTTTTCTTTTCTTTTCAGATTAATTTTTAGTGCAAAACGTGCAGGTATGAAGATTATTTATATGTTTAGTACGAAACACTCTTATAAAAATAACTCGCCTAGTTCACCTACTTTTATGACTGATAATGTTATCAACACTCTAAGCTGATTATTCTCCAAGTTTTTATTAACAAAAGTCACAAAATAAAAATTATTATGGATTTTATTATATCGCATAGGAATAGTATTTATATTTGATTTAAAAAGAAAATAATATAAAATAAGAATTATTGAAAACTTTTTTTATATAAAAACCAGTTAGTGAGTTTTTTAAATCGTTAAATTTTGTTGATATTTTCTTTACGATATTTTATGATACATTAATTTTTTATAAAAACTTATAAATGTTATGTTATAAATGTTATATAATTTTTGGCATCATTTTGGTCTACTTAGGCAAGGTTATAAGTTTTAATGTAACAATGTATCGCAAAAGATTGCTAAGGAGAAAATTTCCAATATGAAGGGTAATAATATACACCCATATACATGTACCTTAAAAGCCGTAGCGGTACGAATTTCAAAAAATTATACGATTACCCAAATTAATGTGATTGTATCTTTTGTCCCATTTAATTCTGTAAAATAAAAAAACTTAGATTCTCACCAATGTTTGGCCTGTACGATTGTGAAATTTTTGTCTATCTGTATCCCTTAATGAACGAATTTAAAAAATTCCTTCATGTTGCTCAAATACTCTGATTTTTGTGATAGTACTTTCATTGTCATTCCCAAAAATACAAGTGTAAAAAAATTGCTACTCCGTAAGACAAATATTTGTATGACACAGCTATTAAAAAAAAATATTCACGCCATTTTTATCGATTTTACTCATAGCCGTTGGGTCTAGGCGACAGTGACAGTTATATAAATTTCTCGGCCTTTTTACACTCACATACGGCACAGAAGGATCATACATGCTTGATTTTAAGGCTTTAGCTCTAGCCGTTTGGACTAGGGTGTCAAATATGGTAGAAATTGTGGAAATTAATATGATCGTTATAACGATTCCTTTAAAACGGGCGTGGCACCGCCCATTTTCCAGCGAGACGTAATCCTACTTGTACATACTCAGTGAAAATTTCATTGCAATTGGTCCATTTATTTAGTCCATGCCCCTTTGCCTTATTGTGTTCGCATTTAGCCTATGGTAGACGTCCTTCGGATATAAGTACTAGGGTGATCAATTATTCGGGTTTTTGCGAAAACCGGTTTTCGAATTATTCGAAAAATGGCAATTAAAAAAAACCGGTTACATTTTTTGAAATTCACAAAAAACCGGATAATCCGGTTTTCAAAAGTATGCCAAATAACAAATTAAAACACAATTTTAGACCAAAAATGTTATTAAAAAATAACAGAAAACAATTCAATTATACCTATAAGAAGTAAACTTTTAGTTTAATTATAATTATAATGCACAACATGAGTGAGATCAGTTTGTTTTTTTAACAAAGACAAACGGAACAATACAATTCATTTGTAAATACTTGATTATATATAAATATATTTAATTTAATCTTTAGTTTTCCCTAAAGTAACATTTAAGAAATAAGATACAATTGAAGTGCTTGGGTGTATACCTATTTTGTTTTTTGGTTTTTATAAAACTTGACTTCACTCAATGTACTAGTTGGACTTATAGTGTACAAGGCGTTTAATTATCTGATAAGGTTTTGAGTCCTTTTGCCGCTCTTATCCATATATAAAAAATCAAAAAATCATTTTTACTTGAATATTTTAGAAATGCATCACTAATTGGGAGTTTACTCGTACTGAAATACAAAATGAGAGTAGTCAGGGTTTGAACACGTCGTTCTGATATACGTCTTTTTACAATTTCATATAAATTTATTGATAATTGGTTTTGAATTGTTGAAAAGTGTTTAAGTAATCAGCTAAAGTCGAAGAGTTTGCAGAAAGTTTTTGTATAGACATTTCCAAAGGTTTAAGGGAGTCACTAAGCGCAGACAAAGTTGCGATATTATTTTCACTAAATGGTGTCAGTCCTAAGTCCAATAAAGTATGATTCACACATTTGTGCAATTTTAAAAATTGAGAAACCATATTGGCCGTATAATTCCAGCGGTGCTTAACATCATGGATAAGTTGAAGCCCCTTATTAAATTGGTATTTTACAAACATTTTTCTTTCGCTTTTCAGCCGACTTATTAAACATTGAAGATTTATAAAACTGACAATTAGGTTATTCGGCCGAAACAATGGAAAAAGCATGTACGAGGACACATTTAACACAATTATGAATAAATTTAATTAAAAAATATCGAACGCCAGAAAACCGAGATTCGACAAAAAAATAACCGGATTATTAGATATTCGAAAAACAGGGATTTAAAAAAAACCGACGGTTTTTATGAGTGAAAAAAACCGAGTAGCCGGTTTCTGAAAACCGAACTGATCACCCTAATAAGTACTCAGTGAAAATTTCATTGCAATTGGTCCATTTATTTAGTCCATATACAGATACTATAATAAAGTAGTTTTTCATGTACGACCAACATATATACCAAATCTCGACATCATACCTATTATGGTTTATGATCAGCTATGGGCATAAGAATTCGTATCGATATGAAGAAGTTACAACAAACAACAACAAATAAAACATTGAAGCACAAACACATGCAAGGCTTTCAATGTAATGGTGCCCATGGCTGTTTATGATATATGATATGAGCTGTGTGTGTGTGGAGCCACGCCCTTTTTACTTACTGGTAGTTCGAATTTCCACTACCTAGCCGAATTTCGGCTGGGTGGTGATCAGTCAGTTATATATATGGGTTTGACCTTTAACCTCTTTGGGGGACGGCTTAAAGTCGTCCGATTTCGCTCATATTTTGATCATAGCCGTTTTATAACAGCTGACACAATTTTCTGCTCGAGCATTGTCGAAAATCCAAAGTAGACTTTTCGCTACCCCCTAATATATATATAAAATGATCAGCGACGAAACCTAAGTCGATTTGAAGGTGTCCGTTCTCGATTACAGCTACAGTTTGAAAGCTATTGATCAAAAATTTGGTATGCGAGCTTTTATCCCCTAAGCGGAGGTACAGTTCTAATATGATAAAAATCGAACTAAAAATAATCCCACCTCACATACAAACGCCCACTTTTTGGAGGATGTTTAAGAGATATCAAGCTAAAATTTGGTATGCGAACTTCTATGCTCTAAGCTAAGCTTAAGTTCTAATATGACGAAGATCCGACCAAAACTACTCCCACTTCCCATACAAACTCCCCCTTTTTCCGAGTTGTCCGTCTGTCTGTCCGCAAGATTACAGCCGTAATTTAGGAGATATCGAGATATCGATATCGAGCTAAAGTTCTAATATGAAAGATTTCGGACTAAAACTCCCCCATTTTGGGGGTTGTCCGTCTGTCTGTCCGAGAGATTACAGCCGTAGTTTAAGAGATATCGAGCAGAAATTCGAAATGCAAAATGGATGTCCTCGAAGAGTATAAGGCTGACATTACTGCTATACAGGAAATCCGGTGGACTGGATATGAATGCTCGCGGATGAGGATGTGTGACATGTACTACAGCTGCCACGCAGATAAGCATGAGTTTGGTTGTGGATTTGTGGTGGGCAAGAGACTACGACACCTGGTCTCTAGATCTCTACATCACGCTGATATGTGCTCATGCAAAGACGAATTCTACGCCCAACTTGAAGAAACATATGACCGTAGCCCGGGCCATGATGTTAAAATCGTGCTGGGAGATTTTAATGCCAAAATAGGCCGGAAGAATGTCTTTACCGACACATCGCCAAACGGAATCAGACTGATTGATTTCTCTGCAGCAAGGAACATGGTAACTAGCAGCACACGATTTGACCACAAAAACATACACAAGGCATCGTGGATATATCCCGATCAAGTTACGAGAAACCAAGTTGGTCACGTGGTAATCGATGGAAGGCACGCGTCAAGTGTTTTAGACGTACGAGTGATCAGGGGTGCGAACATCAACTCGGATCAACACCTCACTGCAGTGAAGGTGCGTACTAAGCAGGGTGAAAACCCTGCGTACCCAGGCCCGGAGAAAGCTGGACATAGCTAAACTGCAGACCGCGGAGATAGCCAACGCCTATTCCAACCAACTCACTCAGCTACTTCGTGCTTTGAGGTAGCGGATGAATTCATCGGATACGTCATAGACAAACACATCAGTGTCAGCCTTGAAATAAAACGGAGCATAGTGCCAACATAGCTCTAACAGGTGTTTCTTTGAGCACTTTATAAACACCACCCCTTCTCGAACCACCAAAGTCCAACTGTACCAGGTACTTATTTTTCCGATCCTTTTGTATGCCTCCGAAACTTGGGTGCTTACACAGGCGGGTTCAGCTCATCTGGTGGTTTTTGAGAGAAAAATACTCCTCAAAATAGTTCAGGAGTTCGGATGAGCCATGAACTGTACGAGTTATACCACGACATTGATGTGGTCAAGCTAATTAAAGTGCAACGCAGGCTAGGTCATGTCGTGAGTATGGATGAGGAAACTCCAGCGCGAAAGGTGTTCTATCAAGACCTCAAAGGACGGCACAAAAGAGGGAGACCGCGAGTACGTTGGAAGGACCGGGTAGAGGAATCACTGACGCTGCTTGGTAGGACTGACTGGAGACGGTGCGCACAAGATCGAAGCGAATGGAAATCTTTAATTATTTTGGCCTCTGACTTAGACACTAAGCTATAAATATATATGTTGTCAAGTTGTTTTAAAGGCTAATAAAAATAATAATAATAATTTAAGTCTGACGACCCTAATTTGCCCCTGATGCGTCTCTTTGTAAGAAGATCGTACAGAAGCCTTCTAATACTGACATTTACTGCCAGCTTTGATAGTACCATGTCTATCATATCGGTAGTATCGGTAGTGGCTACTAGAGATGGGCACATGAGTAAATTTGATTCACGTTCACGCACGCTCACGTGATTGATATTGTCACTCACGCACACTCACGCTAGAAAATTTTTTCGCTACTCACGTTCACGCACGCTCACGTGAGTAAATTTTGTACTCACGCACGTTCACGTGAGCGTGAATCACGATAATCACGCCAAATAAAAAGTAAAAAAAATTAATTCTTATCTATATATATAAAATTGAATGTGTGTTTGTTTATTTATTTGTTTGTTTGTTTGTACCTTATAGGAGACCAAACCTCTGGACCGATCTTCCGGAAATTTTCACAGCATCTAACTGGGATTCTGGCATAACTTATACGGTACTTTTTTTCGACCACGCCCACTTTTACGCCCATTTTTTAATCTATATATAAAAGGCCTGGGTGGCTGACTGATTACTCCCCAGCCCAAACGGCTAAAGCTAGAACCGTAAAATTTAGAATGTAGGTTCCTTTTATGACGTAGGCGCGTACTAAGACGGGATTTTTGGAAATTCGGACTGCAAAGGGGTTAAATGGGCGAGGCACCGCTCCATTCAACTCGAATTTTTAAATGAATGTATCTTTTAAGCCATAATAGGTTCGAAGTCAAGATTTGGTACGTATATTGGACGTATAAGAAAAAATATTTTGTTTAAGGAAAGTGGGCGGTGCCACGCCCCTTTTTAAAAAAATAGTTATATTGGCCAAATAAATGGTCCGATTGTAATTATATTTTCTTTGTGTGATATTGCCCATAGGACGTTCATCATAGGCTGCATGGAAACGTATTTAGACAAAGGGGCGTGGCACCGCCCACTCAAGCCTCAATTTCAATCGGTCATATCTCAAGAGCCATTAGGGGTATGTAGATGAGATTTGCTACATATGTTACTGATACGAAGACGAACCCGTCTCGCTGAAAAATGGGCGGTGCCACGCCCTGTTTTAAAAAATCGTTATCTTGGCGAAACAAATGGACCGATTGCAATGAAATTTGGACTGTGTAGTACTATCCGTAGGGTCTCTATCATAGGCTACATGAAAACGAACCTAGACAAAGGGGCGTGGCACCGCCCACACAAACCAAAATTTGAGGCGGTCATATATCGCGAGCCATTAAAGGTATGAAGATGAGATTTGCTACATAAGTAAATGGTACATGGGGGATTACGTCCCGCTGGGAAATGGGCAGTGCCACGCCCCTTCTGAAACAATTGTTATGTCGGTCAGATAAGTAGAACTATTGTAATTACAATTTCGTATATTTCAAATTGGTTAACTAACTGATTGGGTCAAATGGCTGTAGATACGATGATGAAATTTGGGGTAGTTGTTTTCCTTTTCGAGTACACGTCAGCTAAGAATGGATTTTGGAAAATGCGTACTTTAGGGTGAAAACATTACCAATAAGGGATAAACTCAGACGAATCGGTTAAAGCTTTAATCGCGAAAATTGATATGGACATGCTCACTTTCAAATTGGATTGAAGGTTTTTTTCGAAATCCGTAATTTCTGGGTAAAAAATATCGAAAAGGGATGTAATTATGATAGTTTTATGGGCTTGCTCCCCATGGAATTAGAACGAAGCAAGGAGGGTTTTAGAAATTCTTACCTTTTAGGGGCAAAAAGGCCGAAAATGAATAAAACTGGTACTAAACGGCTAAAGGATTAGTCTTAAAAATTGAAGTGAATGTTTTAGTTGTACAATGTTAACTAATTTTTCGAAATTCGTTCTTAAGTTGTAAAAATACTGAAAAGCAATTAAACTGGTACAATCGCCCAGACCAAATAACTAAAAGTAGAGCTACGAAAATGTATTTAGCATTGCTCACTATAGAATTAGATACCCGTCAGATGGTGTATTCAGAAATTTGAACATTGCGGGTGAAAAAAACAGAAAGGGGATTTAACTGGTACCATCGCCCAGACCAAACGGCTTAAGCTATTATCGTATATGTGCATAGAATTAAAGGGGGGCCACTCAATTATAGTTTTAGGGATAAAAAGGATTAAAGCGGTACAATCACTCAGACAAATGGGATAAAGCTACAATCACATACATTTTTGTCCGTTAGTCTTATGAAACGTTTGCATTTTATTTGTATTGATTACATTCTTAAGAAGTTTCATTGTAGGTACGGGTGAAGCAAAGCGAGCCGGGAAAGCTAGTGTTCCTATAATTACAATATGCAATTTCGAGGCAAAACAGAAAGATATGACAAGACACCAATATAAATATATATATATATCGATGGATATTAGACCTGGCGTTAAAAAGTTTTTTTTGGAATCTTGAGTGTGGGTAGCGATTAAAATATGAGAAATGATGCCAAAATTGATATAGCGAATTTTCAGGCTGATCGGATGGTGCCAACCCGTGCCCCAATGAGGTCAAAGGTCAACATTTTTTAAAAACCACCAAAAAACTCTTAATTGCTTTTTGTTAGTTTTTTTATAAATAAAATTACTATATATATAATGTTTTTTCCTTAATTTTCATTAAAAGGGTTTATAAGTTTTATTTTAAATCAGTAAAGATTTTGTATAGACTGGGAGGTCCTTACGTTACAATGTGCAGTAAGTACTGTTTATCGTCTTCGTTGTGTATTAAGCATTTGTAAGAGTCAATTATTAGTCTGACTATTTTTTCGACGGCATTCACAACAGTAATGCTTTTGACGATCAGCTTCCCTTTAAAAAATGCTTGGCCTTAAAAATTTGATGGATTAAAGCGTAAGAAATCCATAGAAATCTCCAAACGAGTATAAAAATATTTTGTGTTCGTAGTCAGAAAAGAGCTCAAATACTGGGATGTGAATAATTTGAAATTATTATCATCATCACCGATATAATGGTCTTTATCAGACTTAGACCATCTTTTCTTTTATTTCTGAGTCTACATGTGGGTCAAAAAAGGCAAGTGCAACTGTTTTCTTCGATAAATACCACTGTATTTTTCCAATAGCGCTGTATATATTTTAAGTATCAAAACAGCCAATAATCCTCTTCCAATACCGCTGTATATATTTTAAGTATCAAAACAGCCAATAATCCTCTTCCAATACCGCTGTATATATTTTAAGTATCAAAACAGCCAATAATCCTCTTTATTAATTGCATATTACTTTTGAACTATATTACTATTTTGACTATAGAGACTTACTAAAAAAATTCACATATTACGAGTTACATTCAACTGAAACGCAGAAATTTTAAAGTGTTCGTGAAAAATATAAATTTTTAAACAATAGATGTCCCTGTACATGAAACTTGCATGTGACGTCACTCCAGGTGCACGAAATGTGAAACTGGGAATGCTACCACCAATAAATATAAATGCAAGTTGTATAATTTCTCTATAATCATGCCAAATATGTACTTTCGCTTAATACTTAAGACAAAGGGCCGTTTTTTTCAGCAGTTGTGTCAAAACATAAAATTTCTAATGAATTCAGAATATCAATTTGTAGCAAATAGGACTGATTGAGCTACTGTAGAACCAGTTTAATCTTCAATGCTGGGGATAGCTATAAATTTTTCATAGTTCTATCACGTCAACCCAGTAGCAAACGAACAACTTTAGCTATTCCAGCAATTGCGTCTCGTGGCATGATGGTTAGAAAATGCGACTACCATGCGGGAGATCTCAGGTTCAATTCCCGCCTATATTTATCTTTCTAAAAATAGAAAGCGTTTTAATATCCAGTAACGCGGAAAGCTGTCCTATACATTCATGAGGTGTAAAGGAAAATTAAGTTTTTTAAGTAAGGTCTAAATCTGATAAAGACCATTATATCGGTGATGATGTTAATAATTTCAAATTATTCACATCCCAATATTTGAGCTCTTTTCTGACTACGAACACAAAACATTTTTTTACTCGTTTGGAGATTTTTAAGGATTTCTTTCGCTTTAATCCATCAAATTTCTAAGGCCAAGCATTTTTTAAAGGGAAGCTGATCGTCAAAAGCATTACTGTTGTGAATGCCGTCGAAAAAATAGTCAGACTAATAACTGACTCTTACAAATGCTTAACACACAACGAAGACGATAAACAGTACTTGCTGCACATTGTAGAGGGTTAATGTAAGGACCCTCCCAGTCTATACAAAATCTTTACTGATTTAAAATAAAACTTATAAACCCTTTTAATGAAAATTAAGGAAAAAACATTATATATATAGTAATTTTATTTATAAAAAAAATAACAAAAAGCAATTAAAAGAGTTTTTGGTGGTTTTTTAAAAATGTTGACCTTTGACCTCATTGGGGCACGAGTTGGCACCATCCGATCAGCCTGAAAATTTGCTATATCAATTTTGGCATCATTTCTCATATTTGAATCGCTACCCACACTCAAGATTCCAAAAAAGGCTTTTTAACGCCAGGTCTAATGGATATATCCAAATCCACTGAGATATTTAAAATCGGTTGATATTCAATCACATTACTGGCTTATATGTGCGGAAAGGTACGAAAAACCGGTCTCATAGTGGTCTTTATGAACAATTTACGGTATCTTTACACAATCGGATTGTATTGATATGTTCATGGAAGTTGTTCAACATTACCGTGGCTACAATTTGCCGAACATTGTTGTGAAAAATTTCGACTCCTTCAAAGTAATGCTGCAAAAAGTAAAAAAAATAG
Source organism: Muscina levida (assembly GCA_964034835.1). Classification (NCBI taxonomy): domain Eukaryota; kingdom Metazoa; phylum Arthropoda; class Insecta; order Diptera; family Muscidae; genus Muscina; species Muscina levida. The sequence continues at coordinate 30,512,524 of OZ035883.1, read as the reverse complement.
TTTTTTCCTCTATATTTTTTAAAAAAAAAGTGCAGAAATAAGTGAAATTTTTGACATACATTGTTAATAATATTTGTGCGCAAAACTACAAAAACTACATTATTACCGAATATAGTTTAGTGCTATCATGAAGTCTGAGTTAGCTGTTGGACAAAAACTGATGACACCTTTTTCCAAGGGGCTCACTGAATTCGAGAATCTTTTGGGGTCCATAAAAAAAAACTAAGTGTAGGGTTTTATTACCCTTCGATTGTATAATCGAACCTATACTGTTAAGGTCTTGTATTTTTTTCAATGCTGCACCATGTTATTTGACTTCTGTTATATAATACATTTTAAGTTTTAAAAATATAATATATTAATATGGAAACAAATAAATTAAGGAATTCATAAATACATAACATCAAAATAAAATATAATAATTTTATTTATTTTATTTTGCAATGAAAATTATTTTAAAAATTTTTGTGTAAAAATAAAATTTTATCAACATTTTCTTCACTTAAACGACTTTTTATTTCTTCTAATATTCATCCTGAAGTAGAAAACAGCCTTTCACTTGCAGCTGGACTGCATGGGATACACAAAATATAAGCTGGGATGTTTTGTCCCCAGCTGTCTTCCAAATTTTCAAAATATTGAGCAATCTTGTTTAATTTTTATACCCTTCACGACGCACATGAACAGAGTGAAGGGTATATTCATTTTGTTCTTCTATTTGTAACGCCCATAAGGAGGCGTGATAGGTATGACAATATATATATATAAATGATCAGCATCGAAATCTGAGTCGATTTAAAGGTGACCGTCTGTCTGTCCCCGCGATTACAGCCGCAATTTAAGAGATATCGAGCTGAAATTTGTTATGCAAGCTTCTGTCCTCAAAGCGGAGGTTAAGGTCTAAGATGAACCCGATCGGTCGAAAAGTACTCCCACCTCTCATACAAACTCTCCCTTTTTCGGGGTCTGTCCCTGCGATTACAGCCGTAGGTTAAAGGCAATTAAGCTAAAATTGTGTATGTGTGCTTCCCTACACTAAATGGAGTTTGAGAATTAAGAAGAGACCGATCGGTCAAAAACAACTCTCACCTCCCATACAAACTGTCCCTTTTTGGGGTCTGTCCCTGCAATTGCAGCCGTATTTTAAGAGGTATATAGCTGACATTTTGTACGTATCCTATAATAGGAGGTTACGTTGTAAGATGAGCAATATCGGACGAATACTTCTCCCACATTCCATACAAACTCCCCCTTTTTGGGGGTGTCCGTCTGTATGTCCCTGTAGTTTATGAGCTTTCGGGCTGAAATTTGGTATGTAAGCTTCTGCCCAGTAGCAGAGGTTAAGTTTTAAGATAGGCAAGATCGGATTTAAACTACTCCCACCTCCCACACAAATTCCCATTTTTGGGGGGTTACAAAATTCATAAAAATATGCTCCAACTCACTTACTCATAAAATTATCGGTAAATCGAATAAAATCTATAGAAAACGATAAAAAAAATATTGACACTTCTAACCATCTTCCCTGTTTTGTGGTACAAAGTTTAAAAAAATATAGTTGTAGTGCAAATCAAGGCCGTAGCCAGGGGGTGGCCATGGGGGCCAAAGCCAAGCCATCTATTTCATTTTTTTCTCAAAAAGTTGAAGAGACACCATAATGAAACTTATTGGGGGTTCAACAACCATATTATATACTACGGGGAACAAATTGGATTTAGGATTTTTTTTTAATAGTTTTAATTTGTTTAAAATTTAAAAAAATACAAAATCGTACTGTTAGATTCTGAATAGTAAAATCTTTCAGCAAGCAATTACAAACAATTTTGGAATTTCCTCAATACAATTCTAATCCGTTTTTTTTTTAATTACTAATTCTTTTTTGGATATTTTGTTATGAAAAAGTAATAGAGGAAGCGGACATCGATCACCACCTTACGTTTGTTATTTATGAAATTTCGAATAAATTGTGCGAATAGGTCATAATATATCACAGTGTGTATTCGGATGAAACCATAGATCAAAATCTAGATTCATTAGCCTTTGCTATATTTAATGCCAAAAAACAGAGTTTAAGGCCTGATATCTTGGGAACGGATAGAGATATTGAAAATATGCCCATATACTTTTTTTGTAGATTTTCAATTAATATATGATAAATTTTTAATTGTTACTTAACTCAATTTCTTAATTTTTTATTTTCTTTCAAAAATACCCAAAATTTTGCATCAAGTATCTCGACATCTATACGAGATATGGCAGGTCCAAACATATACTTTTATAGGTAAACTGATTTGAAAACAAAATCAAACTTTGACCTCTTTGTTGCACACTTTAATGCTAATCGATGAGAAATTTCGCACAATGTATTCGAAATTTTGTAAATTACAAACGTGATTAGAGCTCGATGTCCAACTCTGCTACTACCATTTTTTTTTACAAAATTCCCAAAAATACCATATAAGTAACCCCCTAATAATAATATTTGATTAATATGAAAAAATTAATTTTTTTTGTTACAACTGGTTTAAATCCTGGCTACGGACCTGGTGCAAATAACCAGCTTTATCGTACTTTTTACAAATGGTGAAGGGTATCTGAGCTTCGGCATAACCGAAAATAACCGCCTTACTAGTTTTAATTTCTATTGACATAGTTTTTATAGCTGAATAAACTAGATCTTTTTGATCCCGGCCACAAAATTTTAATTGTTTAAAAGGAATAAAGCCACATTTTGAATATTATCAGGTTTAGATCTTTTTAACAATAATTGTTTTATATATGTTTTAAATTTAGTTATGACTTTTGGTGCACACATTTCTTCAGAGAAAATTTTACAAAGTTTTTCGTACCATAAAACGTATTCGCTCATTGTTGCACTTTGAGCAATCTTTGAAACGATTTTAAAAAGTTAAAAGATTGTTTAAAAGATCAAAATCTATCAAAGTTATATTAATAGATTAAAAAAATATTTTTTATTTTTCTGGGTATCTGAATTGTGATTCCTATAGTTATTAATATCATTATTTCAAATATGTTTTCAGATTTTTTCATCATTCACAGTTTTTAAATAATTTGATTTTTTTTAATTTTTTTTTCAAAACTTATTTTCAAATATCTTAAAAACTATGCCTGAAAGCAAAATTCTGATTACGTAATTGAATTTCCCATATCAAAAACTCTTAGAAACACATAATTCAACACAAGAAAAAAACCCTTGTCGAACAGTGTAATTTTTGAATTTCAGATTTCATAGTATTCCCTCCAACATATAATAAATTGAATTCCATCGGGTTTTAACATGTTGTTTTAACGATTTACTGAATTTGCTTTTAAGTTCTGAGCGTTTAAAGTATCCGACTAGTTTTTTGCAAGCTTTTATAAGTGAGGAAATTTCCGATTATTTTATTATATTTTATTATATATTATACTAGTGGGCCCGGCAATGCTTCGCTATTGCATATTAACATGTAATATATTTCACATTTAGGTCTACAAAGTACTTTGAAAACGGTACTTAAGCTCGACAATAATATGTTGACTTTATTTACATATGTAACTTATTTAAAGTAACTCCTTAACATTAAATTTAACCAATTAAGATGTATTGTCGTAAATGCTAATAAAAAGTTCATCAGCAAAGTCATATCTATAGTGCCGACATGTAGATAAAGTTATTTCTGTATGTAGGGCGAAAAACCACTTCTTCCACAAATCGGAAACAGACATTCCTCTAAGGTCAAAATTATTTATTTTGATCCGTAGTAGCGTGAACCATCTGTATACTAACTATCTCTTTGGTCACACGGATCAATAATATTCCCGAATACTATCTTTGTATTGAACTCGTTTTACCATTTTTTGAGATAATTCGGACACCAAAGTTTGGCTTAACAAAGTGATGGTCTCACGCGCTGTATGGCATGTTACACCGTCGTGCTGGAACTATTTATCCTTCAAATAATGTGCAATGACATGCTAAATAAAAAAATCAATTGATCGTCCACTGGCTCTACTTCTTCTACCAGTTGGATTTTATATGAATGTAGGCCAAGATCTTTCCTCAGCATTTGCAGAGACCGAGTTGCTGAGAAAGACGTCGGTTCGATAAATTCGAGTCCCCTGTCATACTAACGTCTACAGCGTCGATGGCTTCTATTGCTGCTCAGATGGGTCATTATATGCACCTGAAAAGCAATTAAAAAATGCATACCTGTAAAGTAAATTAAAAAAAATCACTATTTTAGTCTGCGCTTCCTACACTGCCTAGTGTACGGACCATTATTTGATACAGTTAAAAAGTTAACTATTAAAGTGCGTGGGCAGCGCCTTGGCACTGTTAACTTATTTTGTTCGAAATAGCCTGATCATTAGGGGCGAATCAATTAGTTCGCGTAAAAAAAAATCCTGTTAACCGTATATCAGTATTGGAATGTACGAAAAATTCTTAGACAATTTCACTAAGAAGCTTTATGTCTAAAATGAATTCCTAGTTCGCGCTGAGAAGCATGCAGATTTCAGGTAGAGATATTTTTTTTAGCAATTAGCAATTATTCAGTTACTTTAGACCTATGGGCCCGGCTCTAATTTGTACCTACCATTCCGATGTTTGGAGACCAAGACGAAAAGAATAGTATATTTTTGATTTTTTTATTGGGATCCCGCCCAATATTCTGAAAAATTATTTTTAAAAACTTAATGTCTGTATGCCAACTCTCAGAGATCGTAACTTTTTAACAAATACATAGATTTGCTTCTGTAATACCTCATTTAGTTTGTTGGGAAGTCAGTTTTACGCAGAAGGTCTCAAAAAATATATATCTGAAGTATTTGGTTTGTGCTCATTTAAAAACAAAAAAATTTCTATCTGAAATCTTCATGCTTCCCAGTTTATTGGTAAAATTTTCTTAAAATTCATCGTAGATTCCGATTTTGGTTACGATTTTTGCGAATAAAAAAATTGGCCCACCTTACTGTTCATATCTCTAGGAGAACAGCAATATACTGTGGAATTTTGACAGTTTTAACTGTTTGTTTTAAAAAGGGTGTGGAACAGCCCATTCCCACCCTTACTGTTATTCATACTGCAACAACAACATATGTAACAAATCTCATCTTCCTACCTCTGATAGTTCATAAGATATAGCCCTATCGATTTTCAAGTTGTTTGGGCGGTGCCACGCCCCTTTATCCAATTACAACCAAATGTAGTCAGGTCAGCAGTACCTTATGGTAAAATTTTTGTATCAATCGATCTATTAGAAAAGCCATTAGAGCGATTTTTGAAAAGGGGGCGTGGCACCGCCCACTTCCATCCTGGCTGTAATTAATACTGCTCCAACAATATATATACCAAATCTCATCTTCATACCTCTGATAGTTCATGAAATATAGCCTTTTTAATTTTCAAGTTGTATGGGCGGTGCTACGCCCCTTTATCCAATTACAACCAAATGTAGTCAGGAACTATCTACAGGTCAACAGTACCTCATGGTAAAATTTTTGTATCAATCGATCTATTAGAAAAGCCGTTGGAGCGATTTTTGAAAAGGGGGCGTGGCACCGCCCACTTTCATCCTGGTTGTAATTAATACTGCTCCAACAACATATATACCAAATCTCATCATCATACCTCTGATAGTTCATGAAATATAGCCTTTTTAATTTTCAAGTAATATGGGCGGTGCCACGCCCCTTTATAATTTGCAATAAAATAATATTGCGACTATACTTTAAGATGTAAGCTATCCTATCTTTCAAGTTGGATCAAACCGAACACGGTGTGCAAATTTGATTCAAATCGGTTAAGTAGTTTAGGAGTCCATCGCGGACAAACAACGTGACACGTAATTTATATATATTAAGATATATTAATTTATATTATAATATTACCAAGAATAAAGTCATGATTTTCTAAAACATTCACACAAAAATTGAAATCTTTATCAATGTAATGAATGACAAATGCAAATAACCAATTCTGTGTTAGGCGCATTTTTGGGCTTTGCGTGATTAGCGTGAGTAGCGTGATTCACGCAAAGTATGCACTCACGCACGCTCATGCACGAAGATTTTTTTGATGCTCACGTTCATGCACGCTCACGTGAGCAAATTTCCAACTTACTCACATTCACGCGTGAATCACGCGTGATTCACGCTAATCACGTGACGAGTGCCCATCTCTAGTGGCTACCGTAGGGATACTCGTTGACAGCATGTGCACCTTCAGTGAGTCAGGGCTGTCTCAGTGGAAGCAATGAGCCTCTCCAGGGATTGTAAAAGAAACAATGTGATGTTGTTAGGAGTAAAATATTTTGGTAACGTATGGTAGAGTTTCCCCTCTTTAGAAATAAATACTACTTTGGTCTGCTTCTCATTAGGTCGTTACATGCGTTATAAAGCTTTTTGAGCCATGGAATCAGAGTACCAGCCACAGCTTGTACACCCAGTGAGATCAAGTTCATTCCGGTACATAGACCATTATTTTAATTGACTATGCTATTTTGGATTCGGTTGTTATTTCCGGTCGTCGCATGATGGTTACAACACGAAACTTCCATGCGGGAGATCCCAGGTTCAACTCCTGGCTCCAGTCATTTACATTTTTCTTTCATTGCCTCCCTCCTCGATGTTGTCGACAGCAACATCGCAGTATAAGTGTCGAGTCAATCGGCATGTCTATTAAAAGGCGTCTCAAACAGTGACGTTCGCATTCCTCGATAAACAAGTAGGTGCCGTTAGCTGTGAATCTAAAAATAGAAAGCGTGTTAATGCACAACAACGCGAGAAGCTATCCCATACCTCATTCATGGGGTATAACGGTAAATTAAGTAAGTAATTAGTATTATTTCCATGGCATTAGCCAATGGTTGACTTCACGTAGTGCCTCCCGCGTCATTCTCAATTGTTGTCAGGGAAGTGAGTACTTGATGCCCTTACTAAATCCAGGAGCAACTCCAGTGATTCCTCACTGAATGTTGTCAAATCAACCTGAGTTTTCTAGAGATTACTTGCGGTGTACGGTGTGAAGGACAGTGTTTTCTTTAGCTTTCAATTCACTTCACGACTTATGTTTACCTTTTCTCAGTACACTCTAATTTTTTCTTGGTAATTGGCCGTCCATTTATGTTAGGAAGGAAACCTCGAATCAATCCTGTTAAATATCTCCCTGTTGTTGATTGCTTAGATGAAAAAATCGCTTATGTGATTTGTTTTGCATTTTGGTTTTTTCAATTATTCGATATTCAATGATCTTTTATACATATTGACCGTAAAATTGCTTTGAAATTCCAGCCATCTAAAACACTCCAAAGAAATTAAATATTTACCTTTGTTTTCAATTTAATTTCTGAAAAACACGTACTGTTCATAAAACTCATTTATCATTCACGGTCTACAAAACTGAAATCTCCCCCTTTAGTTTGTGGTTGATTACTACCACACGACCCTCAAAAACGTCTAATATACGTGTTTGCACTCCGTTTAAACATCTAGTACATGTATTTGTATTTCGTTTAAATTTAAAAAGACTTTAGCCAACATACCAAATACTCAGACAACTTTTTATTCTTTTCGCCGCCGCTGTTTTATCTACAATTTCATCTCAAACATTAATGTTCTTAATTTTTGTGACAGTTCATGCTTCATAACGTCGCTTCTGACCATACATGCAGGTGGTTGGTGTTGGTTGATGCATCATATTTTCTCACGTCTGATCACAAAATGTTTATTACTCCTTTTCTACTGTTGGTTAAATTTTTTGGCACATTCGTTAGTTTCATGTGCTATAGCTGCTGCTTCGTTGCTCTGCTGTTGCTGACATTTCACTTTGTACTCCTTCTTTTAAATTGCTGACGGATAATGCCCCATCATCAAGAAAGCAAACTGAGAGAGACGATGGAAAAACAAACAAATGTGGCAACAATTGAAATGGCCCCATAGACTAATTTTTTTATTCAGTTCGTCATGTCACCTTCCTTTTCCTTGGCCCACCGAAAAAAAACAGCAAAAAAAAACCGAAACGATGACCGTAAATTGCCATGGCATATAGGGACGACAATTTATTTGTTCATGTTTGAATATTTTTTACAGTGTTGGACAGTGGTTTGGTGAGAAATGAATTGTTGGAAGATTTTAATATATTATATGATAGGGCTCGAACCCAAGTCACCCACTTTTCAGAAGAGAGTTGTAATCATCACGCCACGGTCGGTCGTGAGAAAGCAACTCATTAATATATTTATACTTATTGTCCTGATTTGTGAAAGAAAAATATAAAGGGAAGAATATTTTACAATATAACAAAGAGTTCAGAATAATTGTACAGTGGAAAAGAGATAGAAGTGCAAAAAAGTTATTCCGGCGTGTTCTCTCTTCAATCGTCATATATACAAGAAGTGAGATTACGTGGCGACACTATGGTCCTCTGCCCTTAAGCCAACTCAAACTATCAGTGAACTTCACCAGATTCTTCATGTTGCATGACGACAGCTCAGTGAGACTATCAAAGAACCATTTCCCGAAGAATTGCTTCCTTCTTCTATGAAGAGCTGGGCAATGGCATAGCAAGTGCTCAATGGTCTCAATTTCCTCCTCATCGTCGCAAAGCCTGCAGTAATCCCTCTGTGTTGTTTCCCAGTTGATCTCCTATACAGATCTCCTCTACAGTCCTAAAAGTGATCTGGTTCGTCTTCCATCCAGTATTGGCCAAATATCTCATCATACCACACAGTCGGTGCGATGTTTCCAGGATCACACACACTGATCTAGTCACACTGATCTATCCGATTGGCCGGGTCCCAGTGCTGAGCCTTTCCGCGCCAGTTCATCCGCTATTCCGTTTCCAGAAATGTCACTGTGTCCGGGGACCCAACAGAGTCGAACTCTATTCTCGGGCGGTTTTGAGAGCGCCCTCCTAGATCTGTACACAAATCTCGACTTTATAGCATTTGATACCAAAGCCTTTAAGTATGACGATCTCCTTCAAATTCCTTGCCAGTATTTCCTCCACAGATTTCGTAATAGCGAGATCTTCGCCTGGAACACACTGCAATCGCATCCAGTCGGTAGTGTTGCCTGAAATTGTGATCCTCGCTAAAGATAACCGATCCTGTTCCAATTTCCATTTTAGAACCATCAGTGAGGAAGAACAGCCCTCTGAAAGGCACGGAATCTTTCTAATCTTTACTATCAGGGATCACTATTTTCGAGCATGATGTAAAATACAACAACGGAACCATATAGTCCGTGAACAATTAAATTCCACATTACTCCATATCAAGTATACTTTTGACGAATTGAATGTCATTTTTAAAGCATTTTGTATAATATCCACATTAATTACATACTTTAGTCTTATGACTTTTCTGTTTTCAGGTCCTTAAGAGTTTTTTCTTCTCTAATTTGTCACGTCTTTGATTTATTTGTATAGTCCAGTTATTTCCTATGTGTTGACAACTCAAGACCACTTTCTACACAAAATATATGCCTGTAAAGTCCTGCAGAAATAAACTAACTTTGAAACACTGTCCTACTGAATTGCTGTATGCCCCTGGTGAAGTTAGAAAGTTGTCGTATCTTTGTTGTTGGCCTCCCAACCAACCAATTTTTTTTGGCATGTCTAGAAATGGTTTTCCGAGAGAGTTGAGTTCCCTGAGCCTTGTCTCTGTTTAAAATGCTGAAAAAAAAAACTCCAAAAATCCAACAACAACAACAAAAACAGTCTTGGCGAGGTCATATATTTTGTTGGTGCTATTACTAAAAGTCGTATTTGTGTTGGTGTTGCTGCTGCTGCCACTTTTTTTTTTGGGAGTTTGAGTTCTGGGTTAAATGACTTTCTGTATTGTCATTACTAAGGCATAAAGAGGTTTAAGCCTAATATTTTTTTTTCTTGTACGGTCGTCTTGTTGTTGGCACCAACATTGGCAACATGTTATTTGTGTGCCATTGTCTGGGGGTAATAGTGGCATAATTTACGGAAATTTCTATGTTGCTCGGTCTCGCCAGAGCTGTTGGTTGTTGGTGGTGACAGTGGTAGTTGGTAGTTGGTTGTGGCATTGCTGGCGAACAACAAACTCCTCTATTAAGGACACTTAATGAAGTTTATGATGAAAGTAGAATACCCCACGGCTGGCACGACATTATACATGTAGGAGACATTTTTGGACAAACAACACCAAATACATGTACCCTTCATTTTAATATGTGGGGATGGGGTGCATATCACCGTAATGTGGCATAATGAAAAGATTTAATGTTTCGAGTCATTTAAGTTGACTGCAAAAGACTGATGAGGTATGCTAAACGAAAGATTATCTTTTAAACTATACATACATTGCTCAAGGCAGTGTGAACGTAGTGCAATGATCATGTGTATTACATGGGGAGTAATGAAGCTGTTTAGAGACTTGGTGAATTCTTTGACATTTTCATCTGAAATTTTGTATATTTAGTGTGAAAAACATTTTCAAAATGCATTCAAACGCAATCAGATTACACTACACAGTACAACACATGATTTTGAGACTCAATTCTGAGAACTGCACGTGAAAGTAGCCCCAAAAAGAAGAAGTTCTGCATCATTCGTTTTGTCAAGTTACATGCCATACTAATTTTATATCGATTTGAAGTAAGTAAGTATCGTGTAGGGGAATATGTCACGTTTTATAGTTTTTTATTTGACATAACATAAATACTAAATGGTGGCGTATGATAAGTAATATAAGTAATATTCGATGTAAATCATACGCCACGGGGTACAACAGTTTTATTGTAACTGCTGCAAAATAAACCCAGTTCAAAATCATTTAATGAATGGAAAAGTGAAACTGTTGCTTATGGCGGGAAACATTGTAGAACAGATTAAAGGAATTGTAATTTTTAATTATTTTAAATTTGTTTCAGCTAGTGGTTCTCGAGTTTTGTCAAACAAAAAACCTTAAACGTGACAAATTCTCCTATACGATACTTACAAACTTCAAATCGATATTTAATTATTATGGCATGTAACTTGACAAAACAAATGATGCGGACTTCTTCTTTTTGGGGCTACTGTCACGTGCAGTTCTCAAAATTGAGTCCCAAATCAATGAGCTAAAAAAGTTTTGTACTGTGTTAGTTACTCAACATGCCTAAGCCAACTCACACGTTTCATCGTCGATGTCTTTGTATATCTGGTATAGCTCGTGATGAGTACGGTGTTTACAATAATAGGACCTTACCAAAATTCCCAAGACTGCTTCATCTGATGCGTAATAGTCCAGGATTCCGCGCTGTACATTACGACAGGTATAGTTAATGTTTTATACAGTAGGGTTTTTGTTGTTTGAATGAGAGTCTTGCTCCGAAAGTGCAAGGTTAAACCGTAATAGTACCTATTGGCAAGCATAATTTTTATTTAATTTCGAGGTTGGCATTGTTAGTTTTTTTTACAGCGGATCCAATGTTAAAAAATTCATTCACTATTTCGAAGTTAACAGGTCAATTGAAAAGTCGTCGGCCTGACACATAGATAGCGGTACTAGAATTAAATATTTTTAACCACCCTTAGCTTTCAAAAGACGTGTGTATATACTTGACAGCTGCTGGATCATTAGTTTGTGAATTATAGCATTTTGAGTAAAGCAAAAACAAAAAGGGATGAAAAGAATTTCGCGTGTTAATAAAATATTGCTTTTTGAAGGGAAAAAATACAGTTGAAGCAAAAACTTGGCTTTATGACAAGTTTCCGGACACTGCCCCAGGAAAATCAACCATTAGGGATTGGAATGCTAAGTTTAAACATGGTGAAATGAGCACCGAAGACAGTGAACCCAGTAAACGCCCAAAAGAGGTTCTTATATACGAAAACATTAAAAAAATCCACAAAATGGTCTTGAATGATCATAAATTTAAATCAAATTGAATATCAGGCACTCGAGAGATATCAACTGGACGTGTACATTATATAATTGTGCGAGCTCACTTTTGACCAAAAACAACGACGAGTTGATGATTCGGAACAATGTTTGGAGATGATCAAGCGTAATAACTCCGAGTTTTTGCATCGATATGTGACAAAGGATGAAACATGGCTCCATCATTTCACTCCGAAGACCAATCTACAGTCATCCGAGTGGACTGCACACGATGAACCCATTGAAGAACGACATTAGTACATTTCCACGGAATTTTGAGATATTTGCCTAAAAACTGCGGAAACGCCGGTCCGGGAACGAAGAAATTTCTATTATTTTCATACATTTGTATGATTTTTTTTCAGTCTATCCCGGACCGACGTTTCTGCAGTTTTTAGGCAAATATCACAAAAATCCGTGGAAATGTTCTACTAATGTTGTTCTTTAATATTGCCAACTCGCGATTAATTTGAGAAAGTAGTTTAGAAACGCCGGTCCGGGATAGACGGGAAAAATGAATAAAGATAATAGAAACTTCTTCGCTCCCGGACCGGCATTTCCGCAGTTTTTCATCAAATATCACAGAAATTCGTGGATATGCTCTGGGATAGACCGAAAAACCTAAAAATGTCATATGAAATGTATGAAAAAAAAATGTATCAAATGTATGAAAATAATAGACATTTCTTCGTTCCCAGACCGGCGTTTGGACAGCGTTCCATCAAATGGCATAATTTTTAGGGAGAATATAACCGACGCTGGGATCGCCCTTTTTATATACTGGACACAGTACACCGAGAGTCCAATATTTTGGCATGATGCATAAATTTAACCAGGACTTCACCAACATACTTAAAGAGCTCAGCTGGCAGTCAATCAGTGCCCGTAGCTTTGTTGTTTTTAAGTTGGATAATGCTTTTTTGGTTTCCATAAGATCGGGCAGTCCATCTCATAATTTTTTACCGAGGTTTATTATCCTTGTCATCTGGGTACTCCGCAATCACAAGTCTTGAAAAGTGGTCCAAATTCCAGACCAATGAGCTGTATAACTTCCTCTTTGGTTGAATTTTCGACTGCCATTACCAGTACGGAGCTTCTCCTCTCACTTATTGATATAGGATTATCGGAAGATGCTGTATTTTGATGTAAGTTTCAAGCAAGGGCGTAAGAATTAAGCTTTGGATGTCTTTGGGTTATGCTGCTTTGCGACGCACAGTAGGGCAGATTGAAAAAAACACAGTAATAATATCACAACTTTAAAAGTATTGTTATGATCATTTTGAAATTTACTAGAAGTTTGTAGAGGAGGAGTCAGGCTTTCAGAATTTTGGAGATACTGGGTGCCTAAGTCGACCAGTCGACCATGCAACATAGGTATACAATGGATTTAAGTTAATATGCTATAATTCAGCTTTCCAATGGCGAATCATTGTCATAAAAAACCATAAAAGCATAAAAAACCACAAAAATGTAATAAAATTAGTTTTTGTCGTCTACCAACCAATATGTATGAGCACTAATTATCGCACAAATTGGTACTCCAATTAACTATTATCTAGTGCAACTATTTAGAATACCATATAAAAGTTTACCAGAGTGTAAATGAATCCAAATGAAGCATATCCCCGAACACCTACTACTTTGTTACAAACAAAAGGACAAAACTAACATACCCACGGCAACAAATCAATAATGATGGCCATAAAAACATCTACATATACATAAACCAATTGAAACATTACCAAAAATATACTCTACTCTATTTGATTCAACATAAATATATCCGCTACTCCACCCAACCACTCGACACGAGCAGGATGTAGTAACATCAATGACGAAACGTACGTGCACAGACAGCTTTGAGTGTGTGTGAGTGGGCCAGGTTTGGTTGTATCAACGGTATGGCTCCGCGGCAGTTTGTTACAATGTCTGTCATAAATTCATATATGTGGCAGCATGAATCAAACTATTAAAATTTGCTTACTTTGGCAAACAAACAGCGGCAGTAACAACTACCTCCAACAAGAGACAAATAAAAAATAGTCTCATTTCAATTATTGCCAAATATTTTCACATTTTTGTCTATATTATTCGCTTTTCTTTATCTATTTTTTGAAGTTTTTTGTGGGAGTAAATCGTAAAGTTTTTCTAGTCTCTGTTGCTACTTTTTGGTTGCAGCTGGAATTCGTGACAAAACTAAATAAATTTTGGCTGATATTAGCATAAAAACCAAGTGTGGATTGTGCATGTTTGTTTACAAAATGGAATGACAATGAAAACTGTGCCACAGTAAGTTAAAGCAGTAGCGGCTGTTGCCCTCTCATGTATGGCTGTCGAAGTCCCTTCCAAACATGTTATTGCTATTGTCTTTCAAACATCCTGTTATGAGGACTGATAAAAAGACCACAAGTCGTTTTTCTTGTTCATGTTTAAATATCATAATTTGTGTTTCTCTAACTATACAGGCCAACATAATAGTTTTACTTTTGGACTTTGTTTTCGGTGTCTTAAACTTTATTATTATACATTTTAGTTGTTGTCGCTCATAAGGAGGTTGTGTGACATATAATTCCTTTCAGTGAGTTAAAGAAGACATATGTCATAGGGGTTTTAAGAAAAACAAAAACTTCTTAAAGTTATAGACTTAGTTTTAAATAAACTTATATAGAATTACTGTTTTACACCAAAAATATGGAGTAGAACTGAAATTTGGCAATATTGTTGCTCACTAGGACTTTTGGGGGTGTTTTCTGTGGTTTTGTTATACGGAAATTATTCTACGTTGCTGACTGATAAATATTGGTGTATATGGTTACGAATAAAAGTAGAATACATAATCGAAAAAGTTATGCGGTTGCAATGATTTGATTGTAAGGAGTGCGTTAAGGTACGGAATGTGTAGTGGCAGTGGGCATGGTTTTCAAGAAAAGAAAACGGTGGTGGTGGTGCACTTGACGCTGTCGCACTTTCAATTATGCGAATATTTTTTATGTGTTCCATAAAAGGCCATTGCTTTAGAGTAGCATATGGACCACTTTGCGCGAAATTATCATATGTCGAAAATATTAAATTTTACAGTAGAGCGTTATTTCTAATTATCTTTGCTTCAGGCTGTGACAGCGATCCCAAATTTTAGACGGGCTGAACTATTTAATCAAATATGTTATGTTACTTTGAAATGACTTATCATTGGAAGAAAGTAGATTAATTCATATAAATGTGAAGTAGAGCTAAAATGAGCTACAAATTCGGTAGTAAGTTGTTTTTCTTATTTAATGAAGTAAGTAACATTTAAAGTAAATTTTGATGTACTTTCCTTAAATGTAAGATAAACCAAAAAAACAAGTGGTTTTAAAGTGTAAATTTATATAATCATTACAATAAAAGTACTTTTTGGACCATTTGGTTCAATAGAAGTACTTTTTGTTTAATAAAAGTAAATTTTGGTTCAACACAAGTGCGAAAGAGTACTTTGTGGTACAAACAAAGAACTTTGTAATACAATAAAATGCTTCTGTATATAGTTTAAGTATTTTGGTATAACAAGAGTACTTTTTGGTGCAATAAATTATAATTTTTTTACAAGGAAAATTACCTTTTATTCTGGTACAGTAAAATTACTTTTTGACACAGTTTAACTACCTTTTTTAATAAATGTACTTTTTGTAGAAACTGTTGTACTGATTTCTTTTTAGTACAAGTAAAATACTTTTTGTGCAATTATACTGAAATAACTTTTTAGTAGTGCTTTTTGACACGAAAAAATACCTTTTTGTACAACTAAGGTTCTTTGTGTTACAATAAAAGTACTTTTTAATAGCATGTCCTCCTTGGTACAATAAGAGTACATGTTGGTATATTTAAAAAACCTTTTGATACAACTAAAATGCTATCTGGTAAAATTATAATAATTTTTGGTTGAATAATAGTACGATTTTGTGCAACTATAGTACTTTTGACTACAATAAAAGTACTTTTTGGTATCATTAAAATAATTTTTGTTTGAATAATATGGTACAATAAAAGTACTTTTGGTACTTATAAGGTACTTTTTGTCACAATTCACCAACATTTTCGTACACATTAAGTACTTACTGGGACAGTAAAAGGACCTTTTGGTAAAAAAATACTCTTTGGTGCAATAAATGTACTTTTGGCAACAATAAATTTGAGAACTTGCCGGTACAATAAAAGTACTTTTTTGATAGAAAAACAGGTACTTTTCTTTTTGGTACAAGTAAATTAGTTTTGACTACAATAAAAGAACTGTTTCTTAAAAGGAAAGTAATTTTTGGCGGAAAAAAAGTACTAGTTGCTACAATTAAAGTACTTTTAAGTACAATGAATGTTCATCTGGGTACAATAAAAGTACTTTTCGTACCAAAAAAAAAATACTTTTAAATAAAAAACTAAAGCTTTTTTTTGGTCGTTGTAAAGCACCTTGTCGGATCGCAATACAGAAATTGGTGGAAAAATTTGAGCTGTTGGGACAAGTTAGTGATGTGAAAAATAAAACCCGTGCACGTCGCTCAAGAACAACTAAGAATATTACTGCTGCAGCCCAAAGTGTTGAAGAAAACCCAGGTTTTTCCATTCCTCGTCGTTCTTTGGAATTGGGCATTCCACAAACGTCATTACACCGTATTTTGCATAAAGACTTGGGTCTAAAGGCTTATGAAGTTCAGTTAACACAAGAACTTAAGCCGATCATCAGCAACGTCGTGTCTTTACTGCTTGGGTCATTCAAATGCATGAAAATGATCCGGATTTACAACGAAAAATCATCTTGACTGATGAGGCCCATTTCCACCAAGAGTTATTGTTGCGAAGCCTCTTTGGACCTTACTTTTTCAAAAATAAGGTTGGATCAACAGTTACAGTGAATGGATTGCGCTATCGAGACATGATTAATGATTTTTTTATGGTCGAAGTTGGATGGTATTGATCTGGCCAACGTTTACTTTTAACAAGCAACAAAACCATTGATCTTTTACGGGAAAAGTTTTCCAGCCGTGTTATCTCTCGAAGAGGTGATCACAATTGCCCACTGAGATCTTGTCATTTAACACCTTGCGACTTCTTCCTTTGGGGCCACGTGAATGATAAGGTCCACGCCAACAGCCCAGCGTCGATTCAAGACCTTAAAGATAAAATTTTTGAGGCTATCGAGGACATAAGGCAGCCACTTTGCGATTTGGTTAAAATTTCATGAAAAGAATATAGTCAAAAAATTTAATTTTTCTTTGAATACCAAAATAACACCTCTTATTGGAAAACCCTTTGGGACCGGCCGTGGCATAGTGGTTAGAACACGCGACTACCATGTGGGAGATCGCAGGTTCAAACCTGGCTCCAGTCATCTTAAAAAAAAATTTTCTTTCATTGTCGGTTCCCCTCGAATGTTGTCGACAGCAACTTCGCAGTATTAGTGTCGAGTCAATCGGCGTGTCTTGTAAGAGCTTCTCAAACAGTGATGTTCGCATTCGTCGATAAACAAGTAGGTGCCGTTAGTTGTGAATCTAAAAATAGAAAGCGTGTTAATTCACAACAACGCGAGAAGCTATCCCATACCTCATTCATGGGGTGCAAAGGGAAATTGAGTTTTAAGTTTTTTGGAAAACCCTTTACATTGACAATACTTTTTGGCACACTTAATGTATATATTAGCACATTTAAAGTACTTTTTAAGACAAGAAGTAATTTTTGGTACAAACGAATTAGTTTTTGGTACAATAAAAGTATTTTTAGTAGAATGGGATTTCATTTTAGATACAGATAATGCATTTTTCGAGATGTTAAAAAGGACTTTTTGATACATTTAGAACACCTTTTGATACAATCGTACGTAAATTTTGATACCAGTGAAATACTTTTTTTGTAGCTTATTTTCTTCGTGTTTTTTTTATAATCTTCTTGGAGCTGCTAAAGCCACTACGAGAGCATCGGTGGTAGCATGCCTATAGGTTACTCAACACTGCGCCTTTTCACATTTGCCACCACTGAACGGATGGCATTGCCCGGGGAATTCGTGATCACTCGGACGTTGTGAGCTGCTTGGGGACCTCCAAAGAGAGATTCTGGTTGGAAAATCCCCCATTCCCCACTACAAAGCTGCATTCGACAGTCCGATATGACAAAAACTATTAGATGCTATGGCTGAGTTTGGTATACCCGCTAAGCTTATACGACTTTGCGGGATGACATTGACTGACACGAAATCTTCAGTGAAAATTGGCACAAATCTAACAGAGTCATTTTGATTCTCAGACAGGGCGATAGTCTGTCATGCGATCTCTTTAGTATCATAATGGAGATGATCATGCGGAAGACAGTAGTAAACACGACTGGTACCATCTTTAAAAGCCACATGCTGCTCGCGTATGCCGATGATATAGATATTTTTGGCGGAGGACTGCGGGATGTTAGAAGTTATTTTTTTCAAGGAATAAAGAATTTACTCATTTGAGACGTTGCGTGAACGTTGACAACTATAACTTTGAAATGGTAGATGATTTTCTTTACTTCGGCTCCGGCATAATCAAAAATAATAACGTCAGCCAGTCGCAAAAGCCCTCTCTCGACTAACGAAGTTCCAACTCTACCAGACACTGATCCTACAGATCCTTCAGCGCAGAATCCTGATTAATGACACAAGCGGATCAATTTATTCTGGGAGTTTTCGAGAGAAAAATACTACGCAAAATATTTGGACCCATCATCATGAGCTGTACAGCGACATCGACGAGGTCAAGTGCGTTCAAATAGATCGAATGCGCTGGCTTGGACACGTTGTACTAAAGGACCACAACGCTCCGGCTCGAAAAGTCTTTGGCAATAAACTTGATGGGCAGCACAGGAAGGGGCGACCAAAACTCCGATGAATGAACCATGTGAAAGAGCTGTTATCTAAGTCGGTTGTGACGAACTATCTACGAAACGCAAAAGACCGAAGCGCTTGGAATACTTTTCTAAGTGCGGCTACTGATAGATACATTTCTGTTGTTGCTGCCATTAAATAAGAAGAAATACTTTTTTTTACATATAAAATCCTTTTTGGTACAATAGAAGTATTTTTTGGTACAATAATAGTACTTTAAGTAGCATAGAATTACTTTTTGTTAAAAATTAAAGTACTTTTTGGAAAAGTTAAAGTATTTTTTTGTATAATGAGAAAGAACATCTTGGTACAATTTAAGTACTTTTGGCACAATAAAAGCTCTTTTCGGTACTTTTTGGTACAACAATAGTGATTATTAGTACATTTATTATTGCTTATTATGACAGTAGGACATAAAACATCTACGACAGACGTCAAAGTGTCACTAAGGAGGTAATTCCTAATTGTATTTATATGAATAAAAGCCCAGAACATCAAGGAATTATAGTAGAGAAGATTTTTATAAATATTAATCTACACCACATAAAATACTTATATTTATTGCAGCTGCTATTCTTCAGGCAAATAATATTATATGTATGGTGTTTACGAAAAACTTGCTCAGAACAAAAAAGGGGAGATTGCAACTTGCGTTACTGCATATTTCGAATTATCTCCTTAGCTATAGACGTTCACGTTACAAAAGTGTAAGAGGTGATACATGTAGGTTTTAGAACAAATTACATACTCGATAATTTCGCCTTATGCTGTCGATATTTGCACACAGTAACTGCATATTTAACACTTGTATACATTTATTCTTTACCCCCGAAATGTTTGTGTGACACTTTACTAATAACTAGCTTTCCCGGTTCGCGTTGCTCCGCCGTGATAGCGTAACTTTCTTCTGGTGAAAGAATTTTTTAAATCGGATATGTAGTTTAGAAGATTACTCCCCATCATACAAACAAAATAACAAACATCTTCTCCTTATAATATTAGTATAGATATAGATAATAATATGCAGGCCATACTACTCACTAAAGTGCTTCTTATCCGTATTCCGTTGGCTCTTAATGATACCGGCTAACAGTACGTATGAGTCATGCTGAAACTAATTACTATATAACACGCATACGCAGACCCCGCTACAGCATTATGTACGTATAATTAAAATCATTATAAGTACATTGTCATAGTATTGGTGAAAAGTCTTTTATCTAACAGGTGGTTAGCAACTTAATATAAATAACTTAACATCATTTAAAACATTTATGTTTCGCATGAATCTAAATGCCACCAAAATGAAGAGTGAAACTCAAATGCATTATCAGTAGAAAATATCATTCATGTATAGACTTATTCATTAGCAAATTTATTCTAAATCACATTAAAATTTAAATTACTTTAATTTCTTATATACTCCATGATGGTAACCACCTAATATTCTCCACCTGTAGTTTTACCTCCGACCGCCACAAACATTTCCAGCGGCTGTCAATGTGAAGCAAAACTTTAGTTTTTCAACTTTCATTCTCTGTTGGTAGATTTTTCATGTTATAACTTAGTACTTTTTTACCCGATTGCTTAAATTGTCAGATGACATGCAAAGCCATTACCAAAAACATTAATATTAGATTTGAACATTTGAATATTTTCAGTTTCAGTTTTAATTAAGCGTAAAAAAAACGGTTGCTCAACTGAACTGAACTGAACCGATCTAAACACAACAGAACAGAGCGGAACTATTTGTGCCTGCAACATGTTGTCGGTGTGACCTTAAGGGTTAAAATCTTACACTGTTTTTTTTGTTGTGAGCATAGACAAGCAGCACGGCACATTCATGTTGTCTGGCATGTGGGCTTATTTAGCTGTAATATGTACATTCTAGGTAATATGATGTAGTGTATAGTTTCGTGGCATACACTAGATTTTGTATAGTAATTAGGATGTAATATGTGTTAAGTGTGTTATTAGCTCTGCTAAGTGGAGAAAGAGTTAATGGTACCATTATAAATATAACTCGAATGTTTTGTGTGTGTGTGGGGGGGTGTGTGCATGTATATATTTGTAGGGTACATTGAATAATATACATGTATAGATATATGTATAAAAGGTCGTATATATATCTGTATATTTTATATAAATGCATATATGAAAAAAATACATATTAATTTATATGCCTGCCATAATCCTTTCATGCCATTATATATATTACATATAAAGACCATGTGGTTGGGTTTACAGCTCAATTCCCTTTCTACTGTTTTTTTTTCTCTCCTCATTTTGTTTGTTGCCATCGAAGGTTGAACGATTTAAGTTGAATTGTGTTGTGTCGTAATTTAAGGTCATGTAAGTAGTAATTTTACTCAAAATGTTTAATGAGTTTTGGTTGTGGCTTTTCGAGGATGAGTGGTGGCAAGTCAGAAAATTAATGGCATAGTTATTTAATCTTTGTAGCGTCGTAGGTAGTAATTTAATGGCGACGTGAATACGAATTTTTAACAAATTTCCTGTAAATTGTATTAGATGTCTACAAAGTTTTTACATACGGTTCCTTTTTGGTGTAGACAAACTAATGTTGGCCCTAGGGATGTAATTATTGTAGTGGCATGTGTTAATGTTTTTAAATCAAAGATAAAGATATCACATAATGCTGCTGTTGTTATCACGAAAAGTGGAGAAATTTGTATACAAACCTTTAAAAACGTACAGTAACTGCCACAAGTAATGTTGAAGGGTTTTGTAATATTCAGGGACGGAATCTAATTACTAAAGATCGATTTTTTAACTAAAAACATTCGTGTCTTTCTGCATTGCAGCTGTAAAAGATTTGCACGACTCTTTCGTCGTGTACATCCCTGTCCCGTCCATCGCATTTTCTATATGGTGTCAGTGTTATATTTGTCGAGGACATCCGCCAATTGGATACAGGCACCATCTCTGTATAGAGTTCGGATATAGCAGGTACATATCACCAAATCATAGTTATTATAAGGTATGCAGTGGTGGTCTACATTTGATGAGGTCCGTGTCTTTATTATACCTTCACTACGACCACGCACGCCCCAATTTTATTGTTACATCTCAGTTGACTTATGCACCAATCTCTATTAATATTGTAAATGTGAATGTCTGTCTGTTTGTTTGTTTGTGACTCAATCACGCCTAAACGGCTGCACCGACTTTAATGAAATTTTGTCGGCATTTAGTATGCTACATGTAAAGTACCGTAGGCTATATATTCTTAGATTTTTTACCCAATGAGTGGAGAGGGCGTAGCAAAACTTTTTTTAGAGCTAGGGAGATAAAATTTGATATCCAGATAGTACTCGGCAACACAAATATGATTGTGCAGACAAAATTTAATTTCTAATAAGTGGACGGAATGGGCGTGGCAAACTGAATTTTACAATTAGAAATATAAAATTTGGTACACAGATAGACCCGCCAACAATTTTGACACCCGGGTAGCTCACGGCAATACGAATGTGAATATGGAGACGAAATTAAAATACTGAATCAGTGGGCGAAGTGGGCGTGACAAAACTGTATTTTAGCCCTGGAGATATAAAATTTGGTACGCAGATAGTACACAGCAACACGTATATGAATATGAATACGAAACTCAAATATTAGATCAGAGGGCGAAATGGGCGTGGCCAAACTGTATTTTATCCCAGAGTGGTAATATTTGACAATCAGATAGTACACGGCAATACGAATATGAATATGCAGACGAAATTGAAATATTGGATCAGTGGGCGGAGATAAAACAGTATTTTAGCCCCAGAGGGATACAATTCGGTACGCAGATAGTACTCGACAACACGAATGTGAATATGCAGACGAAATTTAAATATTTTATTTTAGACCTAAAAAATTAACCAGACAGTACACGGCAATACGAATATGAATATGCAGACGAAATTCAAATTTTGGATCAGTGGCCGGAATGGGCGTGGTAAAACTGTAATTTAGCCCTAGAGAGATAAAATGTGGTACGCAGATAGTTCGCGGTAATACGAATATAAATATGCAGACGAAATTAAAATATTGAATCAGTGGACAAAGTGGGCGTGACAAAACTGTATTTCATCCCTAGAGAGGTCACGTTTAACACGGCAACAGGAATATGAATATGAAGACGAAAATTTAATTTGGGATCAGTGGGCATGACCAAACTGTGATTTAGCCCCAGAGAGACAAAATTTGGTACGCAGATAGTACTCGGCACTACAGATTCAAATTTGCAAACGAAATTGTTATTTT
This sequence comes from Muscina levida, assembly GCA_964034835.1. Taxonomy (NCBI): domain Eukaryota; kingdom Metazoa; phylum Arthropoda; class Insecta; order Diptera; family Muscidae; genus Muscina; species Muscina levida. Next base: position 30,489,484 of record OZ035883.1, on the reverse strand, counting down.
CAATCAGTAGGAGAAAGGCCGTTCCTTACGAATACCAAATCCTCTGTTCAGATTGGCAAGGATCTATCTGCGCCATTCGATACGACGAGAGGTCTTGGACAGGATGATGGTTTGTCATGCATACAGCATTGTAGTATGTTCCAGTGGGGTTGAGCTATGTCGTGAGAATGGATGAGGAAACTCCAGCGCGAAAGGTATTCTATGAAGACCTCGAAGGACGGCCCAAAAGAGGGAGACCGCGACTATCTTGGAAGAACCAGCTGGAGGAATCACTGACGCTGCTTGGTAGGACCGACTGGAGACAAAAGATCGAAGCGAATGGAAATCTTCTATCATTGCGGCCTCTGACTAAGACACTAAGACATAAATATATATGTTGTCATGTTGTTTTTTAAGGCTGACAATAAGATAATAAGATAAGGAGCGTGGCAAAACTGTATTTTAGCCCTGGAGCGATAATATTTGATACACAGATACTCGATACCCAAAAAGTATAATTTATTGTAAAAAATGTAAATTTATTGTACTAAAAAGTACACTGATTGTACCGACAACTACGAATTATTGTACTAAAAAGTACTATTATTGTACAAAAAAAGTAAATTTGTTGTATCAAATGGTAGATTTATTGTACTAAAAAGTACAATTTATTGTGCCAAGATGTACTATTATTGTACAAGAAAGAACAATTAATTGTACCACAGAGTATCTCTAATGTATCAAAAAGTAATTTAACTGTACTTATAAGTACTTTTATTGTGTATTATATTACAAAACAGTACTTTAATGTTTCTAAAAATATTTTTATTGTATTAAATAGTACTTTTTTTTTATCAAAAAGATCTCTTAATAAATCTACAAGCAAGGTCTACAATGGTATATTCTTAACTTCATGTTATTTTTAAATTTAAGTTACTGACACTTTTACAGCATTTTGATAACATGACTTTCAGATTTGTGTCAGTAAAGTTTGAAGACTAATTACAAGGCGCATTGTAACGCATTGTTTACAGGGCACATAAGATTTGAAGTTAGCCGTTTTAAGTAAGAAAGTCAAACATATTTGAAATTTTCGGCAACTATGCAATTGCGAATACATTGCCGGTTACACTAGTAATAAAATATAGTAGACTGATTAAATTAATAAACTAATAAATTTATTAATGCAAATTAATTACAAACTTTTCTAGATGTATAAACAGTAACGCTCCTTAAGTCAGGAGACCATAGACCATACACTGCATACCCTCTGCTTGTTTTTGAAAATGTTTTCCTATTTTTTCGTTCGCAAACTATTTCTGTCCTTAATTGACGCCTGCCACATACTACTACAGCGGCGGTAAAGAACTACTTGAGTTTAGTAAATGTTTAAGCAACTTTTGCCATGCATACAAAATTCGGCTATAAAGTAGAAAGTTTGCCTTTTTTATATACAGTGCACGGGAGAAAAAACTTTATTTTAAACTACTATAGTCTGTCTCGTAGCCATTCTGTCCAAAACTAAAAAAAGTACTGTCATATTTGACTTGCAGCTGCACAATTAGCATGACAAATGAACCACGTTGGCGGCAGCACCGGGTAATGGTCACTATCTTCCACTATTACATGACCACTCGCAACTACCAAAATGTTAAGCACATGTTCCCATGTTTAACACAACATTTGCCGCCGACCTTTTTTTGTGCGGCTCCTCTATAGTTCATTGACAACAGCAAAAAAAAAAAGCGGCGATGGGGAGTCAAGTTGTAGGTTAAAACTTTTTTTTTTGCACTAATGAATGCTATTCATTAAAAAAGTTTTATAAATTTTAAGTTGAGACTGTTACTACGTTTTTCTGCCTTGATTCCCTAGAGAGGAAACACAGGAGGGTGACACTTACACACCAACACACACACACACACACCTCTTGCAATGACTTGCAGATATGCATAATTTTAAAAATATGTACTCTACTACATGGATGTGCATGAACTCAGTGCCCATTAAATGTACCGACACAGAACAAGTGGAAGTTTTGCTCAACTTTTAAGCACTCGTCCGTTCGTTCCTATCCTATCTGACTTAGTTAGAGTTGGCAAATAATTTATTTTCATTAAAATCTATACAGTTTTCCCTTTTATTGGTCATAAAACTATGGCGAAGTTTACACTTAATGAAGATATTTTACTGCTGTTGTTGTTTTTGTTGTAGTTGCTACTTGTATCCTATCCACGCTGCAATTAAGCCCAAATTTAGGCCAAGTGTGTTGACTTTTTAATATTGGTATAGACAAATGTCGAGAGTTGCCGAGAGAGAGAGAAGAAGAGAGAAACGTAGATAACTGTTATAAATGCCATTAGAGACTCACAACATAATTCATTCGGTAATTGGTGTATAATTTAATGCTTCATAATTATTGCCCATGCAGAGCACAAGGACACGTTGCGTTGTGCCATGGGCCAGTTTTATCCACATTAACATAAATGTTAGAGTCATTGCAAAAGGCACTATGGATAATGCAGAGATTGCTTGTGTTTTGAGATAACGTGATTATGTGAGACACTATAAAGAAATAACGGTGCAAATGGGCATTTAAAGTTGAGAATAAAGTAATTAACAAATATTTGTAGTGTAGATAGCAGTGGACTTGTGATTTCACTTGAAATCTAAGTAAGGATTACATATTTTCTAGGGATATTAAAATATTTACTTCGTCATCTGTAAAGTACAAGTATGGGACTAAACTTTTTATATAAGGAAACAATGTCTTTTTTTGTTATTTCAATTTAAAATCAATTCCTTCGTGGAGCCATGCCCACTAGATGTATAAAAATGGTTATGTAGCCTTCCATACACAACAACTATATGCTGTCAAATTTTAACAAATCAGTTAAATGGTGTAGCATAGATGGTGTAATATTCCTTCTTCTTCTTTAGTGGCAACAACAACATTTATCTATAAGTAGCGCACGTAGAAAAGTATTCTAAGCGTTTTGGTCTTTTGCGCTCCGTAGGTAGTTCGTCACACCAAGCTTAGTAAACAACTCTTTCACCTGATCCAACCATCGGAGTTTTAGTCGCCCATCAAGTTTATTACCGAAGACTTTTCGAGTCGAAGCGTTTTCATCCATTTGTACAACGTGTCCAAGCCAGTGCATTCGGTCTATTTGAACGCGCTTGACTACGTCGATGTCGTACGATGCTAAAGAGATCGCAGGACAGACTATCGCCTTGCCTAAAGCCTCGCTTGGTAGAAATGGCTCTGTCAGATTTTTGTCAATTTTTACTGAAGACTTCGTGTCAGTCAGTGTCATCCCGCCAAGTCGTATTAGCTTCGCGGGTATGCCACACTCAGCCATAGCATCCAACAATTTCTGTCGTATCGGACTGTCGAATGCACCTTTGTAGTCCATGAACAGATGGTAATTGTCGATCTGCATTTCTCGAGTCTTCTCCAGGATTTGTCGTGGTGTGAATATCTGGTCGGTCGTGGATTTACCATGTCCAAAGCCTCACTGGTAAGGTCCAATCAGGTTCGCCAAAATGGGCTTTAGTCTTTCACATAACACACTAGACAGGACCTTGTATGCGACGGGTAAAAGGCTAATCCCGCGATAGTTGGTACACACACTTGGATAGCCTTTCTTAAACACGGGACATAGGACACTCATATTCCAATCATCGGGCATGTACTCCCTGAGCCAAATCGTATTTATGAGCTGGTGCAAGCATGTTACCAGCTCATCGCCGCCGGCAGTTCATCGACTCCCACAGCTTTGTTATTTTTGAGGCGTGCAATTGCCGTGATGATCTCGTTTTGACTCGGTGGTGGACAGTCTACTCCATCGTCGATGATTGGTGCGATTTCGTCACTTATGGTGCCTTCTGGAACGAGTAGAGACCGAAAGTGTTCCCTCCATATTTGCAGCACAGTCTGAGTGTCCTGATCAGATTTCCGTCTCTGTCCTTACATGTAGGTATCCCTATTCCAAAACCTTTGCCTTTAATATTTTGGAAAAATTTTCGGACTTTAACTATATGCCTGTAGTTTTCGATATCCTGACTCTCTCTTTTCTTCCACACACGCTTTTCCCACCTGAACAGGCCTTTCATCTCCCTTATCTTCATCGTTATAACGCTGCGCTACCACACGCATCGCCATTTTCTGCAGTTTTGCCTTGTATAAAGAATCCATTTCCTCAGCCAATTCGCGACATTCATCATCGTACCAGAGCTTGTCTTAACGTGATTTTTCATAGCCCAGTACGGTCGTTGCGTCTGTGGTCGTAGAATTCACAATATGCTTCCACTGTGTGTTGGGAACCTCAGAACTAAGGGGATTTATTTGGAGTAACTCAGGGAGTGGGCATTAGCTAGCTCGGTGGTATGCAGCTTTGTGATGTCTAGCTTCTTTAAGTTTGTTTACAAGTGTTTTTAGCACTATTAATCGTGTGCGTACCTTGGCTGCAAATAGGTGGTGGTGGTCGATCAGGTGCATATCTTTAAATCATGGTCGTTATATCATTTGCGGGGGTCGCCAACATTTGGGTGGGGTTCTTGTTTGTTATTTTCTTCGTATTTTCATAATAATTGTTTTGTTTAAGGAGAGTCGCTTATAAGGCTACCGCGCCCGATTCTAGTTTCTTGGGGCTGCCACAGCCACATAGAGAGCCTCTGTGTTGAGCTTCAGTAACTTCTGTTACCTACTTCCTAAGACGCATCGGTGGTAGCATGCCGATAAGGTTACTCAACATTGTGTAATATACATATTAAAAAAATGAAGTTAAATTTACTACTGATGCATGAATTTCTGTTGCTGCTGCCAAATAAGAAGAATGTCGGTTGGACAGATTCAAAGTCTATAACGAACATACGTATATAGTAAAAATATTTGTGTAAAGATAAGTTAGGTATTTATTTATGCCCTTAATAGGCGACGAATGCTTTAAATATTTCTAAAGTTGAACTAGTCCAAATTTGTTCTTGCTTTGAAACAAAGTTGCTAATATTCCGCCTCTTAACTCAACATAGTATTAGTAAGTAAATCTTGCCCATTAAAGGATCAAACATTCACAATCTTTAACTAATTTATAGATTTTTTAAAAATAAATAACACCTATAATCAAGATTTCAACAAACGCCAACCAACACCACTACCCAACACCACCACCACTACTTGCAGTGACAGATTGCCGATGACGTCGATAATCTTCTTAATGTTACACGGCCATAAAATACATTAAGTTCACCAATTTATCTTCTCATGTCACCGCCAATAATGACCCTTCTGTCAAAAGCCAGACAGGACTGTGTATATTTTTAATTAAAATATTCTTTCTCGACCAACAAAGAGTTAATAAATTCAACCATTATTTAATGTTATACAAGGAGCAGCTAACGAACAATAAGTCCTGCATTTAAACATTTAAATAAAAAAATAAATTTATATTTATGGCCATTACCAATGTTCATCGTGGCAATTTTCATATCTTATAATTTCAACAATGCTATTGTGGCGGTGGCAACGGCGGCCCAACAAGGCTTCCAACAATGCACACTCAAGAATATGTAACATGTATTTTTGTATGTAGTTGTCGCTGTGTGTGTGTGTGTGTTATAGTGTTGGTGTATGGGTGGGAGTATGCGAGTTTCATATGATAACTGCAAAATATTTTATAATTATTATCTTTATTATCATTATAATGGACAATTACCAACATTGCCATTGTCGAGACAATAAATTTTTAATGTTTTCTTTTCCTCATAGCAGTGGTGGGATTCTGTGTTTTTTTTCTCTTCTGCATCGTTTTTTTTTTTTCAAATAATGCAAAAGCGCTCTTTTATACTTTTTGTTTTTTTTTTGTTGGAAATGCAAAAATAAAAAGAAAATTCAAATAAAACCAATTATAAATGGCATCTAGTGATGCTTGATTTATTATGTTAAGCATTTAATGTTAAAATGGAGGGAAATCCTAGTTCTGAAGGCCATCAGGATGCACTGTTAAATTGTTTGTACAAATCAATGCATATTCTGTGGTAAATAGAGGCACATTTACATATAACTGAATAATAATAGCTATTTTCAAAATTAATATAATGTGAAAAGTTAGTCAATGGCTATCACTATAAAATTTGGCATTTCCGAGTAATTATTAATTGGAATTAAGTGAAGTCTAATTTCCTTATAATTGGGGGATAAATTCCCGTATATTGTCCATAGAGGGAGGTGTTTTTCAGAAAGGTCATGTACGTTATTGAACAAATGACTTAGTGAAATACAAACAAGTATTTTAGTGTTTGTTTTTAGAATCGAATCACAACTTTCCATTATTATATCGAATAACATACACATTTATAAAATAAATATAAATTGCCATGTCTAAAATTACTCCTGTATGATCAGTGTTTGGTTAGGTTGAATCTTTGTTCGTCGATAGAGAGCCTTGTCATTAAATTGTTTGCTATGAGCAGTTTGCAATCAATATTCGTCTCGTGATTTCTAGGCTTACATTGGGACTTTCTTTTCTGTCGGAGCTAAGGTATTTGTCTACCACTTTAAAGTATAGTTGTCAACATTCACGCAGCGGCCCTAACGAGCAGACTCTTTGTTCGTTGAAAAATATAACTCGGTTTTGTCCTCATTTATCAGACCCACGTCTGCCGACTGCTTCTCAATGCTTGGGAAGGCTGCAGTAACATCCCGAAGTCCTCGGCCAATGATGTCTATATCATCGCAATACGCTAGCAGAATGTGATTTTTGTAAGAGATGGTGCCAGTCTTGTTTACTGCAGCCTTCTGCATGATGATGTCCATTATAATGTTAAAGAGTTCGCATGACAGACTATCGCCATATCTAAAGCCTCGCTTGGTATAAAATGGCTCTGTCAAATTTCTACCTATTTTTATTGAAGGCTTTGTGGCGATCTGTGTCATCCCGCAAAGTCATAGCAGCTTCGCGGGGAAAACAAAACTCAGCCATATCATTTAATAGTTTTTGTCGTATTGGAATGTCGTTAAACACATGGCAAGTGTCGATCTGCATTTCCAAGATATATCGTAGCGTGAATATCCGTTTGGTTGTGTATTTATCACGTCTAATGCCACACTGATAACGTCCAGTCAGGTTCGCTAGGATGCGCTTTAGTTTTCCACATAATACGCTAGACAGGACGTTGTATGCGATGGAGAAAGGCTGGTCCCGCCGCAGTTGGATTGCATTTCTTAAGCACACGACATAGAACACTCGGATTGGAATCATTGGACAGGCATTCCTTTACCTAAATCGTATTTATGAGCTAGTACATAAATGTTGTTAGCACTAGTCCCGCAGCTTTATTGTTTGAAACCGAACTATTTCCGTGCTGACCATGGTTTAACTCGTTTGTGTCATCAGTCATCAGTGATTGGCACGATTTCGTCAACTATACTGGCTTCGGAAACGAACAAAGTACAAAAACTATCCTACATTGTGCCCAAATGTGCACATATGTCCTTACAATTGGGTATCTCTGTTCGGAAACCTTTGCATTTTAATTTTTGAATGCACTGTCGGGATTCACCTCCGTCCCTGTACTTTTAGATATCCCGACTCCCTTTTCTTGCATATATGCTTTTTTCGCCTGAAGAGGCATTTCGTATCCTTCGTCTTCTCAATATATCGTTCCGTCACAGCACTCATTACAATTGGCTACAGTTTTGTATTGAATGCAGCATCGAGTTCTTCACACAATACGCCTCATTTTTCATCGTATCAGGGCTTGTCAAAGTGCTATTTTTGATGTGTGTGTTTACAAATCTAATAATATTTCGCCTTAAAGTGGCTATTTGGAAACTAATAGGGTTAAATCGCCAGACTAGATTTCTAGGTCTGTGGTAGACTTTGAATCCACGAGAGTTGTACATAAGTCTCGCCCTAAAGGCCATGGTATGTCAAATACACTGGTCATATTACAATGCGATTGTCAGCGCCACCCTGGCAGAGCACAAGCAAGTCTGGAATATATAGGAGTAGGGGCTCTTTCTTCCAGCCAGATGATACCAAATAAGTTATGACAGTATGGTCATATCCCTTTTTGGCCAAGGTCTTGCCACCTCCGCTAACCTATGATGCAACACCAATTTTCTATGCAAAATTTTTGTGAACTTGTGTCCTTCAACATATGTTTCTGCCTACTTATGCTCATAAATAGTCCATATCACCTTCACAAGCTGCCATATATTCGGATTTTGTAAATGATTATTGTACGTGCAAAATATGTCTTAAATAAACATCAATTATTATTTTATGTAATAGGGTTAAGTTTCATCCAACTCGATATAAAACTTGTTAAAAGTAAATGTTTATGATGACTTTTATAAATATATACAATAAAATTATAACCTATATCAAAAACTATTACTTAAAGTAATTTCCAACAATTACAATTCTCATTTCCTATTAAAGCAAAAACATTACACGTGTATCTAACTGCCAATACAAATAATAGTTTTTTTTATTATTTATTTCATAGTACCCACATTCTATTATATGTAAAGACGTTCTAATGTTTATGTCACCTGATGACTAAACCCCCCAAAGTAAAGCAAATAAATTATTCAAAGTTTTACTTGATGCATACACACTCACAAATAATAACACGTTTGAACTTAAATAGACAATTCATAATGTTTACGACCACTTTAGCGTACACCAAACCTTCAATTCAAAAATCTCCTCTCTTCGAAGCGGTGGAACAGCGGTGTGGAAACTTCTTTAGCCACCTTTCATATATGGGTAAATTCCCACCATGTGCGCACACTTGACATGATGACACAAGCAAAAAAAAAGCAGAAAAAAAACACACAGACGACGGCCTGGCAAAGTTCTACTTTTACTCTGATTTACATACGCTAAATTATGTTTGTCATGGACATGTTTGTCATTCGACTCGTCCTCGTGTACACGGTACTCGTCGCATGGTGGCCGTTCCAGCTGCAGAGTGGGGTATGAACGAGTATGAACTGCAAATATAAAAAATAACAAACGTTACGAGTACTAGTTAGTATCTAATGGCTGTGTGAGTCACATAAAATTTGTTATTTATAAAAATTTCAGTTTCTTGGGTCTTTAAATATTAAAACAGAGAAATTGCTATACTCCTTTTGTAGCTTTTTCGTTTAGTGACTTTTGCCACAAATCGTTTAGTCATCATTTTAGGCCGTATTGCCTAGCTTTGCCTTGCCCCGAATGCCTCTGCCAGAGCGCACAATAAATTGTTGGTGGCCCTGTTATACTTGTAGAAGCCATTCAATTGTTTATTATGACCATTTTGCAGTGAGTTTGTGTTAGTGTGGGGGTCACAAATAAATTTAAATTTTTAAACATTTGTCATTTGAGAAAAGTGTTTGGGAAAAGTGTCGTTTAAACATTTCTAACGCCCCACAAAGCTCAGTGTTTGATGTTATTGAATTTGTGTGTTGTTGTTGCTTTAGTCTATTGCGAAGGGAGTACAGTGGTTTTGCGGGGTGCAAAGTGTGGTGATGTAGTATACCGTAAAATCAGTCAAATTGATAGAGTCCTTTAACAAACCTACCATGAATTTGATTGGATTACACTATGTGACGGTCAACTGGAACTTGTAGGTCTGGTCGAGAACAACATGACTCTGTAGACCAAAGTTTTCTTATACCCTCATAATCTTAACTTACGGTTCAAAAACCGGTTTTTTTTATCTTTCCTCACTTATGAGCTCATAACTCAGTCAATTCTTAACCGAGTTTTGATATTTTAACGGGTTTGGATCATGTGGTACTCGACCGGAGCTACAACATGCACTAGATCGCTCCCAAAGTTCCTTAAATTATTTCCATTGTACCACAGTGTGTTATTCACATATGCCTATCATTTACATATAATGTAATTAATGCGTTAATAACTTGGCGTTTTAAAATCTATTGATTTCATTTTGCGGTCACGTAGCGGTTTGAATATTCTTATAAGTATATGTTGTCTCCTTAAAATTTGCCTTAATTTCATGGCATTCACAACCACTGTTTCACATTGCTAGTGTTGATGTTTGTTGCTCATTTTCTCCTCTTAAGTACTTAACTGAGTGAGTACCCACCATCGACGACGGCGGATGACTGGGCAAGACGCCTTGTCTGTCCTGGCATATCGACGTGTCAGTGCGTCAATATAAGTGAATGTATGTATTTGTGTAGCACCCAACTAATGAACTTTGAGTACGTGATTGTTTTACATAAAACTTTTGTTGGTCATACAGTTGTTTTTGTTTTTGTTGTTGTGTTTGTTGTTGTTTTTGTTTCACCCCAACATTTTATTTGCCCATCTCTACTTCTGGTGTCCCATATAGAGAGTTGCAATAAAATACTCCATAAGAATAGTAGTGTGTGTGTGTATGAAGGAATTCATAGCTGTATCATACCATAAGTTTGTGTGTGTGTGCGTGAGTGAGTGTCCTTTATGTTTAAAGTATGTAAATACATGTTAAATACTAAACGCACTATGTGACACTCATTCATTCTAGTTAAATGTTGGCTTTTTGTTGTGTGGTTGTTGGTTGCATTCGAATTTTTTTTTTGTTGTCTCCTACAATTTGGGTCTGTCAGGGATGTCGCCTAAGTTTAAAAATTTAAGGGTATGCTAGCCATATTATTCAGATGAAACATTTACTTTTTTGGGTCAATGTATTTAGGCTTGACTAATTAAGGCTGTATTCTATGCTAGCGAGAAGAGTAGCCATTCAAATAATGATGGATGGTTTTGTTGGAGCTCGAACATTGATCATTCGCATGATATTCATTCCACGACTGATCTCTGATACTAAACTTTGAGCTCAGGTCATTAAGTTGGTATTTAACAGCGATTGAACGTATATAATATTGTTCTGTCTTCTTACGTAAAAGTAAAATCAAACTAGTGCTCATACTTTTTCAAATACTATATGCAACACCAAAAAAATATCATGAGTTCTCCATTATAGTCTACATTTTTTTTTTTTGTATAGTTAAGTTTCTTCTGGAATATGGGAGATTTTTTGATTTGATCACTATACACTTGGAAACTGGACCGGCCGTGCTATAGTGGCTAGAACACCCGATTCCCATGCGGAAGATCCGTGATTCGATTCCCGACTATAGTCATCTACATTTTTCTTTCATTGCCGGCCTCTTCAAGTTTGTAGATAGCAACTTCGCAGTATAGTGTCGAGTCATCGACATGTCTAGTAAAATCTTCTCAAACAGTAACGTTTGCATTCGTCGATAAACAAGTAGGTGTCGTTGGTAAAATAGAAAGCGTGTTAGTTCACAACAACGCAAGAATCATCACATACCTCATGCATGGGGTGTAAAAGGAAATTAAGTTTTATAAGTAATTATACACTTGGAAATAATTAGAATCCTTTTTCGAAGAAACCTGTATTGGTCGCTAAGTCTTTTAGGACGAAATTCGTTTGAGAACCTTTAACGAAAATGAAACAACTATAACTGAAGTAGATTGAGCCTGAGCATAGTAAAATGTTTCTATTAGTAATTAGATCTAAGCTCCATTTTGTAACTGTCATAACTGTCATATATCCGAATTATCGATTTTTTAACCGTTCACACTACTCCTCTAGATTTAATTGACCTGTATGTAATTTTGGTGGATGAGGGATTGGAATGAGGAATTTAAGTTTGTGAAGGTCCCAATAGATCATGTGTTGGCAGGTCTCTGCCTCTGGACATATTTTCGGAGGTAGAAAATCTGCGAAGACGTACTGTTGAGTAACCTAAAGGGCATGCTATCACCGATGCGTCTTAAGGAATATGTACCAGATATTACTCAACATGCATGCACCAGCTCATAAACACGATTTGGCTCAGGGAGTGCACGCCCGATGACACTGAGCCATTTTCTACCAAGCGAGACTTTAAACAAGGCGATAGTCTGTCCTGCGATCTCTTTAACATCGTAGGTCTCTTAAAACGTAGCCAATGCCTTTTCCAACGAACTTATTCAATTACTTCAAACCAACCCCCCTAATTCGCATGTTCCCGACACACAGTGGCAGCAATCCTCGGTACGATGAGGAATGTTGCGCAATGTCTAAGGAAAAGGATGCTGCATACTAGGCAAAACTGTAGCCAGTGCTAACGCGTGACGGAACGATATAATGACAATATGAGGCAGATAAAATACCACTATAGGCGGAAAAAGCTTCCATGGTGGGAAAGGAAGAGCCAGGATATCGAAAATTACACTAATAGAGGTAAAGTCCGACAGTTCTACTAAAAGGTTAAAAGCAAAGGCTTTAGAACAGGGAGTGTAACTTCGAAGGCAATACTTTCATACTTTGCGAATGAGTGACGAAATCATTCTAATCATCGACGACGGAGTAGATTTTCCGCGACCAAGCCTAAGTGAAATCAGCGCAGCAATTCAACGACTTAAAAATAATAAAGCTGCGGGAGCCGATGGTCTGTCGGCACAGTTTTTTTTTTTTTTTTAGAACCGGCAGCGATGAGCTGGCAGCGTGTATGGTCCAGCTCATAATCACGATTTGGCTACAGGAATGCATGTCCGATAATTGGAATCTGAGTGTTATATATTCTGCGCTTAAGAAGGGTGATACAAATGTGTGCACCAACTACCGCCTTTTACCAATCGCATGCAAGGTCCTGTGTAGTGTGTTATGTGAAAGATACAAGCCAACCCTAGCAAATCTAATTGGACTTTATTAGTGTGGCTTTAGACTCTAAGACAAATCCTGTAGAAGAACTAAGAAATGCAGATCGACACTTGTCATCAGTTTATCAACTACAAAACTGCTTTCGACAGTCCGATACGACAGAAACTATTAGTGAGGCTTTATACGAGGCGATAGTCTGTCATGCAATCTGTTTAATATCATAATTGAGATAATCATCCGAAGGACTGCAGTACCATATTTAATAAAAGTCACATGCTGCTTGCGTCATTGGCTGAGGACTTCGGGATGTTACTGGGGCCTTGTCAAGCATTGAGAAGCAGTCTGCAGAAATGGGTCTGGTGACAAATGTGGACTTAACCAAGTTGTTTACCTTAAATGCACAAAGATTCTACTCATTTGGGATGTTGAACGTTGATAACTATATCTTTGAAGTGGCCCCATTAACGGTAACGGCTAGTACTGTCGTTGAATTAACCATTTTCTGTATAAGCTGTATAACGACATCGACATAGTCAAGCAAATGCACTGGCTCGGATGCGTTGTACGAATGGATGAAAATGCTCTTCAGTTGCGCAGGAGAGGGCAACCAAAACTTCGATAGATGGCCAAGGGAAAATAACTTTAATCTAAACTTGGTTTGACGAACTTTCTACGGAGCCGAAAACATCGTAACACTTGGACCTATTTTCTACGTGCGGCTTCAGGTGGATGAATTTGTGTTGATTTGCTTAATAAGAGGATGAAAAATGTGATAAGTAAACTGATCAAACTTAAATATCCTCCATTTGTCCATTTTGAAGTTTTTTTTAGAGATGTTATGGGAGAAATTGCAATCCCATCATTTCTTTTTAGAAAATATTAATGCTGGCCTGCCCACCAGCCAGCCGGACAGACGGACTTGACTCAATCGTCTTTACAAAATTCTTCAACATATTGCATTTTTGTAGTGTATTACACCTTTTTACATATCAGATGAGCAAAAGAGTTTACAAAATAGTTTGCTAATTAAACGGCAGGGGTCAGAACGGTGTGCGTGCGGAGAAAGTTATTTTGGTCAAAGAAAAAGTTTTACGTGACCCTGCATTTTGCTGGATCACGTCTAGGATTCGAGATATATCGACTTGATGTTAGTAAGTAGGAGAACATGTCACGTTTCGGGGTCCTATATCCAAAATTGTTGTAGCTGTTGAACCAAATCTGGTCACTGCGTTGAATATTATGGAGTTATCTCAAAGGAGACGTCTACCTCCCTTATATCCTAAAATGGAAGAGTTTTCCAGAGTTGTTATTGGTATTGAACCAAATGTGGCTCGATTTATCTTTGAAATATTACTGACAACTGTGTTGAATTATATGAAAATATTTTAAAGGACAAGCCCACCTCCCATATGTCCTGAAATGGAAAAAACTTGTATTGAATACAGAATTGTTATTGTTATTGAACTAAATTTTGCTCGATTTGTCTCTGATATATTTCTGACAACTGTGTTGAATTATATGAAGTTGTTTTAAAGGACACGCCCACTTCCCTTAAACCCTGAAATTTAAAGATGTTATATTTTCCAAATTTGTTATTGGTATTGAACCAAATGTGGCTCGATTTGTCTTTGATATGTTACTGACAACTGTGTTGAATTATATGAAAATATTTTAAAGGACAAGCCAACCTCCCTTATGTCCTGAAATGGAAACAACTTATACTGAATACAGAATTCTTATTGTTATTAAACTAAATTTTGCTCGATTTGTCTCTGATATATTTCTGGCAACTGTGTTGAGTTATATGAACTTGTTTCAAAGGACACACCCACCTCCCATATATCCTAAAATAGAAAGAACTTATATTTTCCAAATTTTTTATTGGTATTGAACCAAATTTGGCTCGATTTGTCTCTGATATTTTACTGACTATTGTATTGAAATTTACGAAAATATTCAAAGGACACGCCCACCTCTCGTATATCCTGAAATAGGCGTGTTCTTTGGGATAATTGTATATAAGTCAACATAGTTGTATCTGAGATAAATTGAGCCAAATTTGGTTCAAAAACAACAACAATTTTGTAAATAGGACCCCCAAGCGTGACGAACTTTAAATCGATGTATCTCAATTCGTAGACGTGACCCTTCGAAACGCCAAGCCACGTATAACTTTGTTTTAACCGACATACTTTTTTCCGGTAGTCAGAACCCCCGCCGATTTTGGATGTCGGAAAAATTTTGTGTACCCCGTATTTTGACCAGTTATGAATACTGTACAACTCAAAGTGTTCCACTCATGTCTCATATGGCACCTATGTGCCACAGGTTTCTCTACCCTTATATGGTACATTTCAACATTATCATTATATATCCCTCATCATTTGGCAACTGGTCAGTAAAGTGTCTTTGTGACACCCAAAGACATTTGCTACCAAAGGCACTTATTTAAATTGCATATGATTCCACAACCTCCACCTCCTCCTGGCACACACGTCGCCAATGCCATCTCGTCTCGCCCATGTCAGTTAGCAGCAACGTGTCTCCTTAAGATGGCCCCCACAATTTTAAAGTTGAAACAGCAATAGCTTTTTAAGTCGTTAATGTTTTATTCTTTATTTTTGTTGTTGTTGTTTTGTTTTTTTTTGCCCTGTCCCTTGTGTCCCCAGGGCAATCAGAAGACAGGGATGTCCTTTCTCGTTCTCATCTAAATATTTTGTGTTGAGAAAGTGTTTTATTGTTATGTAGGTAGTTTTCTTGAAATATTGAGTACTTTGTACAAATACAATGGCAACAAAAGTTCACTGATACATTTACATTTTACATAAAACGTGGAACGAGGAACGTACAATGAGTAATACAATATATGTACGACTATTTAAGGTAAATTACAAATCGTGAGTTGAATTTATGACAAAACTTAAATTTAATTTTCTTATAGAGGTCAATGTTTCACATGATGCAATTTAATGAAATATGTAGTGAACCATGAAAATTGAATTTGTGTGTTTGCCGGTCGTTATCTCTCGCAAAGAGGTGGGTTCAACAGCAAACATTGAAAATTCAATTTTTCTGGCATGAATTATAGATATGTCAAAAGAGGAGCTTAATGTTTGTAGATGTGCTATATGTAGATATTAGGTTGTATAATAATTATTTGATAAGATTATGTAGCCATGGCAATAGATGAGTGTGTTTGTGGGCAGTGGGCTATATTAAAATGTTATCATATTACTGGATTTATTTTAAGGCATTTAGAAATTTTTAGTTATAAACCCTACATTATAACGTGTCGAAGGGAAATAAAGTATCACCTTTATACTTAATCATACACCATACTAATTATGTTTGATTAGTGTAAACTGTCAAAACCACGTAGTTGCAATTTACAAAAATTGTTGTTTGGGAATGGTAACTTTGAATAATTTCGTCTTTTATAATTTTCTTAATAAAGTGCGTTTTTTTAAAATAGCAAGCTTTGCACCATGAGCACTTCAAAGATCAAAATGTATTTAATTAATTAGTGTGCAATATGAGATGTTGTTAGAGGTTTTTCATCATTCCTTCCACCGTAATTTTGTATTATAGTTAATAGTTTTCATTGTCAATCAATTTTAAATCGAATTTGAAATGTATTAATCCCATTTTTGAAATAAATTTCAACATAAAACTTTATGTTAAGTTTACATATATTTATAAGTTACATTTTCTTCATTAAACTGTTCAATTTGTGAACGAAAAATATCAACGCTTTCGAAATACATACAACTAGGACAGAGGTAAAGGAAATAAACAAACAAATAAACGCCAAAAGAGTGCTTTTTAATACAACTATTCACTTATTCCATTATCCTTGGCATTCCATACATATACAAAAACACATACAGATATGGAAAACAATAACAACAACAAATACTCATGCATTTATATGCTGGAATGCATTCAGATAAGTACACACACACATAAGTACTAGGTGTGTGTGAATATAGCTGAATTTATTTATTTATTCACTGAAAATGCTGCACTGCTTTATGAAGTCATCATAACAAGCACTATCCCAGCGGCGGAAATCATGAGAAGGAAGGCCTTCGTTCATGAGTTTGAAGGCATTCTTTTGGTTCCGGTGTGCCTTCCTTGGCCTTCTTTCTTCCTTTCTTTTTTTACATTGCGTGACATTGGAAAATAAGGCCTTCCGTCGCCGGTTTCCATAAGAAGGCCTTATGGATGCTTTCTATAAAAAGGCCTCATGGAAACTTTCTGTAAAGGGGCCCTATATATGCTTTATATTAGAAGGCATTATGGAAGGCCAGCATACACATGAAAAAATAATGACTTGCAAATAAAACTAAAACTATACAGTGCACCCTCAAATTATTTAGTTTTTTTGAGAGCGCACCGGTTATTTTTAGATATTTCTCACTTATATATATTTTTCTCTATACTTACATTTTTTTCCAACGACAGTAAACATTGCTGGAGTTTGAACCCACTACCTCGTGATTGTTAGTCAGCCATGCTACTGTCTAGCCTATGAAGATTCATTCGAATTGTGTGGTTGAAACTAATGATACACTGTTTAAAAAAAACCCCTTCCACGGAAATTAACAATTTTTTCCATTTGGAAGACATCCAATACCCCTTATATTTGGAAGCGGGAGGGTATGTGTATGAAATCCCTCTGCCTTCTTTTCAAAGGCCTCTGGCAGGCCTTCATAAAAGTTGAAAAAAAAACGTATTAACAATACTTTCCATTTAGAAGGCATGCAATACCCCTGTTATTTGGAAGCGAGAGGGGATGTGTATGAAATCCCTCTGCCTTTTTTTTTACATGTCTTTGGCAGGTCAGTCCATAAAATGCCTAAATCTGATGAAAAATCATGCGTTCTGTATTCCTTATTTGAAATGTTATTCCCAAATAATGACTACAGCATGCATTATATGAGGAAGGCCTCTCAAATTCCGCCGCTGGGATGATCTTCACCAGGATGTTGTTGATGTTGAAATCCTCATACACACATATATACGCTAACGTATAAAAACATGTATATGCTGGTGTATGTAGTTTCAAAGCACAGTGAGAAAATATACCACTAAAATTTGTTTTCAG
Organism: Muscina levida; assembly: GCA_964034835.1. Lineage (NCBI taxonomy): Eukaryota > Metazoa > Arthropoda > Insecta > Diptera > Muscidae > Muscina > Muscina levida. The sequence continues at coordinate 30,471,726 of OZ035883.1, read as the reverse complement.
CATAAACAACAGATAAACTATAAAATTGAGAAAGGAAATGAAATCGTCAGTGAGACAGTGAGTGAAGACTTTTCGAGCTGGATCATTTTCATCGCTTCATACATGTCGATGTCATTATACAGCTCATACACACCTCATGGTTCATATGATGAAGGTACTCGTCGTTAACGATAATGGGTCAAATATTTTGCGAGTTATTTTCTCTCGAAGACTCTAAGAATAGATTGATCCGCTTGTGTCACTAGCAAGGATTCTGCGCTCTACAGCAAAAAAAAAGAGGGCTTTGGCATTAAATCGCTCGCTCAGCAAACGGTTTGCGATCAATACTCGTCTTTTGATTTCCAGGCTGACATTATTATTTTGGTTACGGCAAAGCCAAGGTAAACAAAATCAACTACCATCTCGAAGTTATAGACGCCAACATATTTGCCGCGTAAGTAAACTCTTTGTTCAATGAAATAAATAACTTGATTTTGTTCTCATTTATCACAAGACCCACTGCCGACATCTTCTCAATGTTTGAAAAGGCCGCAGTAATATTCTGCTGTTCTCGGCTTATAATATCTATATCATCGGCATACGCGAGCAGCATGTGTCTTTTATTTAGTTATTTATTTATTCAGTCTTCTGATATATATCTTACAGACTAGTATACAAAGTAAGTTATAGAATACATTTATTTAAAATTGTAAGCAAATTTAATTTAAATTGATTTTTTGCAAACAAAAATCCAATATCGACGAGAAACTGTTGCAAAGTTTTAAATACCTTGTTATTGGCATTAATACCATAGTTAGTACGGTGAAAATCGTCATAAGAAAGCCTTTCTACCCGCAATTCACGGGGAGAAGAATGCAAAATTACCAAATCAGACAATTCATTACATTTAATTACATTATTCAAAATATTGAAAATAAACATTATAGTATAACTAGATCTACGATCTCTTAAAGATTGTAGACCTAGGAGTTTTCGCCTATTTTCATATGTACTTCCAATTAAGTACAAATTGATCTTTTGGAAAATAAATTTACAGAATATCTTCTGAATTCTTTCTTTGTATAAAATGGGTTCTATATTAGAGAACAGTACTCAAGATTGCTCCTAACAAATGAAACATAAGAAGCCTTCAGATTACCGTGATTTTTAAAATCTGTAACATTTCTTTTGACGAAACCCAACATTGAATAAGCCTTAGAAGTTATATAATCAATATGACTATTAAACTCTAACTTTGAGCCAAATATGACACCTAGATCTTTAACTTTAAAAACTCTCTTTAAAGTATAATTTCCAATAGAGTAATTAAACATAACTGGATTCAGACCTAATTGGTTTTTACTACACCATTTATTTAAAGCAAACAAGTCCCTCTGTATCAGAACATAATGATATAGAGTAAATCTACTGCAGCCTTTCACATGATCCTCTGTACTATGACGTTAAAGAGATCGCATGACTGACTATCGGCTTGTCTGAAGCCTCGCTTGGTAGAAAATAGCTCTGTTAGATTTGTGCCTATTTTCACTGAAGACTTCGTGTCAGTCAGTGTCATCCCACAAAGTCGTATTGGCTTTGAAGGGATAACAGACTCAGTAATGGCATCTAATGGTTTCTGTCGTATTGGACTGTCGAATGGAGTTTTGTATCCGATTAACGGATAGTAGGAATCGATCTGAATTTCTTGGGTCTTCTCTAGGATTTGTCGTAGTGTAAACACCGACAAGATCCAATCGGATTCGCTGGAATGAGCTTTAGTCTTTGACATAACACACTAGATAGGACCTGGTATGCGAAGGGTAAAAGGCTGATCTCGCGATCGTTGGTACACACACTGGGGACGCCTTTCTTAAGCACAGGACATAGGATACTCAGATTCCAATCATCGGGCATGCATTCCTTATGCCAAATCGTGACCGGCCTTAAAAAACTCTGCGCGGAGTTCGTCGGCCCAAGCAGCTTTATTATTTTTAAGCCATGCGATTGTCGTGGTGATCTCGTTTTTGTTTTGGTGGTGGATAATCTACTCCGTCGATGATGATTGACGCGATTTCGTTACCTATGGTGCCTTTGGCAACGAGCAGAAAACGAAAGTGTTCCCTCCATAGTTGCAGCACAGTCTGAGTGTCCGGGACCAGATTTCCGTCTCTGTCCTTACAAGTGGGGAGGGATCCTAGTTCCGAAACCTTTGCTTCTTACCTTTTGATAGAACTTTGGGGCTACACTTCTATCCCTGTAACTTTCGATGTTCTAGCTCTCTCTATTCTATCATAGGCGCTTTTTCTGCTTGAATAGGCATTTCATCTCCCTCCTCTTCTCATTATATCGCTCCGTCACCGCACACATATATCTCAGATATTGCGCCACACTCCTCATCGTACCAGGCCTTAGTTTTTATAACGTAGTGTGTTTGTTGCGGCAGTTGTCATAAAATTCTCTGTATGCTGCCACTGTGTTGCAGGAACATCAGAATTAGAAGGGCTTGTTTAAAATAATTGAAAGAGTTGGTTGCAGTAGGCATTGGCTATATCGGTGTTTTGCAGCTTTGTAATGTCTAGCTTCGTTTGCGTTTAGTTACGAGCATTTTTAACCCTACATAACCACATACATACCTTGGCTGCAACTAGGTGGTGATCCGAGTCTATATATGCACCGTTCATCACGCGCACATCCATAACGCTTGAGACATGTCTTTTATCGATTACCACATGATTCATAGTGGTTACCGACCGTGGCATAGTGGTTAGAACACGCTACTACCATGCGTGAGATCCCAGGTTCGACTCCTGGCTCTAGTCATTCACATTTTTCTTTCATTGCCGGCTATCTCGATGTTGTCGGCAGTAACTTCGCAGTATAAGTGTCGAGTCAATCGGCATGTCTAGTAGAAGCTTCTCAAACAGTGACGGTCGTATTTGTCGATAAACAAGTAGGTGCCGTTAGTTGTGAATCTTAAAAAAAGCGTATTAATTTAAAACAACACGAGAACCTATACCATACCTCATTCATCTGGTATAAAGGGAAATCAAGGTGCGCACAAGATTGAGCAGAGCGAAAAACGCACGTAACCAAACACAAAGAAAGCTGGACATCGCGAAGCTGCAAACCCCAGAGATAGCTACTGCCTACTCCAACCAGCTCTCCCAACTTTTACGACACAACGCCTCTACTTCTGACGTTCCCGATACACAGTGGCAGCATATTGCGCATTCCATGGCAACCGCCGCAACAACCGTGCTAGGATATGAAAAGCGGAGCTCAGACGAATCCTGGTACGATGAAGAATGTCGCATAGCGTCTGAGGAACTGGATGCTGCTTATAGGGCAACGCTACAGCCAATTGCGACCCGTGCTGTTAGGGAACGGCATAAGGAGAAAGCTAAACGGGCGAGACAGCTATTTAGGCGAAAAAAACGTCAGATGAAGGAACGGGAGAACGAGGATATAGAGCGATACAGGGATAGAGGTGAGGCCCGAAAATTTTACCAGAAAATAAGAACAAATGGATACGGTAATGGCCTCCCCACCTGTAAGGACAGTGATGGAAATCTGGTCACGGATACGCAGAGTGTGCTGCACATATGGAGAGAACACTTCCAGCAACTGCTGGTTCCAGAAGGCAGCGCACGTGAAGTTATCACGCCAATTGTCGACGACGGCTTAGATTGCCCACCACCAAGTCAAGCCGAGGTAAGAAGAGCAATATCGCGGCTGAAAAACAACAAAGCAGCCGGTGCCGACGGTCTGCCCGCAGAGCTCTTCAAGTCCGGTGGCGAGGAGCTGATAACGAGCATGCACCAGCTCCTGCGCACGGTTTGGCTTAAAGAGTGCATGCCCGATGATTGGAATGTAAGCGTATTATGTCCTGTGCTGAAAAAAGGTGATCCAAGTGTGTGCTCCAACTACCGCGGGATCAGCCTTCTACCCATCGCATATAAGGTCCTGTCGAGTGTGCTATGTGAAAGACTAAAGCCAGTGTTATCCAACCTGATCGGGCCTTATCAGTGTGGCTTTAGACCCGGAAAATCAACAACTGACCAGATTTTCACACTTCGGCAAACCCTGGAAAAGACCCAAGAGAAACAGATCGACACGTACCATCTTTTTGTCGACTATAAAGCTGCCTTCGACAGCCCGATACGGCAGAAATTACTCGATGCCATGGCTGAGTTTGGTATTCCAGCGAAGCTGATACGTCTTTGCGGAATGACGCTGACTGACACGAAGTCTTCAGTGAAGATTGGCAAGGACCTTACGGAGCCATTCTATACCAGACGAGGCCTAAAACAAGGCGACGGCCTATCGTGCGATCTCTTCAACATTGTGATGGAGATGATAATGAGAAAAGCTGCAGTAAACACGAGTGGCACTATATTCAACAAAAGCCACATGCTACTCGCGTACGCTGATGACGTAGACATCATCGGTCGAAAACTGCGGGATGTGACTGCAGCCTTCTCAGGTATACAGAAGGAATCAGCGAAAATGGGCCTAACGGTGAACGAGGACAAAACGAAGTTATTAGTTTCAACGAACAAAGAATCTACTCGTTTGGGAAACTGCGTGAACGTTGACAACTATAATTTCGAGGTGGTAGATAACTTTGTCTACCTAGGATCCGCCATCAATAAAGCAAATAATGTCAGCCTAGAAATCCGGAGAAGAATCCTGCTTGCAAATAAATGCTACTACGGACTAAGCAAGCGATTCAATGACAAAGCCCTCTCTCGACGAACAAAACTCCAGCTATACCAGATACTGGTTCTACCTGTTTTAATGTATGGCTCAGAATCCTGGGTTATGACACAAGCGGATGAATCGGTTCTGGCGGTATTCGAGAGAAAAATACTCCGTAAAATATATGGGCCCATCATCGTTAACGGAGAGTATCGGCGTCGTATGAATCATGAGCTGTACGAGCTGTACACTGACATTGACGTGGTCAAACGCATTAAGGTGCAACGGCTGCGCTGGCTAGGTCATGTTGTACGCATGGATGAAAATGCTCCAGCTCGAAAAGTCTTCGACAATGAACTCGATGGACGGCGCAGAAGAGGGCGACCAAAACTCCGTTGGAAAGACCAGGTTACTGAGAACCTTACAGAACTCGGTGTGACTAACTGGAGAAGAAGCGCAGAAGATCGAGGCGCTTATAATATTTTTCTACGTGCGGTATATAATCCACTGGGATTGCATAGAAGTACCAGCTAAGTAAGTAAGTAAGTAAGTTTTTTTAAGTTTACATGATTCACCTGTCTTCTGATCAGGAGATATCCAGGTTGCGTTTAGGATATCTTTTTTCGGGAATCACTACCAAGTTTCGTGCCGATGCAAATTTAACCAGTCTGAATCCGCTGTCAGAGGTATTGCTGTGTAGACTGAATATTTCGAGTGCTGAACTAAGAGCACTTACCTTCCTTTACATTAAAATCTCCCAGGACAATTTAACTATCGTGGTCAGGCCAGCGATCGAATGTTTCCTCTTGGCACTCGTAGAATGCATCTTTGTTCTTATCGTCTTTATCTTCCGTTCGAGCATGAGCACAAATCAGTGTGATTTAGAAATTTTTCGGCTTGATGCGTATTGTGGCTATTCGATCTGGTCAAATACAATTCCACATCAAAATTCGTGCTTTTCCGCATGGCAGCTGTAATAGATGTCGCACTTTTTACGTCTCAAGCATCCCTGACCTATCCATCTTATCTCCTACATGGCGGTGATGTCAGCCTTGTACTTTTTTGAGGACATCCGCCAATCGAACAGTGGCACCTTCCCTAAAGAGAGTCCGGACGTTGTTGCACATCCTTAAATCATGGTCCTTATTAAGTTGGCCCCACTGTGAACATTTTTTAAGAATCCACATACGTGACAGATGAATTCATTGTAGACGATGGCTTTCTGTCGCTTTGACATACCATTTAAACAACAACAAAAATCATTTCCAAAGTTTTTTTAAACGTTTTAAACGTTTCATTCATAACGACGATGGCTTTTTTTGCACACTTGACTGTGCAAATGCCTCTCATCTCTCTCCCTCGCCTCGCTTCACTTCTTTTAATTTCACAATACATTAAGTTTTGAACTCTGTTAATTGGCCTGTTTCGTTTGATAACCAAAACGATTACAAAGAAATAAACGATTTAATTATATTATTATTATGATGGCTGTTGTTGTGGTTATAATCAGCTAAAAGGTAGAGAAGGATGAAGGGTATAAATGCTAAAAATGGTGTGAAATTATTCTAATAAAGTAATTGGGAATTAGTTCACTATGTTAAAATAATTAATTAATATTTAAATAGGTGACGTATTTTTTACTAAGCCTAGGAGCAATGCAGTTAAGGCAGCATCACAATGTGGTAGACATTATTGTTAAAGTATACAAATTAGGGATTTTCTAAGACACAACATCATGCACAATGTTAATGGTGCTGTATCAGTGCCTGAGATATCCGTGGTGATATTTCACATTGTGACATTGAAAATGTATGGCGTCAGTGGAGTTACTGCAGTTATTTTTAGTTTGATAGTTAAATTGTTTATTTCTGTCGATGAGTAATATATTTTCATATCCTTAGTAAAAGATTCTATAAGTTTGGCAGGGATACCTAGCTCTAATATGATTGCAAGTAATGTTTGTTGTGTTGGGTTATCGAAGGCAGTTTTCAGTGGAACATCATACCGCTAATAATTTTAAACCCATGTTTAAAAACAGATAAGTATTTAACGTCTTCTTCATCCGAGGGATACTTGAAGCAACAGCTTTTTTTCTGTCATCAACTGCCAATCGTTCCTTTTTTGCGTATGATAAGAACTGTACCACAAACTTTATATTAGGTATTTAGTGCACAAAAAGAGATATGATTGAATTTGGAGTTACGACACTTAAACCAAATGTTATTATATTTAAAGCAAATAGTACGTTTTTGCAAACTCATTTATGAAACGCGAAAATCATTCACAACTAAGAGAAAAATCTCTTCTCTAGTAACAAATTGTGTGTAGCCAAAATTAGAAATTCTGATTCATATTTTCACTGACATAGAATGAAGGTTAAAATTTAAAGCCATGGTGCAATTTCAAAAACTAAAACAACTTTACGAACATTTATGAATAGTGCATTAATATAGAAGGATTCATTGCACGTCTGTTCGCAGGTGTACAAGTAACGCTAAGACTTACAAAAGTCCCAAATGTAACAGACAGAAGCACTAGCGACCGTAAATGTCCCCTCCTTCCCTCCCTCAATTTCATTTGAATAAACCATAAAGTTCTTAAGAAGGGGAATTTTATTTTCACGACAGAAAAGCTATTCAAAAGTCCAAGAAAGTGAGTGTGGAATAAAATTTTCTTAATTGTTCATTGCCCATTAACAATTCAACGTTAAAAAGGGAACATTTTATAGGAAAGTAAATTATGCGATGTTTTAAAAGCAACTTGATGACCTACATATAGTTGTACTTATGTCTTAAAAATTTAAATTACATGCAAAGTAAAATTCTTTAAAAACATGTGCCCATATAAAGAAATATTGGTGGCCTATTTTGCATCTAAAAAATGCTTGTAGTCGATGGTGGAGTCTTTACATTTGTGCAGGGTGGACTAAATTTCCGTTTACATTTAAAACAGTATCTGTGTCGTATGTCCATGGCGGTATGAATGAAGATGTTACGATCCAGCCAATAGGAATTCAGTGCCATGAAGTCATTCAGCGGACTACATTGTGCGTTCTGCTTATGCGAGTACTATCTAAGGAAAGATTCTTCTACTGTAGCACTACAAAAATTTTGCGCTCATTACGACAAACGATATAGAAGTAAAGCTATATCGATTAAATTTATTAGTAAATGGGTGCAGAAGTTCGAGACAACTTACAACAACTTTGAATCACCACAAACAGGCTGACCTAAACAGTTTGTTCGTGAACAACCTAAACGAAAAAAATTTAATATGTTACACCTCCTAAGAATCACAAGTGTAGCACTTATCAAGGAGTCATTGAATATTTCCGCTTTTTTTCGCAGCAGTGTCAAAATAATCAAACATCTCATACAGTGTTGTTCAAGAGAGTTTGTCGATCGTAATGATAATTTATCAATTTGTGTTGGTGTATCATTCAATACTCTGGCTAAACGATCAGAAAAGATTTTTTTAATGTTGATATTAATGGTCAATTCATTGTCACTCACTAGGATGACGCGTTTCGAACTCCATGACGAGTTCATCTCATTGAAATGTTGTTTCTTCTTTTTCTTCTTCTTTAATGGCAGCAACAACAGAAATTTATCTATCAGTAACCGCACGTAGACAAGTATTCCACGCGCTTCGGTCTTTTGAGCTCCGTACCGAGTTATATTGTATTTATTGACGAAGACTTTTTGAGCCGGAGCGTTTTTGTCCATTTGTACGTGTTCAAGTCAGCGCATTCGGTCTATTTCAATGCGCTTGAATACGTCGATGTCGTTGTACAGCTCATACAGCTCATGATTCATCCAACGACGATAATCGCCGTAATTGATGTTGGGTCCAAATATTTTGCGGAGTATTTTTCTCTCTAAAACTCCCAGTATAGATTGATCCGCCTGCGTCATTACCAAGGATTCTACGCTGAAGAGTCAGACAGGCAGGATCAGTGTCTGGTAGAGTTGGATCTTCGTTCGTCGAGAGAGGGCTTTATCATTAAAATGCTTGTTCAGCAGATAGTAGCAGCAGTTTGGAATTAATACTCGTCTCTTGATTTTCATTCTGACATTATTATTTTTGTTTATGGCGAAGCCGAGGTAGACAAAATCATACACCACTTCAAAATTATAGTTGTCAACGTTCTCGCAGAGTCCCAAACGAGTTAACTCTTTGTTCGTTGCAACAAATAACTTAGTTTTGTCCTCATTAATCACCAGCTCCACTTCTGCCGACTACTTCTTAATGCTCGAAAAGGCAACAGTAACGTCCCGCAGTCCTCAGCCAATGATTTCTATATCATCGGCATACCCGAGCAGCATGTGTCTTTTGTTAAAGATGGTGCCAGTCGTGTTTACTGTTGCCTTCCGCATGATCATCTCCATTATAATATTAAAGAGATTGATTGACCTTGTCTAAAGCCTCGCTTGGTAGAAAATGGCTCTATCAGATTTTTGCCTTCTCACATTTGCTACCACTGAATGGATGGTCAACGGCATTGCCCGGGGAATACGTTATCACTCGGACGTTGTGAGCTGCTCGAGCACCTCCAAAGAGAGTTTCCGGTTAAAGCTAATGTGGTAGCAAATGTGAAAAGGCCCAATGTTGAGTAATCTACATGCTACTACCGATGCATGCTAGGAATTAGGAAATAAAATTCACTGAACCTCAACACAAAGGCTCTCCTAGTGGCGTTGATAACCCCAATCAACAAGGATTGGTAACGATGGTCTAAAAGGCCACTGTCTTTAAAACACAAAGGAAAGAAAATACAAGAACCCCCAAAATGTTGACAATACCCGCAGACGTTATAAGGATTATGATTTAAGGAAATGCATCTGCAACTCTATACAGTGATGGTGTCTCTATCCAATAAGTGAATGTCCTCGATAAATACAAGGTTGACATTACCTTCGTACAGGAAATGAGATGGACGGGACAGGGATTCATACGACGAAAGAACTGTGGCAGCTGCCATGTAGAAGACACCGAATTAATTTAAATGTGAATTCATTATCAGTATGAGGCTTCAACATCTTATCTCGCGGTTTAACCCTGTAAGTGACCGAATAGCCACTATCCGCATCAAGGCGAAATATTCTTACATTACACGATGCACAGAGGGGCAAAATCGCAAAAAATGGAGATTAATTGAAAAATTAAAATTTGATTTTTTGAAAAATACTTAGTATCAGATTAAAGTATATAAAATTCTACATCACCACTGAAAATTTCAATGTCATATGTATTTTACTTGTCAAGCTGCATTGTATTAAAGTTAAGTAATTTTTGAGTTATTCACGCACAATATTGTTAATTGAAATTCGGTATATTTCGACGCTTAATACATAGTTTTTCGCAAGCCAAAAGTAATACTTTTACAATGGAATCTTTAAATTTAGGTATTTTAGCGTTGTTCTAAAAATAATTGTGTTAACAAAGTTGTGTAGAAATATTTTTAAATTATTTTTTAAAATATGTCTAAATTTTGGCTATTTTCAAAATATTCGTGGGTATTTAAATATGAATGGTGTCAGTTGGCGTTCAAATATTATTTTTTTGAGAAACTACAGTTCCTAGGCTTTCATATTCAGTAATAACATGTTGCGCGTTTTTGCGCGAAATTTTTTTATTAAATTAATTGTGAAAATAGTCACTTAAGCAAAGAACACCGGTTCTTGTCTTTTGTTTGCACTTTCTTCGTTTTCGTTGTTATAATTTGTGTTTTTGTATATCATTGGCAGCTGTGTGTTACAATGACATAAATAAGTTTTTAATACATGGCCCATAAATCATTTCGCACGCGCTATTACAGATCGGTGAACTGTCTGAGGAAGCTCAGGAAGCCCGAAACAAAGATTTTAAAAACTACAGAGAACCTTTTTCTAGCAAATGTAGTCGGGAGGATTGCAATCGAGACATATTAAATAGGTTCCTACTAAGTTCAGATCTAATGTTATCTGGTAAAACAAAATTTCCAAAAAAAAAATCTACCAATTTCCAAAATCAGTAGGAGATCTACTAGTTTCGCCTTAAGTTTTGACGAACGTGGCACCAGAAGGCACAAATCATGATACATATGACGACAATGATTATATCGAGGAAGATGCTTTAGAGTATGATGACTTTGGGCATATGACTTTGGACGTATATATAAATACTTTTGTATAATTTTTTTTCCTATTTAGTAGACTTGAAGGAACAAGCTATTTACATTTTTGAACAAAACGCTCAGCAGACACATCCGTGCACGATCGAACAATTTTAATATCTGCTTTGAGTCCAATATCTATATATATAAAAGTGAACATTTGTTTCTACGTATGTCCACTATAGACTTCAAAACCACCCAACCGATGTGCAACAAACCGGCATCAATAGAAAGACAATCTTTCGAGGATCGTTATAGGTTACTTAAACATTGCATTTGAATCATGTAGTCCATTTGTTGAGTCGATTTTCGATTTTCCCATACAAAAAATGTTCAAAAGTTTTAAATTGTGAAAATTTAAATAGTATGTCAATGTTAAGTTTGTCAATATTTGAATTTTCAAATGACACAGACAAATGGTATATTTATGTAAGTATATAAGATTTAAATTGAGTTTGTTTGAAACTCAGTGGATGCTACAGCATTTAACTGATGTCTCTGAGGTGAGGCCAACCCATTCCACCCCAGTAACAAAAATACAATATCTGGCGTACTACTAAAATAAGTGACTTTAAATCAGGTGTGGATGCAATATTATCAGGTCAAAAACTGGCAGGATTAGATTATAAGGCATGATCCCGCCCCCATGAGCTAATTTGTTAAAGTGCGGTATCTGAAGTACTAGATTAGTAGGAATAGCCCTACTCATAGGACCTAATTTGTAAAAGTGCATTATCTGATGGCCTAGATCATTAGGCGTGGCTCCGTCCGTAGGACGTAATTTTGCGAATGGTACTGGAATTTGTTGTGGATTCAATTAAGGTCAATATACGTATTCTAAAGGAAAAGGGGGATTTGAAATAGGATGTGGAATAAACACCAATATTCGTGATCAAGCATAAGGGGTAGACCTGCCAAATTATGTTTCCCAAAAGCAATAGCTGAAGGACTGCAGCACTTTTTTGAGACCAGTGGTGTATGTAACTGAGATCTACGGCAGAAAAAATCGAATAATTACGAATTTAAACATTTCTCAAATCTGCATTCTATTACATTAATATCGACGAACGTCATACAACAGTGTAATATTAGCAGTTACGAATGAGTGTGGAGGATTTTATTTCCTTATTGCACACATGGGTTTCGATATTTTTAATTTTGCAAAATGTTTGATCGCGTTGGCTATTGCATCCTCCTGTATTGCGCAGCTGTTTTGGATGTTGCAGAATAGAGCAAAAAATTAAAATTTTCGGAGAGTCGCACATGAGTTATGAAGTTAAAAAATGTTGCAGACATGTAAAATCAAAATGAGGGATGAGTGTACTATGACACGCAAAAAATAGTTAAAACCCCTTGATCGCGTATTATAGGATTTAAAAAGCAATACATGATTGAGTTATCCTTCTTAAATTAATTTACGCAGAAAATATATGGGAACCAAAGTGTTGCTACTATGTATAACAATGATACCCACGGATTTGCCGTTAGATTTAAACGACTACAGTTTCCAGTTCGGCTAAAATTTGCAATGACATTCAATAAATCTGAGGGAGAGTCTATTCAAATTTGAAAAATCCAAATTTTTCGCATGAACACCTTCATGTTGCATGTTCACGTGTAGAATGCCCCACTGATTAAAATATGTACACTTCTTTGGTTCTTCCATACATACTCTTTTATCAAATGCATTACAATAAATTTCTGTCATTAAAACTATATTTTGTTTTAATATACCTCAAAATTTTTGTTAAATTTCGATGCGAATATCAAAAGAAACTAACACAACCCGAAGATTTATTCCAACCAAAACAAGTTAAATTTCAGTCAATAATTCTTTAGGCAGGACGAAGTCTGCCCGGTCAGCTAGTATTACATATACGATACACTTATCCCCCTTTCGTCTATATATATAATAAAAATAAATTGATTACTATGTAAAAATTTTATTACTTACTTAAAAAAAAAAAAAATCGACGGAGCCAGAACAATTTTTGAAAAGGGGGTGTGGCACCGCCCTATTTCACATTGGATGTAATTCGTACTGTACGAACAACATATATACCAAATCTCATCTTGATACCTCTAATAGTTCATGAGATATATCCGTTTTAAGTTTCAGGTTATATGGGCGGTGCCACGACCCTTTATCCAATCAATACCAAGTCTGGCCAAGGACTCTAGCAGGTCAACAGTACAACATTTGGAAAGTTTCATGACAATCGGTATATTACTATGGCCGCTAGAGCGATTTTTAATAAGGGGGGAGTGGCACCGCCCACTTTTCCAAAAGATGTTTAGCATATGTCACTCAGTGATAATGTAGCATTCTAATAGTGAAAGAATTTTTAAAATCGGATAAGTAGTATAATTAATCTCCATTTTTTGTGATTTCGCCCCTCTGTGCGATGCATTCTGTGGGTGCCTGAAAGAAATATATGACCGATACCCTGGCCATGACATTAAAGTTGTTCTAGGAGATTTTAATGCTAAAATAGGAAGGGAAGATGTTCTTGGTTCAGCATTTGGATAATTCAGTCTACTAAATAACAACTTCGATAATGGATTAAGACTGGTTAACTTCGAAAAGAAAAAATGTTAGTTGGTGTAATCAAATTCCTGCATAAAGATATCCATAAGCCAACCTAAATATCATCTGATGACAAGACAAAAAATCAGATTGGTCACGTGGTAATCGATGGAAGACATGTACCAAGATACTAACGAGATTTAGTAGTGCAAAAACCATTTTTAGCCAAACCCAAAGAAAGCTAGACATAGCATAGCTGCATACTACCGAGATGGCCTATGCCTACTCCATCCAACATTTTCAATTACTCAAAACAAACGCCCCAAAATCAGATGTTGCCGAAGCGCAGTGCGAATTCTATGACAACCGCCGCAACGACCGTACTGAGTTATAAAAAAAAAAAACACTTCAGACAAGCCCTAATACGATAAAGTATGTCACGTATTGTCCAAAGAAATGGATGCTGGATACAAGGCAAAACTGCAGCCAGTGGTAACTCGTGCTGTTAACGATATAATAAGAAGAGGAGGGAAACGAAACGCATCTTCAGGCCGAAAGGTACAGGGATGAAAGGGAAGCTTGAAACTTTTAGAACTGGGATCCCCATCTGTAAGGACAGATTTGGAAATCAAGTCAGTGACATGTGCTGCAGATATGGGAGAAACACTGTTGTACTCTTGTCCATCCCGAAGGCAGCATAAGTAACAAAATCACCACAATCATCGATGCCGTAGTAGATTGTCCACCACCGAGCCAAAATGAGATTAGCACGATGCAGCTGCGGGACCTGATTGACTGCTGGCCTAGCTTTTTAAGGCTGGCGTCGATGAGCTTGCAACTTGCATGCACCAGCTCGTAAACAAGATTTGGCTAAAGGTATAGATTACCAATGATTGGAATCTGAGTTTCTGTCCTATGCTTACGAAAGGTAATTCAAGTGTGAGCATCAACAAGCGCGGGGTCGGCGTTCTACCCATTGAATACAAGGTCACGTCAACTTTGTTATGTGAAAGAATATATAATTTGATTAGACCTCATCAGTGTTGCTTTAGAGCTGGTAAATCTACGACCGACCAGATATTCTTAAAAAAAAACTTAATTTCCCTTAACACTCCTTGAAAGAGATATGGGATAGCTTATAGCGTTATTGTGAATTGACATGGTTTCTATTTTTATATTCACAACTAACGGCACCTTCTTGTTTATCGACGAATGCGAACGTCACTGTTTGAGAAGCTTTTACTAGACATGCCGATTGACTCGACACTATACTGCGAAGTTGCTGGCGACAACATCGAGGGGGCCGGCAATGAAAAAAAAAATTACATAACTGGAGGCGGGAATCGAATCTCCTGCATGATAGTTACGTCTTCTAACCATCACCCGACCAAATATTCACACTACGATAAATTATGGAGAATACCCAAGAAATACTGATCCATACCTATCAAATTTATATCGGTTATAAGCTGCATTCGACAGTCTGTAACAATAGAAACTATTAGATGCTATGGCTGAATTTGGTATTCTCGAGAAGCTAATACGACTTTGCGGGATGACACTGACTGACACAAAGTGTTCAGTTAAAAGAGGCAAAAATCTGACTGATTTTCTACCATGCGAGGCTGTAGTCTGTCTTGCGATCTCTTTAACATCCTAATGAAGATTATCATGAGGAAGGCTGCAGTAAACATGACTTCTACCATTTTGAACAAAAGACACATGCTGCTCGAGCATTGTGAAGCAGTAGGTAGAAGTGAGTCTGGTGATAAATGGGGACAAAACCAAGTTTTTTATTTTAACGAACAAATAGTCTACTCGTTTGGGACGCTGCGTGCACGTTGACAACTACACATAATAAAGAAGCCAACTTAGCGAGAGACGTGTATTGATGGCAAGACGCTGCTACTAAGCGCTAAGCAGGCGATTTAATTACAAAGCCCTCTGTCGACGAACGAAGATCCAACTCTACCAGACACTGATACCACCTGTTGTGCTCTCCTGGACAATGTCACAAGCGGAACAATCTATTCTGGGAGTCTTTGAGAGAAGAACATATCACAAAATATTTGGACCGATCTAACAATGATCGGTCCAAACATTTGCTGTATAAGCAGTATGATGACATCGACGTAGTCAAGCGCGTCCAAATTGACCGAATGCGATGGCTGGGACATGTTGTATGAATGGATGAAAATGATCCAGCTCGAAAAGTCTTCGGCAGTAAGAACGATAGGCGGCTCAGGAAGTGGCGACTCAAACTTCGTTGGATGAACCGGGTAAAAGACGTGTTATCTAAACTTGGTGTGACGAACTATATACGAAGCGCAATTGAACGAAACGCTTGGGTCTTCTACGTGCGGCTATTGATGGATATTGTGTATTAGGTGTATTCTGCGGTCTATTTAGGTTAATTCAAATTCATCCTGTGCTGTCATAAAATTAACATTATACAGAGACAATCAAATGGAATTATAAATCCGCTGGTTAATTCTAGATATAATTTAAACAATTTATTCCCCTTAATCTTATTTTTAAACATTAGTTAAGTTAAATCTTATACTACTTTAGTTATTCTAAACTTAACCTTTTGTGAAAAGATGAATAACACCGCCTCTATCGATATGTTCACAACATTTGGAAAAATGCTTAAATTTCTTAGCTATACGTACCTTAAATCTATGAAATGTTTTTCTATTTTCAGTTTTTTTTCTATTTTCTGCTTCTTTTTTTTCTTTTATACTACTCAATACTCATTCAATAGCCATCACCACTATAGGTAACTACCTATCTCTCTCACTCCATCCCTCCCTCCAAACATGTTCACAAATCAACCTAGAAAAAAAGTGTCAATGCCAAATCACTCACCATTTGCGAACTAATTAAATTGACCTTTCGAAAGAAACTCTTTTTTTGTATGTGCTGCAAACACACACACACGTTCATTGATTAATTTGATTTGAATGTTTAGTCTGCAACGACGAAGGCAAAACCAAATAAATAGAAACCAAAACAAAAAATCAAAGTCCTTCTTGGGTAATCATTTAAATATTGCCAAATTCGTTGGTAGTGACATTGAGATACTCACGATATACGTACCACAGCATGTGTACGCAGGGAGCAATTTAAGCAAACAAATATCAAATGAATTTGGATTGTTATTCTAACCTTAGTGGTGGTGGCATGGACAAATATAAATTATCATCATCATGGATAGACGGCTACTAAAGGCAGCTGCTAAGGGATGTGTGTGTGTGTGTTTTCGTTTTTGTTCTAAGGTTCTAATGAATTTATGCAATGTTTGTTTTCAACTTCATCTTTGGCTTAAGTAAAGTTATCATAGGATTTGCAATAGTTTAGTTTATAAAATTGAGGCTGTATAGAGTTTTTTTTTTGCAAATCAGATCAAAAATTTTAAATTAAAAAAGGCATAGGAATTTAGCGTTATTTAATGTTGGACATTATTTACAATATAAGATATAGCAATAAACTTGTTGTCTAAATGATTGATGTATATAAAGTTAAATAGTCTAAAAAGACCACAAACTGCCACAAAATTAAATATTTATATGTCTTAAAAGACAAATTCAAATTGTGGTGATAAAACTAACATCATTCTGAGTAAATTGTGATACTCCGTAAGATTCCAGCGGTAAAAATACCCATCACTTAATCGCTGATGTCAGCTATATTTAGTAACAATCAGTGATGATTCTCTCGCTTATATAACCCCTTAAAATTAGCAATGGAGTGTTTTAGGCCGTTGAATAGGTGCGCTCTCGCTTACAAAGTAATCTACTATGTAAGTAAGTGCCACTTCAGTTGCAATTACGTTATAAACGGAGTTTAAAGCGAGCTTGATAACAGGCCTGATTACGAAGTAAGTGACGATGTCAGTGGATGTCATTACTTAAAACTTAATTTTCCTTTACACCTCATGAATGATGTATGGGTTAGCTGCTCGCGTTGTTGTGAATTAATCTATTTTTAGATTCACAACTAACAGCACCTACTTGTATATCGACGAATGCGAACGTCACTGTTTGAGAAGCTCTTACTAGACATGCCGATTGACTCGACACTAATAATGTGAAGTTGTTGTCGACAACATTCGAGGGGAGCCGACAATGAAAGAAAATTGTTTTCTTTTTTATTAAGATGACTGGAGCCAGGAGTTGAACCTGTGATCTCCCGTATGGTAGTCGCGTGTCCTAACCACTATGCCACGGCCAATCCCTGTCATTACAGACGGAGTTTTAATGGGTAAACGATAATTTTTACATTACACACGCGTAACATTCTAAGTACTTAGATCGCTCGCTTGCAATGTCATACTGATGTCATGGATTACTAAATAGGCACTTCGTTTCATTTACCGCTGGAATGTTGCTTTCAAAGATCACAATATTGAGAAAACAATTACTGAAGAATGAGAAGTTTAGTTAGTCAAGTACACCAACATTTAAATAGTTATATTTTATACAACCCTTTAATGAGTAATCAACGTACGCAATGCTTTCAGCGCATAACTCACATATTTCTGATAACATTTGTGTTAATTATTTTCAACTCAAAACTTTCCCCCTAGGTTATGTTACTTTCGAAAAAAATGAATTTTTAAGTTATAATTAATGTGCATAACTTATACGTGAATAAAAACTAGTGAATCCAGCATCAAAATTTAATACTATATAATATTTACTTACATGATATCTTTTCAACTCACTCACTGCCTCTTACTAATTGTACAAGTATAAGGCCAACTTAATAATTTTTGCTTCGTAACTTTCTTACAATTTCAGCAGAAATTTGCTACAGTTCTCCAAAAAAAAGAAAGCAAAAGTGTTAAAGAAATCCACCAAATATTTAAATAATGCTCAACACTGCAGCAGAAAAAGTAACAAAAGTTATAATATACAATAATACAACTTTTCATATGACTTTCAATTCAGACCAGATAATGAATGACAAACAGGCGGAAAAATTATTTAAAGTTAGTGCCAAAAAGTTTTAGTAATTAACATTAATCACAATGAACATTTTTACACAACAAAAAGCTGAGCAAAAGTAAAACCATGCGAATGTACTTTTGTGGAGTGGAAAAAATAAACTAAAATTAATTAAATGCCCGTAGCTTTTGCCATCGGCATCGTCAGTAGCTCTATTCCAGTAGATTGGAAAAGCCTCAAAAGTATGTTTCAGTTTTATTCAACCGTATTAAAAAAACAACACCTCGAATGGAAATTCAATTGTATAAACTATTTGGATTTTAATTAATTTATTAAATACACACAATTAACACTATTACAACCTTCGGCTCAAACAGAGGTATGTGTGATTTCGAGTTGTTTCTGGGAAGCAGGTAATTTAAGCATGAATTTCATATACATGAATACAGAAAAAATAAGTTATAAATAGAAAGATATCCACAAGGCAACCTGAATATCTCCCGATCAAAATACAAGAAATCGGATTGATAACGTGGTAATTGATGAAAGGCATGTCTCAAGCGTTATGGACGTGCGTGTGATGCGCGGTGCAAATATTGACTCTGATCACCACCTTGTTGCAGCCAAGGTACGCACACGATTAAGTAGTGCTAAAAACACTCGTAACCATACGCAAACGAAGCTAGGCATCACAATGCTGCATACCACCAAGATATCTAATGGCGGTATGCAGTCAATGCCTACTCCAACCAACTCTCTCAATTACTCCAAACAAACGCCCCTAGCTCTGATGTTCCCGACACATAGTGGCAGCATCTTGCGAATTCTATGACCTCTGCTCAGACGAGCCGTGGTACGATGATGAATGTCGAGAAATGTCTCAGGAAATGGAGGCTTCATACAAGGCAAAACTGCAGCCAATGTTTACGCGTGCGGTGACGGAGCGTTATAATAAGAAAACTAGGGAGATGAAACCCCTGATCAGGCGGAAAAATCGTCTGGGTAAGCAAAGAGAGAGCCAGGATATCGAAAACTTCAGGGAGAGGTGAGGCCCGAAAGTGCTACCAAAGGGTTAAAGGGTTAAACAAAGGTTTTGGAACAGGGATGCCCACATGTAAGAGCAGAGACGGAAATCTGGTCACGGACACTCAGCGTGTGCTGCAAATATGGAGGGAACACTTTCAATCTCTCTACTCGTACCCGAAGGCAGCATAAGTGAGGAAATCACACCAATCATCGACGATGGAGTAGACTGTCCAACACCGAGCCAAAACGAGATCAGCACGGCAATTGCACGGCTTAAAAATAATAAAGCTGCTGGAGCCGATGGACTGCCGGCAGAGCTTTTTAAAACCGGCGGCGATGAGCTGGTAACATGCATGCACCAGCTCATATACACGATTTGGCTCAGGGAGTGCATGCCCGATGTTTGATACCAACTTTCGCATACAAGATCCTGCCTGGTGTGTTATGTGAAAGACTAAAACCCATTCTAGCGAACCAGACTGGACCTTATCAGTGTGGTTTTAGACCTGGTAAATCCTGAAGAAGACCCAAGAAATGCAGATCGACACCTACCATCTGTTCATCGATTACCATGCTGCATTCGACAGTCCGATACGACAGAAATTGTTGGATCCTAGGGCCGAATTTGGTATTCAAGCGAAGCTAATACGACTTTGCGGGATGACACTGACTGATACGATGTTTTCAGTGAAAATTGGCAAAAATATTTCAGACCCATTTTCTACCAAGCGAGGCTTTAGACAAGGCTATAATCTGTCCTGTGATCTCTTAAACATCGCAATGAAGATGATTATGCGGAAGGCTGCAGTAAACAGGAATTGTACCATCTTCAACAAAAGTCACATGTTGCTCGCGTATGCCGATGATATAAATATCATAGGCCGTGGATTGCGGGATGGTACTGCGGCTTTCTCGAGCATTGAAAATCAGTCCGCAGAAGTGGGTCTAGTGATAAATAAGGACAAAATCAAGTTATTTGTTTCAACGAACAAAGAGTCCACTCGTCTGGAAAGTTGCGTGAACATTGACAACTATAGACAATTTGGTCTACCTTGGCTCCACCATAAACAAAAATAGTAATATCTGACTGGAAATCAATAGACGAGTATTGATCGCAAACCGCTGCTACTATGCGCTAAGCAAGCGATTTAATAACAAAGCGCTGTCTCGAAGAACAACTCTATCAGACTCTGATCCTACCTATCTTGCTCTATTGCACAGAATCCTGGGTAATGACACAAGCAGATCAATCTATTCTGAGGGTCTTCGAGAGAAAAATACTACCCAAAATATCGATATCGACGTAGTCAGGCGCGTTGAAATGGACAGAATGCACCGGCTTGGACACGTTGTACGAATGGATGAAAATGTTCCAGATTGAAAGTTTTTTGTCAATACACTCGATGGGCGGCGGAGGAGGGGGCAATCAAAACTTCGTTGGATGGACCAGGTGAAAGAGTTGTTATCTACACTTAGTGCGACTAACAAAAGACCGACGCTTGGAATTCTTTTCTACGTGCGGCTACTGATAGATAAATTTCTGTCGCTGCTGCCAGTTAAGAACAAGTACGGTCGTTCGCAGTATGCTGCCATAAAGAATGTTGGTGGCATGCAGCTCTGAATTGTATAGCTTCCTCTGCACTTCTTAACCACGTGTGTACCTCGGCTGCAACCAGGTGGTGATCCCTGTCAATATTTGCACAGCGCATCACACTCCGTCCATAACGTTTGGTTTCTGGTCTTTTGATCAGGGGATATCCAGGTTGTCTTATGGATATCTTTATGCGTGAATCTGATTCCACTCAATAACATATTTCTTGCTGACTCGAAGCTGTCTAAACTAAATTTTCCGACTGCTGACTCAATATGTTATATTAGGGCAATTTGTAACACTGAAATTATCAATACTAACAATTTTAGGCCCATTTCAACTGACCACCATCGAAGCAATTAAATTCTCATAACTGCTGGTATGTTTCGTGTAAATTTCCACAACTTTATACTTTGCGCCAACATATAGATTTAACGCCATTAACAATTATAGTTGTGCATTGTATATATTTAAATAAATACCTGGTTTTATTACTAAATTTCACCTGTCAATTTCGGATATGTTTTTCTGTTTTCGATTTAATGGAAAAGTTAAATCCAAACACCCACACTCTCTCACACACAAACAATCGCAGTTTCAATACCTTTTTCCACACACGTGTTAATATCGCACAACACCACCTAAGGCTGTTATAATTATAATAATTCATTTCATTTGAGTTAAGGACTTTATGGTAACAAAAATGATGTTTCGTGTTGCGGTTTATTTAAAAAATTAAAATTTATCATTTTTAATTAATGAACAACAAACAGCAAAATGCTAAAGTTCGTATGTATCGCCTATGGAATCGATACACAATACATGGACTAACTGGTGCATAGTGCCCTGCCGCTTGCTGTGGATTTGTAGCTACTTTTAATTGTGATAAACATAATTGATTTCACATTTATTTATTTTCATTGCGAAAAAGTAAAGCATTCATTTTCGATTCATTTATAATTACAATGAAATTTCAATTTATGCGAATCCATATAATAGATCAGTTATTGAAATAGTTGCTTATATGTAGGTATTTAATGGAAACGAAAATTTAAAATAGAATGCAACAATTTTGTACGTACATTTTGGAAACGTTTGTGGTATGTAACGGTAAGGGTGCATTTTATTTATATATTTCAGTAATATTTTGCAAATTAATTACACAAAATATTTAATAAAGGCCCAAGGTATCATAGACTACGTATTCTACTTTTACATATATAGTAGAAGTTATATATCATTAGTTATAAATAAAAGTGTACGAAATTGAATGATATATGTCAGGCCTTTGGTATCTTATCTTACGAATTTCGTTAATTTTTAGTAATATATGCCATGTATTAACCTCAAACCAGATATGTCAGAAATTAAGTTTCCAATCGTAATTTAAGTACATCTCCAACAATTTTTACATAAATCCTTGTGATCATCATCTATCGATTATTCTTTACTGCATACGGGCAAATTTATTCACCAATTCAATACTATATTGCCATTTGTTATAGCTTATCTGTAGGGGTTTATCACTAAGGTCATTAGTATTACCATCAAACTCAAGTAACACCGGGAGCAACAGAAAACGATGAATGGGGAAAATACAGAGCTGTGTGAATGAAACCTATACTGTGTCCTTGGTTCATTCATTGATTCATTTATTTATATGTTACTTGCATTTGCTAAATTTATGCACAAAAGGGTCTATTCGTTTCGACATGTTAAATTGAAAAGGAAACTGACGGCAAATAGAATAAATCGTCGAGAAGTGAGTGGGTCAGCGCCGCAGCACAATACCAGGCCTGTTACTTTGGTACTGAATAAAAAAGTGCAGATGGAGCAATTTATTAAATTCTTTTTAATGGGAACTTTTAAAAATGAAGGAATATTTTATAAGGAAGCTCGCTATTTTTCCCTAATAACGGTTGTTTTCCTTAGAATCTTAGCAATTTTTTTTTAAATAAAACAACTTATTCATTAAGTTGACCAAAATATTGACAACTTCTTGCTTATGGCTTCAGAGACTGCGCCTTATGAATAGGCTCAATATGCTCCATCGTCACTGGTTGAAGAAATGGTTCCAAGGTTGGAGATGGAAACTGCGAAACTGTTGATTTTGCGGAGAAATGATATAAGAATAGATTGAGATATTGTAATTCTTTGTATTTGCAAATTTGTTTCAGCAAAATTTAACTAGTCGTTCATGAGTTATGACAAACCAAAGCTCCCCAAATGTGGCCTCCAGCGGCACGGGTTAACATACTTTAATCGTACTCAAACTTTACGTACTTACTTAGATGGCACTTCTTTGCAATCCCACTGGATTATAAACCGCTCGTAGAAAATATTACGCCAATACTCTCCGTTAACGATGATGGGCCCATATATTTTACGGAGTATTTTTCTCCCGAATACTGCCAGAACCGATTCATCCGCTTGTGTCATAACCCAGGATTCTGAACCATACCGATGACGATGAAGTCTACGTCATCAGCCACTCGTGTTTACTGCAGCTTTCTCCATTATCATCTCCATATCTTGTTGAAGAGGGCACACGAAAGGCCGTCGCCTTGTTTTAGGCCTCGTCTGGTACAGAATGGCTTCGTAAGGTCCTTGCCAATCTTCACTGAAAACTTCGTGTCAGTCAGCGTCATTCCACAAAGGCATATCAGCTTCGCTGTAATACCAAACTTAGCCATGGCTTCGAGTAATTTCTGCCGTTCCGGGCTGTTGAGACAGCTTTATAGTAGACGAAAAAATGGCACGTGTCGATCTGTTTATCCTGTGTCTTTTCCAGGATTCTTTCACATAGCAGCTTTATTGTTTTTCAGCCGCGATATTGCTCTTCTTACCTCGGCTTGACTTGGTGGTGGGCAATCTAAACCGTCGTCGGTAATTGGCGTGATACCTTCACGTGCGCTGCCTTCTGGAACCAGCAATTGCTGGAGGTGTTCTCTCCATATATGCAGCACACTCTGCGTATCTGTGACCAGATTTCCATCCTTGTCCTTACAGGAGGGGAGCCCATTACCATACTAGATACATTTTATTCAATGCCATAATGGCTTTATTTCACACCTTCTGTGATAATAAAGCCATTTGGGCTTATTTCCCAATCGAATGGGAATCGAATTAGCGAAATTTGCGGAATGTTACTGTAGTTTTCTCATCGCTAGAAAAGGAGTCAGCAAAAATGGGTTTGGCTGTCAAAGAGGACAAAACAAATGAGTGACGTGCAATAAAGCCACAGGTAATAAAGCCATATGGCCCTATATCCCAATCGAATGTCTATATCATCGGCATAGGCTAGTTTCATTTGGCTTTTGTGGAATATGGTGCCAGACATGTTGACACCTGCCTTTTCATCACCTTCTCCATAACTATATTTAATAGTGTACAGGACAAGCTATCGCACTGTCTGAGACCAATCTTAACCGAGGATTTAGTGTTTTCCAAGGTACAGCTCTAAAGTCGAATTAGCTTTGCAGGAATACTAAATTCAGACAAGGCCTCGGAGAGTCGAAGGCAGCTTTGTAGTCGACAAAGAGGTGGTAGATGTCGATTTGCTTTTCATGAGTTTTTTCTAGGATTTGTCGAAAGGTAAATATTTGATCTACAGGACAAGCTATCGCCATGCCTGAGACCAATCTTAACCGAGGATTTGGTGTTTTCCAAGGTACATCTCTAAAGTCAAATTAGCTTTTCAGGAATACCAAATTCAGAAATGGCCTCGGAGAGTCGAAGGCACCTTTGTAGTCGACAAAGAGGTGATAGATGTCGATCTACTTTTCATGAGTTTTTTCCAGGATTTGTCGCAAGGTAAATATTTGATCTATCGTAGATTTACCAGGTCTCAAGCCGAAGTGATATGGTCCAATTAGTTTTTCTACAATTGGTTTTGGACGTTCACACAATATGCTCGAAAGGACTTTGTACGCAATTGGTACTATGCATATTTCACGGAAGTTCTCACATTCACTACGATCTCCTTTCTTGTATATGGGACATAACAGACCGAGACTCCAATCCCCGGGCATGTTCTCCATGAGTTGATGAATGCCCCTAATCAGCACCTCTCCACCATAGGCTCCAGCCGCATTGTTGTTTTTGTGGCAATTTCCCGCCTTAAAAATAACAAAGCTGCTGTTATTTTGCTGGTTACACTAATTGTATAGTCAGACTTTGTGATACTTTAATTAAGGAAGCATTGAAGATCTTACTTACATCGGTGTAGAATGGAAGAATTTTGATATTTCTATGCCATTGTGCGATAAACTCATCGTTGGTAAAAATGTCACTTTGGTCACTATAGTTTCAACGTCGTCAAATATTCTTTGTTGGTACTAAAATATTTTTCATTTCAAATTTTTAAGTAATGGCATTGTACAATGAGAAAATTATTCCCCCAAACATGTAGTTCCACGGCTAAAATATTATAGCCTTCCCGTTGTTGGCATACACATACCATAAAGTTTTGACTATTCTTGTCCAGTTGGAGGTTACTCCTCGCAACACAACACATCTTCTCACTACTTTAGTTTGCATTTTTGAAAATGTCTCCCTAATCACTGTAATTTCAGTGTCTCGTAACATCCCATCACCACACCCGCTAGACTAACTTTGTAAACGTAAATTAGAACTTCTTGTTGCTGTGCCTACGAAATGAGCCATTAACATCACAAAGAACTATAATTTTTCAACAGAATCTTTTGTTTTTACGCGGCAAAACGAACTATGAAACATGCTGCACCCCCTAGAAAATGCCTCGAACTCTTTCGACAATCGCTGCTTTGAGATTAATGCGATGTTCACTTTACGTTCGAAGAGTTCACTTGCACGATTCGCTTGTAGGTTTCCGGCGGCTGAAAAACAATCCGCCATGACATATGTACACCTGAACGGTTTGTTGGCTGTTGGCTGATAAATGTCAGTACTATAGAGATGTGGTATATTCGCTTGTTGTTGTTGCACTAGTTCAACTACAGCTACAGTTGCTATGTCGTCGGTATACGTTAGCGTTGCTTTAAGTGGGCGGAATGGCTGGTCTTGTGTATATCCTTTATTACGCCGTGTTGATTGTTCATCTCATCACAATGGCTTGCAGTGATTGTGAAATCCAGTTGAGTACTTTTGACTTCATCTTTTCCGTCTGTCTTTGATTTCATTGCCGGCATTTGTGTGTGTCGTGTCGATGACAACAATCGCAATTGCTTTTTTTGCTTTCATTAAAAATTTATTACATTGTTCATTGACTTTGGCAAATGAGACGTTAAATCGGATATGGCTTTTTACCGCTTCAACTGTACTGTGTTTATGTAGCAATGCAACTACACTGTGCACTGCATATTATCCACTATATTGTATATAAAGGGTAACTACACTTTACTGATGATTATCATTTACATATGACCTGAATAATTCATGAAATTTCATTACATTTCCAGAGGTTTTATTTAACTTTTCTGCTGCTTAATATTCAATATTATGGACAGACGTTGTTGGGGGTATTCTCTTGGGGTTTCCGATAAGTTGTAAAACAAAGATGTCGCTGCTCTTTTGTAAGTTATGAAACTCGGAATTAACATATTTCAATTGGTCAGTGGTAATATACCTAGGAGGTGTGTTGTGTCAGATACCAGCTGTCTGAGGAGAATTTGTATACAGAGTATTAAAGGAGTAACATGTGGGAAACTACAAGAAATCATGTTTTCAGTATACTTTGGCAATCACTTACACCAGAACAACGTTAACAGATCGTGAAAATTTATTTCCAAAATTCGCCCTCCGCTCGCCAAACTTATTGAGAATTTCGTCAAGATTATGGTAGGCATAATCGTCCACCTGAGTTGCAGGTGGGATCGTACTAGGGATCGGTCATAAATACATTTACTTTTTTTGTAATATTCGTCCAAATCGAATCCGTCCGTGCGTACACAAGAAGCAATCGGCATTGTAGACGGCTGGTATAAAACAAGGATGCCCTTTATCAGCTTAACTGTTTAGCATTGTGCTGGATGAGATCATGAAGAGGCATTACATGAAATCTCTCATGCCAACTCAAGGATTTGGGTTATGACAACATATGGAGGCGCAGAGGCCGACGCAAACAGCAGAAACACCACAGCGAGAACGGTATTCGGACGACTGCAATCACAATGGAGAAAACGAACTTAGCTAAGAATATTCAAACAATATTTGAAGTTAACTCTGTTGAACGGAAGTGAAGCCTGACTAGTTTCAAACACAACAAAGTCAAAACTACAGGTGCCTCAGAGTCATATGCAGGATATTCAGCCCTAACACCTTCAGCAACACGGATCTCTGGAACTTAGCCAACGAGGATCCAATACGGTAGCAAATTAAACACAGAAAGTAGAGGTGGACCGCACCACACACTCAGGAAAAAACCCTCTTGGAAATGTCATGGCTCAAGAAGCCGTGGTCGACTTAAAAACACCAGGAGACGAACAAAACTCCAAGATCTGGGACAGTGTAATCTAACATTTAAAGTCGCTAGGAAAAACAACAGCAATTCGAGTATGATGAAGATGCTTCGTGGAAGCCATAATATGACACAATATTTTACTACAAAGAGGGGTAATGGAACAGAAATATAAAAAAATGGATTTATTCAGTAATAAAACAACACAAAAAACAAGAAGTTTTATTACTGATTTGGCAAAAAGACAAAGGGTGAGTTTGTATAAGATGTGGGTATAGCTTTTTGACGATAATGCTCATCTTAGAACTTAACCTCCGCTAAGAGGTTAGAAGCTCTTAAACTACTGCTATTATCGTGGGGAAAGACAGACGAACACACCCACAAAGAGGGTGTTTGTATGGGAGGTGAGAGTATTTTTTGTCCGATTTGGTTATCTAAGGACTTAACCTCCGCATGGAGAATAGAAGATTGAATACCCATTTTCAGTTCGATAGCTCTTAAACTACTGCTGTAATTGCAGGAACAGACATACGGACACATCCAAAAGGGGGGGTTTTTATAAGGGACGTGGAAGTAGTTTTTTCCCTACAGACATAGGGACACACGCAAAATCAGAGTGTTTGTATGAGAGGGGGGAGTATAATTTTTTTGCCAATTTTGTTATCTTAGAGTTTAACCTACTTTTAGGGGTTAGAAGCTAGGAAACCGTATTTTAGCTCGATAGCTCTTTAAGTACGCAGGGACAGACCCCCAAAAAGGAGCAATTTGTTTGGGAGGAGGAAGTAGTTTTTGATCGATCTTGCTTATCTTAAAACTCAAACTTCGTTTAGTGAATATAAACTTGCATACAAAGTTTCATTTCAATATCCTTTAAACTACGGATGTAATGGCAGGAACTGACCCCAAAAAGGGAGAGTTTGTATTAGAGGTGGGAGCAGTTGCTCCTCGATATATAAAGATATTTATTAAATTTTCCATATACAATTTCCTTTAAAGTACATGCGGTATAAATGATATTTAGTATTATCATATACGAAGGCCCCGATTGGGCACTACGGGCACAGAGGAATGAATGTCCTTTGCATTACATCATTATCCCAATAGTAGTAGAACACATACATGTATATGTAGGATATATCCCGATGCTGATTCAGAGCGGAGATATATCACAAAGTTTATGCGTTGTAAATGATATTTAATATTAGGGCCTAGATTGCGCACTACACCCATAGAGTAATGAGGTCCTTTATATAATGCCATAGCCTCATTGAAGCAGATCTCTCCCATATATAGGATACACCTCGATCCTGTTTTAGATCGGAGATATTTCGCAAAGTATATTGCGTATAAATGATATTTAGTATTAGCATATGCGGAGGTATCGATTGAGCACTATGGGCAGAGAGCAATAAATGTCCTTTCATCACGACATAGCCCCACGGGAGATGATTACTACCATATATAGCAGATATCCCGATGCAGTTTCAGATCGGAGGTATATCGCAAAATATATGGGGTATAATTGATATTTAGTATTAGGGTTAGATTGGACACTAATGGCAGAGAGGTATGAATATCCTTTGCATCACGCCATATTCTCATGGGAGCAGATAATTCCCATATATAGGATATATCCAGTCTCAGTTTCAGATCGGAGATATATCACAAAGTATATGGGGTATAAATGATATTTAGTATTAACATATGCAGGGGCATCGATTGAGCACGACGGGCAGAGAGGAATGAATGTTTTTTACATAACGCCATAGCCCCATGGTAGAAGATAACTCCCATATATATAAAATATTTCGATTCTGTTACAGTTTGGATCACAAATTATATTGGGTATAAATGATACTTAGTATTAGCATTTGCGTGGGTATCGATTGAGCACTACGGAAAATGTAAAAGAAAATAATTTGAATTAGATCATAGCCCATTGGCAATAGATCACACCCATGTATAGGATATATCACAATTCTGTTTAAGATTGCAGATAGATCATAAAGTATATGCGGCGGCCTAGATTGAGCACTACGGGCAAAGAGGAATAAATGTCCTATTCATCATGCATATATTGGATATGTCCAGTAGGGTGGCAATGTCCAAGCGGAATATTGTGTCCGTTGTTATTAAACGTCTTAGGTCAAAATGTGAGCAAAATCGGACAACTTTCAGGGTACCTGAATTTTTGATATATCAAGTGGGGGTGGCCCCGCCGCAATATATGGAGGAATGTTTCTCTAATCGCCTTAAAAATTTGTGTCGATGCATTTGACAGCAAAGTATGTGATCCAACAAAAAATGGGCGGGATCGAATCAGTGGCCGTGGCATAAGACTTGAAACTAAAAAAAGGCTGTATCTCATGAACTATAAGACGTGTATAGCTGATATGAAGAATGTGTTGTTGGTACGCTATGAATTACAGCCAGGGTGGAAATGGGCTGTGCCGCGCCCATATAAAAAAAACCTTTAAACAGCAATAATCATAGTTTGATCGTCCTCAAAAATTCATAGTAGAATAGAGTTATAACCAGGCTATTTAGAACCAAGTTGACAAAAATGGCCGAGACATCGTACACACACGTCAATGTTTAACTATTACATATTTGCAATATACAATTCCTTAATCGAGCATTAGAAAACAAGATAGGACTTACTAAGAATTTACTAGGAACCTGAACATTAACCTCTTTGGGTCACGGAAATAGTTGTCCGATCTTACCCAAATTTCCGTCATGTATTTTTTACCTCAAGTGGCACAATATTCCGGTCGGGCATTTTTACATTTTCGCAAAAAAAAAACGGTCATACATTTCCCTGCCTTCCTTATTTCCAGTCTCTGTTTAAGATTTCAGTTATATATCACAAAGTATATACATCTTATGATCTTTATGTAGCTTAAACTTGTTTGAATACAATTTGGATGTGTATTTTTAATAATTATAATTTGTTTCTTATATTTGCAGTTATCTATTTAATTGGATTACAAGGGTAAGAAAACAGATCATATATACACTTATAAACACACAAAATACTTCTTCAGAGGAATAAGTCCATTTGAATCAAAAACATATTTCTTCTAATTGCACCAAAAATTAAAATATGACATTTTACATTTCTCTTATTTGAACAACCAAAAAAGTGTTGACATTTCTGTCCTAAGTATAAAACATATTTTAAATTTTTAAAAATTAAAATAATTTGATATAAATCAAATTAGTAGCACAATAAACTTTATACAGTATGTGTGGAGTTTAAAGTTATCCCTTCAAATTTCGAAAGTGCTCAGGTATTTTTATAACATAACTTCTTCTTCTTAATTGGTAGCAAAAACAGAAATTCATCGATCAGTAGCCGCACGTAGAAAAGAATTCCAAGCGCTTCGGTCATTTGCGCTCCGTAGATAGTTAGTCACGCCAAGCGTAGATAATTGTAGATTTATTACAGTATCATCGCTTTGTCATTAAATCGCTTGCTTAGCGCATAGTAACAGAGGTTTGCGATCATTACTCGTCTTTTGATTTCCAGGCTGACATTATTCTTTTTGTTATGGCGAAGCCAAGGTAGACAAAATCCTCTACCACTTCAAAGTTATAGTTGTCAACGTTTACGCAGCGTCTCTGACTTGTGGAGTACCGCCGACTGCTTTTCAATGCTCGAAAAAGCCGCAGTAACATTCCGCAATCCACGCCCAATGATATCTTTATCGTTGGCTTACGCGAGCAGTATGTAACTTAAAACTCGTTAAAAATGGTGTCATTCGTGTTTACTGCAGCCTTCTGCATGATCATCTCCATTACTATGTTAAAAAGATCGCAAATCAGATTATCGCCTTGTCTAAAGCCTTCTTGGTAGAAATATTCTCTGTCAGACTCTTGCTAATTTTCACTGAAGATTTCGTGTCAGTCATTGTCATCATTGTCAAACTCAGCTATAGCATCTAACAATTTCTGTCGTTTCGGACTGTCGAATGCAACTTTGTAGTCGATGAACAGATGTTAGGTATCGATCTGCATTTCTTGGGTCTTCTCCAGGATTTGTCGTAACGTGAATATCTGGTCGGTGGTGAATTTACCAGGTCTAAAGCCACACTGATAAGGTCCAATCAGGTTCGCCAGAATGGGCTTTAGTCTTTCACATAACACACTAGACAGGACCTTGTATGCGATGGGTAAAAGGCTAATCCCGCGATAGTTGGTACACACACTAGGATCGCCTTTCTTAAGCACGGGACATAGGACACTCAGATTCCAATCATCGGGCATGCACCCCCTGTGCCAAATCGTGTTTATGAGCTGCATGTTACCAGCTCATGCCGGCTTGAAAATGCTCTGCCGGCAGTCCATCGGCTCCCGCAGCTTTATAATTTTTAAGCCGCGCAATTGCCGTGCTGATATCGTTTTGGCACGGTGGTGGACAGTCTACTCCATCGTCTATGATTGGTGCGAAGAGATTAAAAGTGTTCCCTCCATATTTGCAGCACACTCTGAGTGTGTGTGACCAGATTTCCGTCTCTGTCCTTACAGGTGGGGATCCCTGTTCCAAAACCTTTACTTTTTACCTTTTGGTAGAACTTTATGGTCTCACCTTTATTCCTGTAGTTTTCGATATCCTGGCTTTCTCTTTTCTTCCACAGACGCTTTTTCCGTCTGAACAGTCGTTTCATCTCCCTCCTTTTCTCTTTATAACGCTCCGTCAACGCACGCGTCGCCATTGGCTGCAGTTTTACCTTGTATGCAGCATCCATTTCCTCAGACATTTCGTCACATTCATCATCGTACCAGGGCTTGTCTGAGCGTGGTTTTTCATAACCCAGTACGATTGTTGCGGCAGTGGTCATAGAATTCGCAATATGCTGCCACAGCATGTCGGGAACATCAGAGCTAGGGGGATTTGTATGTAGTAATTGAGAGAGTTGGTTGGAGTAGGCATTGGCTATCTCAGTGGTATGCAGCTTTGTGATGTCCAGCCTCCTTTGCGTTTGATTACGAGTGTTTTTAGCACTACTTAATCGTGTGCGTACATTGGCTGCAACTAGGTGGTGATCCGAGTCGATATTTGCACCGCGCATCACACGCACGTCCATAACGCTTGAGACATGCCTTCCATCAATTACCACGTGATCAATCTGATTTCTTGTATTTTGATTGGGAGATATCCAGGTTGCCTTGTGGATATCATTATGCGGGAATCTGGTCCCACTCACAACCATGTTTCTTGCCGACGCGAAACTTACCAGTCTTAATCTATTATCGGAGGTGTTGTTGTGTAGACTGAATTTTCCGACTACTGAACCAAGAGCATCTTCCCTTCCTATTTTTGCATTAAAATCTCCCAGAACAATTTTAATGTCATGTGCGGAGCAGCGGTCATATATATCCTCCAGACGCTCATGGAATGCATCTTAAATGTCATCGTCTTTGTCTTCCGTCGGGGCGTTTACACAAATCAGCGTAATGTAAAAATATTTCGCCCGGATGCGAATGGTGGCTATACGGTCACTTACAGGGTTAAACCGCGAGACCAGGTGTCGAAGTCTCTTGCCGACTATGAAACCACATCCAAATTCGTGTCTTTCTACATGGCAGCTGTAAAAGATGACACAGTTCTTCCGTCGTTCGCGTCCCGGTCTCGTCCATCTCATTTCCTGTATGGCGGTGATGTCAGCCTTGTATTTGTCGAGGACATCCGCCAGTTGGGTAGAGGCACCATCTCTGTATAGAGTTCGGACATTTCAGGTGCATATCCTTAAATCATGGTCCTTATATCGTTTGCTGGGGTCGTCAACATTTGGGGGGGTTCTTGTTTTTTCTTTTCTTCGTGTTTTCATAATACATTTTGTTTAAGGAGAGTGACTTATTAGGCCACCGCTCCCGATTCTAGTTTATTGGGGCTGCTAAAGCCACTAGGAGAGCCTGTGTTGAGCTTCAGTAACTTCTGTTACCTACTTCCTAAGACGCATCGGCGGTAGCATGCCGATTAGGTTACACAACTCAACATTTCGCCTTCTAACTTTAGCTAACTTCTAAGCGGTTGCTTTAAAGTCATTGCCCGGGGAATACTTGGTCTAAGACCGGAAGTAGTTAGCTGCTTGGACAGTGCCGCAAAGGAATCGATTCTGGTCACTCTCAAGTGAGTGACAATCAGTAACTTTCAACCTCTGGGCAAAGTCCCAGTTCCTTTTATTACTAATAACTTGAGTTAAGATTTTTGTATTTTGTATTTGTTTTTGTATTTTGCAGTGGTTTCTCATAGTTTTGTTCACTAAGTCAAAAATTAAACATCTTAGTTTGATATAACTCAAAATTAGTTCCATAAATCGGAATGATTCAAACACTGGGGAAGTATCTATCGCTCAATCTGGTATTTTCGTTTCATTTTGAGAGAGAGTTTGAAAATCGGCTTCTCAAGGTCATTTTGATTTTTAAAATGAACTTAAATGATTATGAATAACATAAGGATAATTTTCGGTTAAACGTTAATTCATTTTCACTGTTGTGAAATCAAATCTTCTAGATTTTAATTGTTATCTTTCACAGGATACCTATTATCATTGTGAGAGCTCTAGATATAGTGACTATAAAATTCTCCCCAAGATATTAAAAACTAAATTTGTTTTCCTTTAAAATTCTTCTAACTTTAGTCCAAACCCACAAACAGAACAAACGAATCATAGAAATGCAAAAAGAGAGAAAAACCTAGCAAAAACCTACAATTTTCTACACGACATTCTCTCAACACATCCACAGCCACCTAACAATTAAATCCTAATTAGCTGTTGAATACAAACTAAAATCATGATAAACGAACATAGAGAGAATGGGCAAAAAGGCAAAATTTCACTTAAACCAATAAAATAAAAATCACAATGTAAATAACACTTAGCACTCATCACGATAAAAGTTCTCGATTGTGGCCTTTGACGTTGTTGCCACCGACGATATCACAACATTTGTGGTTGTTGTTGTCGTTGTTGGTCCCTCCTGTTGAGGCGTTTTCTGTTAATTGTTTGTTGCCAAAAAAAAAATAATCTGTAAGTCTGACACAGAAACGAAAGAAAGCAAAAAAAAACACAAGACCGTCAACTAATACAATGAAATGAAATTAGTATGGCACAAAGCACAAATCTTTAATAAGAATCTAATTTTTGTTTTCACAACATATACGGGCACAAAGGAGAATACTAAAAATAAACAGAAAAATACGAAAAAGGATATATGTATGGAAATACAAACAAAAGGATGTATATATATGTATATGCAAGAAGAACATAATAGACTTTTATTGCAATTGGTGATAGCGATAATTCCGGTGGGATTTTGTCGTAGGCTTTTGACCTATTGATGTGATCCAAGTGGGAGGACACTATGGTTTTAAGCAGCTGAACGCAAAAATGCTTCCAATTTGTTATCTTTTAAATAGGACTAAGTAATTTGAAAATACCCGAGAAACAGCTAAGTGATTTATTAAAAAACAAAATTGAACTAATTATAAATTTCTATATTTATATTGCTTTGAGGTCTAAGGACAAGATTTTCTAGGTGCTTCAACAATAGAGTTTTTATGGCATATATCCGTATACTTATTGCAATTCTTTACCCTAGGTTCAGGTATGAGGCTTTCTTGGGATAATCTTCCGATTTCTTTCTCTCTGATTATCTGTTATCAATTAGATCACATTACTTCTGAAACTCTGATAATAACTCGCATCTTGTAAAGCCTTGACAGCTATTTGCTTAACTCGATTAGTTACTAAGACACTTTTTGTATCTTTTGGCTTTTGTTGTCGACCATGTTTTCATGAATTTGCTTCCCTTAAGCATTTAACCTTTTAGTTAAGACCAACTAAGGCAACCAATTGTTGAAATTTGTTATTTTTTTTCGTTTTTTTCTCTATTCTTTTGTAATTTCATTTTGACTTCACTTTTGGGTTATCTTAGCCAGCCCTTTTAAATGTTGCCATTTAACTTTTTCTTGTGACTTTTTCTTATTAAATAGACTAAACAAATCCAACGAAACTTTTTAGTTGAATTTTGACTTTGTTATTTCTATTTTATTGTTTTAAAGTTTCTCGACTACAACAACAAAAACAACATGGACACAATAAAGTTTTGCAAATCCAATTAGTTTAGATTTTTATAATGTTTGTTTTTGTCTCTTCCTTTCTTTATGCGCTGGGAATGAATTTACGAAAAAGATAAATATCATTGGAAGTACACAGTATCTGCCTTTTACAAAGTGAAATGTATAGAAATGTTGATTACTCTCGCCAAATTGAATCCATTTGGACTTTGACCGACTTTTGTTGTTGAAGGCTTTGCAACAACAAAGTGAAAATTTGCTAAAAAAAAATATAGAAAGAACGACAAACTAACAAAGTGCCCGAATGAAAACTTTCGTGGATTAAGTTAATTGAATGTTCTCGTGAAACTTGTCACTGTGTTAAAGGCAGGTAATAGTTTAGAAATGCGTTTACATGAATTCGTGTAAACTTTTGGTAAAGTGCATATACCAAAAGTACTTATTGGCATATTGATGTAAATGTAATAGGAAATGCGGTTGGCGGTACACGAGGAAAGAACATCTTTTACAAGTGTCGTGCAGAAAGACACGTATTTGGAAGTGAGTTCATAGTCGAAAAGAGAGTGACCGAATAGTCACTTACCTCATCAAAGCGAAATATTTATACATCACACTGAGTTGTGTATAATTTGTCCTGACGGAAGACAAATAAGACATAAGTAAATATGCATTCGTGAGATGGGAGACTTTTTAATTTGAGCATTTCTGGTTGTTATTCATTTGAGAATAACAAGAATCTCTCTTTGGAGGTCAGCAGCTAACAACGTCCGAGAGATCAGGTATTCTCCGGGCAATGCCATTGAACATTCTTTCACTGGTCGCAATTGTGAGAAGGTGCAATATTGAATAATCTAAACCTAAATGGCACCGATGGGTCTTAGCAAGTAGGTAACAGAATTAACTGAAGCTTACCACAAAGGCTCTTTTAGTGGCTTTGGCAGCCCCAAGAAACCAGGATTGGGCGCGGTGGCCTAGTAAGCCACTCTCCTCAATCAAAAACATTTATTATGAAAACACGAAGAAAAGAAAAAACAAGAACACCTCCAAATGTTGACGACCACAGCAGCCGTTACAAGGACTAAGATTTAAGGGTATGCAAATAGAATGTCCGCACTATATACAGAGATGGTGATTGTATCCAATTGGCGAAAGTCTTCATTAATACAAGACCGACATATCCGCCATACACGAAATGAGATGGACGGGACAAGGATGTAAACGACGAATGAACTGTGACATCTTTACAGCTGCCATGCAGAAAGACACAAATTTAGATGTGGTTTCATAGTCGGCAAGAGATTTCCACAATTGGTCTCTCAGTTTAACCCTGTAAGTAACCAAATAGTCACTATTCGCATCAAGGCGAAATATTTTTACATTACGCTGTTGTGTGTGCACGCCCCGACCAGAGACAAAGACGTGGACAATAAAGATGCATTCTATGAGCGCCTGGAGGAAATATATGGCCGCTACCCTGTACATGACAATAAAATTGTTCTGGAAGATTTTAATGCTTAAATATGAAGGGTAAGCACATATTGGTTCAGCAGTCGAAAACAACAGTCCAGTCTACAAAACAACACCTCCGATAAGGGATTCAGACTGGTTACATTCGTTTCGGCAATAAACATGGTAGTGAGTGGAACCAGACTCTCGCATAAAGACATCCACAAGAAAACCTGGATTTCCCCTGATCCAAAGATAAGAAACCATATCTATCATGTGGAATGTGGATGGAAGGCATGTCTAAAGCTTAATGGACGTACGTGTGATGCGCGGTGCAAACATTGACTCGGCTCAACAACCAGTTGCAGCCAAGGTACGCATTCGTTTAAATAGTGTTAAAAACGTTCGTTACCAAACGCAAAGTAAACTAGACATTGCAATACCACCGAGATAACCAATGCCTATTCCAACCTAATCTTTCAATTACATCAAACAAACGATGCAGAATGTCGCGAATGTCTGAGGAAAAGAATTGATGCATAAAGGGCAAAACTGCAGACAATGGCAAATCGTGCTGTGGCGGAGCGTTAGAATGAGAAGAGGAGGGAGATGACGCGCCTTTTCATGCGGAAAAGGCGTATATGAAGGAAAGAGAGAGAGCCAGGATATCAAATTACTGGGATAGAGGGGAAACCCGAAAGTTCTACCAAAAGGTTAAAACAAAAATTTTAGAACAGGGTTCCCCACCTGTAAGGACATGAAGAAAATCTGGCCACGGACACTCAGATGTGCTGCAAATATGGAGGGAACACTTTCGGACCCTGTCGTGTCAGAAAGCAGCATAAGTGACGAAATTTCGTCAATCATCAACGACGGAATGGATTGCCCATCACCGAGCTACAACGAGATCAGCACGGTTTAAAAATAACAAAGCAGCGGAAGTCGGTGGACTGCCGGCAGAGCTTTATAAAGTCGGCGGCGATGAGCTGGCAATATGTATGCACCAGCTCATAAACACAATTTGGCTCAAGGAATAATTGGAATCTGAGTGTTCTATGTCCTGTGCTCCAGAAAGGCGATCCAAGTGTATGTAACAACTAGTGTGTTAGGTGAAAGACTAGAATCCATCTTAATGAACCTTATTGGATCTAATCACATTAGTTTTTAAACTGGTAAATAAATGTTCACACTACCATAAATCCTTGAGGAGACCCAAAAATGCAGAGCAAAATATCGTACGACTACAAAGCTGCATTCGATATTCCGATATGCCTAATAATTGGAATCTGAGGAGACCCGGAAATCCATAGCAAAATATGGTACGACTACAAAGCTGCATTTGATATTGCGATATGCCTCATAATTGAAATCTGAGGGTTTCATGTCCTGGAATGTACCTTTATGCAGCAACTACGGCTGGATTAGCTTTTTACCCATCGTATACAAAGACTTTGCGGAATGACACTAACTGATACGAAATATTTAGTAAAGTTGGGCAAATATTTGACAGAAGCATTTTTTACCAAGCGAGGCTTCAGACAATGCGATAGTATGTCATGCGATCTCTTTAATATTATAAAAGAGATGAACATGGGAAGGGCGGCAGTAAACACGACTGGCATTATCTTTAATAAAAGTCACATGCTGCTCGCGTACGCCGATGATACAGATATCCTTGCCCGAGGACTGCGGGATGTTACTGCGGTCTTTTTAAGCATTGAGAAGCAGTAGGCAGAAGTGGGTCTGGTGATTAATGAGTACAAAATCAATTTATTTGTTTCCATGAACAAAGAGTCTACTCGTTTGGGACGCTGCCGAAACGTTGACAACTATAATATTGAAGTTGTAGATGAGTTTATCTACATTGAGTCCTCTGTTAACACAGATGTCAGCCTGGAAATCTTGAGAAGAGTATTGATTTTAAGACAAATCTTTATGTTGACAAAGAAAGATCAAACTCTACCAAACATCGTTCCAACCTGTCTTGCTGTACAGCGCAGATTCCTGGATAATAACACAAGCATATCAATCAATGCTGGGAGTCTCCGAGAGAAAAATGCTACGCAAAATATTTGCACCCATCATCAAGTACCGTCGTCCTATGATTTATGAGCTGTATTACCATATCAAGCTAGTTCAATTGATTATCGGTATCCTGCATAAAGGTCTTAAATCCACTTTGTTTGATTTATTGATGATTCAAAATGTACGACCGCTTGTGCTTTGTACATAAAATGAATTGGTTTTGATACAATAACTGCAAAACTACTTTAAATAGACATGGAATTTTTTTTACAGGGCATAGACTATGACTTTTGTAACACTTTGGCATCATAAAGTTCAATTCATAAAAAAGTGGACTTGAGACTTTTTGCAGGGTACAGGCAAAATAGACATTGGCTGCAAATGGATGAAAATGCGCCAGCTCGAAAAGACTGCAGTCGACCAAAACTTCGTTGGAAGGACCAAATAAAAGAGGATTTATCTAAAATGTGTGTGACGAGACCGATGTGCTTAGTTTCTTTCCTACTTGCGGCAATGGACATATGAATATCTGATGTTCCTGCCAAATGGCTATAGGAAGAAAAAACGGTTTAAATTCAACAACTTAGCTTTATTCCAAGAAACTCAGTTACAAAATTCCTCGATATCTTGCACTTAGGAAATCCCTATTTAAAAATTAACATATCGTTTAAAAAAAATTATCTAAAACTTTCACACCAACACCTTACAATATTCACTTAACCCATTATATGGTAAACCTATATAAAATATTTACATAATGTTTGCATGTGACTAAATCATTACCGTGAATTAAAAACGAACCTCCAAACCCGCATTATATACAACAAAAAAAAAAACAAAATTAATAAATTAAAAGTTGTTTGCCTCATTTTTAACACAAATAAACCTTTTTACTACAATTTATGAAATTGTTTTTGTTTTGCTCCTGCGGCTGCTGCCTCCATTCCGCTGTTGGGGAGATAGAGAGCGAGAAACCACCAAAAGGAAAACCATGTTTGCTTTACTAAAGGAAACCTTTCCTTTCTTTCGGTGGTACTCTGTGATTTGTATGAAAAACATTTGTTATACCATCTCGTCCTCGAATGCTCACGTTTATTATGTAGTTTGGCATTTTTACATTTAAGTTTTTTATTTCAAGTAAATTTACATTTATGGTAACTGCTTTTCACTGGTGTTTGAAGTGTTGTTGTTGCGGTTGTAGCTAGTGGTGCTGGTGTTGTTATAACAGTACTACATTTTAAAATGCATTTTGGTGTAATTACAAAATGCTTTTTGTTAGATTACAAGAGCTTGCATGTTGGTGCTCTCTTCCCGGCCCTAAAAAATAGCCAACAACAAGAAAAAATTTACAAATATCGAGCATTTATATGAAAAACTGAGTAAATAATTGTAATGAAGTAAACATTTGCCGCCACCATAATAGAACAATTATTCGTGAAGAACATTGGTTGTAAGGTATTAAGGAAATTTCAAAAATGATACAATTGAAATATTGTGCATGGTGTTGCCATACAGCTTAATTTGTTATAATAATTTATGTAATATAATAGAATATTAACCGAATTTCGTGGGTTCTACAATTTAATGATAATTCTGAACGTCAGCTGTCTCTAAGAAGCTTTGTCATTAGAAATGCTGATTTTCTGCATTTTCTAGTAGTAGTAGCTCATCGTATTGCCTTAAATAAGCTTCTGTTACTGTGATTAAGCCAACCACTCACTCACTCGTCATGCTAGTTGTCTTATTCTATATGGCAGAAACAACAGATAAGCATCCATCCATTGCCGCATGTAGACAAGAAATCCAAGCGCTTCGATTTTTGGTACTTAAACTTAAAACTTATATTCCCTTTACACCCCATGAATGAGGTATGGGATAGCTTCTTGCGTTGTTGTGAATTAAAACGCTTTATATTTCTAGATTCAAAACTACGTCACCTACTTATTTATCGACGAATGCTAACGTCACTGTTTGAGAAGCTTTTACTAGACATGCCGGTAGACTCGACACTATACTGCGACGTTGCTGTCTACAACATCGAGGGGGCCGGCAATGAATGAGAAATGTAGATGTCTGGAGCGGGAATCGAAACCGGGATCTCCCGCATGGTAGTCGCGTGTTCTAACCACTATGCCACTGCCGGTCGATTTTTGGTACTTCATAGATAATTTGTCGCACCAAGAATGGATAGTAACTCCCTAACTCTTCAGAGCCGTCCATCGAGTCTATTACCGAATACTTTTTAAGTTGAAGAATTTTTATTCATTCGCATAATATGTCCCGGCAAAACCATTTTCGCTTTTTGGATGCGCTTGACGGCGTCGATTTCGTTATACAGCTCATGAGTCATACGATCAAACGATGATGGGTTCAAATATTTATCGTAGTAGCGCAAGACATGCAAGATCAGTATCTGGAACAGTTGGACTTTTCGTCTTTGAGGTGTTTGAAATCTATGTTCGCTCTTGATTTTTTCAGTGGCAGAGGCAAGGAAGTCAAAATCATCTGCACTTCAAAATTAGCTGTCAACGTTCTCGCAGCAAACGAGTAGACTCTTTATTTGATGAAACAAATAGTTTGGCTTTGTCTTCATTTAACCACCAGCCTTATTTCAAACGATGCTTACACACTCCGCTGGAACATATCGCAGTCCTCTGGCAATGTTGATAATACCATCGGCGTAAGCGAACAGCATATAAGTGCAGCTTTCTGCATGATCGTCTCCATAAAGATTTTAAAGAGATCGCATGACAGAATTCTGCCCTGTGTAAATAATCGCTTGGTAGAAATTTGATCTGGCAGATTTTTGCCTAATTTTACTGAAGACTGCGTGTCGGTCAGTGTTATCGCGCAAAGCCGTAACAGCTTTGAAGGGATATTAAACCCAGCCGTGGCGTCTTATTGCTTTGTAGTCGATTAAAAGATAACACAAGGGAACAAAATTGAACTTTTTGAGTGTTGTTTGGAATTCGATAGCTGTTTTTTACTTATTTGGGGTCGCTGATTTCAAATCTAATCTCCATTTTTCTCCATCAGCTCGAATTTTTAAGTTACAGGTACTAATCGTATTTTCGACTTTTTTCCAAAAAATTATAGTTCAAAAAATCATAATTTTTTTTTCATAAGCCGGATTTTAAAATTTTATTTTTTTATTAAACATATCGTTGTTACCTTTGAAAAAAATCAAATTTTTTAATATTACAAAAAAAAAATGACTGAATAACGGCTGTTTTATTTAAAAAAAAAAAAAAATTACACAAAAAATTACACATTTTAATTTTCTTTACGCTGAAAGTTAATCGGTTGGGGGCAAATTGTTATTTTTATTAGCTTTATTGAATATCATATTAAACTAGCTTTCTAAAACATGTATGTACATAATAATCGCTTGAAAATTGAATGAGTTATGCTAAATTCGGTGATAACAGATTTTTCGCAATTTTTTGTTTTTACCCAAAAAAAATTAAAATTTTGTGTTTTTAAAAATCATGACAAATTTGCAAATTTATTTATAGTTTAATTTTTAGTTTTGCCTCCTATTACAATATTAATAAACAGACCAAATTTAATTAATCGGCAGGTTTCAATTTGAAAGTTAAGGGAGAAATATTAATTTTCCAAAAATAGGTCATTTTGTATGGGAGGTACCAGAAGGGGTGATCCGATATAGTGCAAATTCATTCCTGATTTATATTTTCATAACCGTAAAACTTCCGCATAGTTTGACTGAATTCAGTGTACTTACAAAAAAGATATGTATGTAAGACTATTGGGGTGAGTTCGGTCATTTGTATGGGAGGTACCAGAAGGGGTATGGCAACGCTTTCGGTTTTTCTAGGGTTTGTCTACTTTTGCAAGATAAATAAACTGACCAAATTTTAATATCCTCCGGTAGTCTGTTTGGCAGCTATCGAAGATATATTAATTATGCAAAAATAGGTAATTTTGTATGGGAGGTACCAGAAGGGGTGGGGCTATTCCGCCCATTTACAATCCCATAAGTTCGTTTCGAAAAATATTAATACTGATAAATTTTCATAACGATCCGTTAAGGTTTGCTCGAGCTACACTTTCACAAACATATTAATAAATGTTATTTTTGTATGGAAATCGTGATTATTGTAAATTTAGTTATCTCAGTAAATTGTTGACAAAATCAAAAGTTGTGCAGATATTTTAATGAAATAAAGCTCATTTGATTCACACTATATTAAACTAAATGTTTTAAGACAAACACTGTGATTTTTGTTGCAATAATTTTTTTTATGAATTTTTAAAAAACAAATTTTTTTTTTTTTTTCTAAATTTTGTGTTTTATTTTTTAAAACTACAACGATATCTCTGAAACTACTAAGCCAAATTAAAAACAATGTAGGCACGGATTAAAGATAATTTTGTTGACGAGTTTAAGTTTTTTTTTTAATTGAATATGGTGAACCGTTTTCAAGTTATTTAAATATTTGTAGTGGAAGTGCCTTAGTTATGGACATAACGGTATATCGCGAGAAGTCGAGCTGATACAAAAAAACCAAGTGCAGATTTGGATTCAGCGTCCCAAATTACCTTTAAAACAATATTCAGTTCTTAAACAACAAATACCTTGTTCCCTTGTGTAATAAGTGTCAATCTGCATTTCTTAGATTTGTCGTAGTGTGAATATCTAGTTAGCCTTGGACGTACAGGTTCTTAAGCCACACTAAAAATGCCAATCATGTTTTTAAAACGTGCTTTAGTCTTTCACATAACACACTCCGCAGAACTTTGTATGCGATGGGTAAAACACAGTTCCCACGAAACTTTCTTAAGCACACGGCATACCACACTCGGATTCAATGAATCAGGTATAAATTCCTTTAAGCAAATCAAGTTTGTAAGCTGGTACATTAACGTTAACCGCTCATCGGCTCATTACTTAAAAATCTCTGCCGACAGTCCATCGGCACTAATAGCTTTAAATCATGTAATTGCAATGCTGAGCTCGATTTGGCTCGGTCGTGGACAATCTAGTCTGTCTACTGTGTCATCGATGATTGTTTCAAAGCAGTGCACAGACACAATCGGATAATTACACGTACTCGAAATTTTTCTTTGATTCAAAACAGCGAGTCTCTGCTTTAGTGTTATGAAAGCAATATCACACACGCTTGTTTCGCATTCAACACAAAAGCAGACACAAGTACAGACAATGAAACTATGTTCACCGATTGATGGTAAAGCGAAATATTTTTACAGTGAACAATGGACCGCACCTCATATTGTTGTATGAGTTCGTTCGTGGTTTAATGTCGTCACTTGCGCTGCATTCGGGCACAAGCAGAGTACACAATTGTCCTCTTCA
This sequence comes from Muscina levida, assembly GCA_964034835.1. NCBI lineage: Eukaryota > Metazoa > Arthropoda > Insecta > Diptera > Muscidae > Muscina > Muscina levida. The sequence goes on along the minus strand of OZ035883.1, from coordinate 30,427,471 downwards.
TATTTGCAGCACAGTCTTGGTGCCGTAACCAGATTTTCATCTCTGTTCTTATCGCTGGGGATAACTGTTTACCTTTTGACCATGGTTTTCCATATCCCATTATATTTTGCCACTGTGTGTCGGGAATATCCGAATTAGGGGCGTTTTTTTTTTGTAGTAATTGAGAGAGTTGATTGGAGTAGGCTTTGCCCATCTCTGTGGTATGCGTTAGGTTATGAGAGTTTTTCGCACCAATTAGTCGCGTGCGTAACATGGATGCAACTAGGTGGTGAGTGTCCTAGTCTGTATTTGCACCGTGCATCACACGCACGTCCATAACTCATGGGACATGTTTTCCATAGATTACTTACTTACTTACTTAAGTGGCAAATTACAATTAACGAAACGATTAACGCTTCGGTCTTCTGCGTGTGTTCTCCAGTTAGTCCTACCAAATGTTGGCACGTCGCCTACCACTTGGTCCTTCCAACGGAGTTTGGGTCTCCCTTCAGGTTCGCCTTCAAACACCTTTCTCGCTGGAGCATTTACATCCATCCTGGCAACATGTCCCAGCCATCGAAGTCGTTGGATTCTGACTCTTTAAGCTACGTCGATGTCGTGGTAAAGTTCATACAGCTCATGGTTCATCCGATGGCGAAACTCGCCTTCGACACAGATAGGTCCATATATTTTTCGAAGTACTTTTCTCTCGAATACTCCTAGGTTTTTTATGTCCGATGTTGTAAGCACCCATGATTCGGCAGCATACAACAAAACGGGTAAAATTAACACCTGGTATAGATGTTTCTTAGTATTCCGAGATAAGGTGGTGTTACTAAAGTGCTGCCGAAGTCCGTAAAAACATTAATTGGCTAGCACTATTCTCCGTTTAATTTCTTGGCTGACATTATTTTTCTTGTTGACGGAAGATCCGAGGTAGGTAAACTCATCGCCTACCTCAAAACAGTAATTGTCAACGCACAACGCACCGTGAACGTCCACCATCGAGAGGACTCTTTGTTCGTCGAAATCATTATTATTTTTTTATTTTTCTTTTGTCCTCGTTGACCGCAAACCCCATTTTTGCTCACTCCTTTTCTAGTGATGAGAAAACTGCAGTAACACCCGCAGATTTCGGCATATGATGTTGATATCATCGGCATAGGCTAATGGCATGTTGCACTTCTGGAATATGGTGCCAGACATGTTGACACCAGCTTTCTATCGATTACGACTTGATCAATCTAGTTTCTTGTCTCTTGATCGGGAGATATCCAGGTTGCCTTTTGGATATCTTTATACGGGAATCTGGTTCTACTAACTACCATGTTTCTTGCCGACGCTAAGCTAACTAGTCTGAAACCTTTATAGGGGGTGTAGTTGTGTAGACTGAATTTTCCGACTGCCGAATCAGGAGTATATTCCTTTTCTATTTTAGCATTGCAATTTTTTATAACAATTTAATATCATGACGGTAATGGTAGACTTGGACTTGTCGATGACATACGTCACTTGAATAAAGGTTCCGTCTCTCTTAAGTTGGGCGCACACAGTGGTTTATCTCTCATAATTAACCCTTATGTGAGTGATAGAATACCCGGGTACCCTTTTCATTTTCAAGGGAAAATATTTAATAGATGCAGATGGTTTCAAAGCTCAAACATTTTGACAACTCTTAACTTTTAATTGTTTCTATATTTTCATTGGAGTGGGTTTATTTTACCCCTTTAGAAGAGCGTGGCATATCGATATTATTTGTACACCTTTAAGACAGTGGCAGGGGTACCTGGGTACCCCAAAGTAAAATCAATGAAACTACATGAAATAAATATATATTTTTTTTTGGAATAACATTTTCTGAAGCTTAATTCTTCAAAAAATTTCTTAATTTTTTTGGGAAGATAAAATAATAAATTTGAGCGCTGATAATGAACCCTTATCTGAGTGATAAAAAAACACCTTCTTCAGAGATAGGGGTACCCTGGTACCCACATACAAATTGTGTGAAATTTTGACATTTTTCTCATCGTACTGTACGTAAAACCGAGACAAAAAAGCGACAAAACATAAAAGCATCGTTTTATATCGATTTTACGTACACTATGAGGAGAAAAATATCAAAATTTCATACAATTTGTATGTGGGTACCCGGGTACCCCTGTCACTCTGGAGAAGAATTTTTTTTTGTCACTCACATAAGGGTTAAACAGAAATATGTAAAAGAAAAGTTGGATGCCGAAAAGAACAAATTTCATAATTGATATATATAAAAATGAAGGAGTAATTCTCAGAATTGAGTCCCAAATCAATGAGCTGAAAAATGTTGTACTGTGTAATCTTTCCTCATTTTATTCACTTGAGACAACAGGAAATTGTTTTTGCATTGCATACCATCCATAGCATGTTTACTCCTTCATTTGTATATATATCAAATATGAATTTGGTTCTTTTACACATTTCTGTTTAATTATGAAGGATAAACCACTGTGTGCGCCCAACTTAAGTCACATGAAAGTTCACACACAAAATGTGTCGTAATTGTTTAACTGGAATCCTTCACGAACTGAACATCATCATGGATTTTGTGTTGTTAAGGAGAGTGGTAAAACGTGTCATGTTTAAAATCATGTTATGAAATACCAAATATATGTGAAACAAGGGATTAGATATGAACCTACAGGGACATATTGAAACTTGACATGCTAAAAGAACTACACAGCCCAGCAATACATTAAAAATGGGGGAAATAATTTGGTATCTAAGCCAACAATATTCCCCGTGGTAGTGTGATATCAGTTACAACATAATATTCTTTACATTACCTAAGGCCCACTACGAATACTGCGTCAGACATAATTACAACATTATTCGCTCTATCATTCTCTCTCTCACTCTCTCTCTTTTTTGGTTGTTACTGTAGTCCAACTAAAACTTACATTATAAGCTTTCTCCATAAATTTAATTTGCTGCTATATACGTTAACTTTTAGTGTCAGAGTACTATTGTTTCAAAGTTGCCTTTTATAGTTATTAAAATAATTGCATTAGTTCAGCTAAAATTGTTTCATCGTCTACATTTGAGCGTGTGAGTGTGAGTGAGTCCTTTTTTTCTATGTAGAGTGAAGTGGCGTGGAGTGTAGCAGCTACCAGTGAAAGTGAGCTTTCACAAACCACTCTAAAATAAATTTCATGCACTTTTAATGTGTTAAGTCATAGTTTTACTGCCAACACTGCAGCTACAACATTGGCATGTACTACTCGTATTTTGCAATTACTACTACAACTAACTGTTCGCATATATATATGTATGTATGTAGTGTATAGTATACTAGTCCTATTACAACTAGTACTATAACTAACTGTAATAGATACCAGGTCAAAGGGTAAGATATTGATGTGATACAACGTGGGAGTCCTACAGAATAATAGAATTAGTATTTTAATATCTGAATAAGAAAATATTTAAATATATGAACACTAAAGTTCCTTGATTAAAATTTACAAATGTATTTATATCTTAATATTTAAAATTATTTTTAGTCTGCCAGCTTTATCATTCTTAAGTATAGCACCTTGTCTAATATACACATGTGCCTAATTTGTATAAAGTGCTTTTTGTACCCATTCTCATCCCTCCCCCTCATACATTCTCATGTTGATGCTGGGTATCCAACTGTGCATTCATTGCATTTAACTATCCTTGCAATTATGTTGAAAATATAATTATTTTATATTGTATTTGCCTGAATACGAGAGAGAGAGAGTCTATGGAATCAATTCTGTTAACACATTTTTAGCATTTACTAATGTACTCTGGATGATGAATACTATACGAAGTCACTAAAAGCCAATACATTGAGTTATTTACTGTTATGTCTTGAAAATATAAGAATATTAAACGAAACGCAATTTACTTTCAATGGATATGGGAATTGTAGTAATAAATGTAAATGAAAGCAGAGACTGTCATCAAAACCATTTTCAAATATAAAGAATATTATTTACTTGAAAATAGCCAAAAACTCTCCGCGGAGGTCCCGAAGCAGCTTATAACTTCCTGTATATCACCTGTTCCCCAGTGAATGCAACTGGATATCCGTATAGTGATAGCATTACGACAATGCTCAATGTTGATGCGTCTTTGGGAGTATGTAACAGAAGTTACTGAGGCTCTACTAAACGGCTTTCTTAGAGGCGTTGGCAGCCCCAAGAAACTAGAAACTAGAATGCCTAATAAACCATTCTCCTTAAATATACAAACTACTAGCTGACCGGGCAGACTTCGTCCTGCCTAAAGAAGTATTGACTGAAATTTAACTTTTTTTGGTTGGAATAAATCTTCGGGTTGTGTTAGTTTCTTTTGATATGCGCATCGAAATATCCGTGGGTATTATTGTTATACATAGTAGCAACACTTCGGTTCCCTTATATTTTCTGGGTAAATTAATTTAAGAAGGATAACTCAATCATGTATTGCTTCTTAAACCCTATAATACGCGATCAAGGGGTTTGAACGATTTTTTGTGTGTCATAGTACACTCATCTCTCATTATGATTTGACATGTTTGCAACATTTTTTAACTTGATAACTCATGTGCGGTTCTCGGAAAATTTAAATTTTTTGCTCTATTCTGCAACATCCAAAATAGCTGCGCAATACAGGAGGATGCAATAGCCAACGCGATCAAACATTTTGCAAAATCAACAATATCAAAACCCATTGGTGCAATAAGGAAATAAAATCCTCCACACTCATTCGTAACTGCTAATATTACACTGTTGTATGACGTTCGTCGATCTAAATGTAATTTGAGAAATGTTTAAATTCGTGATTATTCGATTTTTTCTGCCGTAGATCTCAGTTACATACACCACTGGTCTCAAAAAATTGCATACCAAATATCAAGACGAATAGTGCTGCAGTCCTTCAGCTATTGCTTTTGGGAAACAGAATTTGGCTTGATCACGAATATTGGTGTTTATTCCACATCCTATTTCAAATCCCCCCTTTTCCTTTAGAATACGTTTATTAACCTTAATTGAATCCACAACAAATTCCATTACCATTCGCAAAATTACGTCCTACGGACGGAGCCACGCCTAATGATCTAGGCCATCAGATATTGCACTTTTACAAATTAGGTCCTATGAGTAGGGCTATTCCTACTAATCTAGTACTTCAGATACCGCACTTTAACAAATTAGCTCATGAGGGCGGGATCACGCCTTATAATCTAATCCTGCCAGTTTTTGACCTGATAATATTGCATCCACACCTGACTTAAAGTCACTTATTTTAGTAGTACGCCAGATATTGCATTTTTGTTAATGGGGTGGAATGGATTGGCCTCACCTCAGAGACATCAGTTAAATGCTGTAGCATCCACTGAGTTTCAAACAAACTCAATATTTAAATCTTATATACATACATACAAACATATATATACCATTTGTCTGTGTTATTTGAAAATTCAAATATTGACAAATTTAACATTGACATACTATTTAAATTTTCACAATTTAAAAATTTTGAACATTTTTTGTATGGGAAAATCGAAAATCGACTCAATAAATGGACCACATGATTCAAATGCAATGTTTAAGTAACCTATAACGATTCTCGAAAGATTGTCTTTCTATTGATGCCGGTTTGTTGCACATCGGTTGGGTGGTTTTGAAGTCTATAGTGGACATACGTAGAAACAAATGTTCACTTTTATATATATAGATTATGAAAACGAAAACGAGAAACGTAAATAAACGTAATAAGAGCCATGATTTAAGGATATGCACTTGGAGTATTCGAACTCTCTACAGATATGGTGTCTCCATCCAATTTTCGGATGTCCTCGTAAAATACAAGGCTGCAAGAGGCTGCGACGTCTGGTCTAGCGTTTTAACCCTGTATTTGACCAAAGAGCCACTATTCGCATCAAGGCGGAACATTTTTATATCACGCTGATTTTGTGCATGTCCCGACTGAAGACAAAGGTTAGGAGATTAAAGATGCATTCTATAAGCGCCTGGAGAAAATATATGACCGCTGCCCTGGCAATGACATTAAATTTTTTTGAGAGATTTTAATGCTAAAATAGGTACGAAAGATGGTTTTGGTTCATCAGTCGGAAAATTCAGTCAACACAACAATACCTTCTGGTGTCTCCTTCCAATTGGCAGATGCCTTCGACCAGTATAAGAAATTTTTTCTTTTAAGATGACTGGAGCCAGGACTTGAACCTGTGATCTCCCGCATGGTAGTCATGTGTTCTAACCACTGCGCCATGGCCGGTCCCCGGGACAGGAATACACACGTCAAAACTGTAATAGCTGTCATGCAGAAAGACAAGAATTTAAGAATTTGGATGTGGATTCATAGCCGGCAAGACACTTGGTCATCTTCCCCATAAGTGACCAAAAAGCTCCTGTCCGCATCGATAGCGATGTTTTACTGCTAAAACTAGGAAGGGAAGATCATCATGTTTCAGCAGTCGAAAAATTCAGTCGACACAAAAACATCTCCGCGGATTCTCAGACTGATTATCTTCGCCCCGGCAAGAAACACGATAGTGAGTGGAACCAAGTTTCCACAAGGCATATCCCCTGATCAAAAGACAAGAAACAAAATTCATCACATGGTAATCGATAAAGGGCATGTCTCCAGAGCAGGCATACAGTAAAATACATAAGGAGAAATTTGTTTATTTCAAAACAAAATAATCTCTCATGTTTATCAAACATTATAAATATTCGTAGTGCACTATGAACGCACATCGTCACTTTGACGACTACATGAATAGTTAACAAAATAAACACATTGTGGCTTCATCGTTGGCAAATCGCACATAAGCGCGCTTTTGTGCATTCCTGCTCTAGAGTTTTGGATGTGCTGGTGAGGCGTGATGCAAATATAGGCTCAAATCACCTCCTAGTCGAAGTACGCACCATAATAAGCAGCAGCAAATTCAAAGGAACCTAGACATCTCTTAGCTGTATGCCACTGAGATAGCCAATGCCTATTCCAACCAACTCTCTGAATTACTTCACACAAGCTCCCTAGTTCTGCTGTTCGCGACACACAGTGGCAGCATGTTGCACATTCTATGACCTCTGCCGGAACGACCGAACTTTGGTATGAAAAACCACACTCAGACAAACCCTGGTACGATAATGAATGTCGCGACATGTCTGAGGAAATGGATGCTGCATACAAGGCAAAACTGCAGCCAATCGTAACGCGAGCAGTGGCAGAACAATACATTGTAAAGAGGAGGGAGATAAAACGTCTTTTCAGGCGGAAAAAGAGTCTGTGTAAGAAAAGAGAGAGCCAGGATATCGAAAATTGTAGGGGTTAATGTAAAGTTCAACCAAAAAGCAAAAGGCAAATGTTTTCGAACAGGGATCCCTACCTGTAAGGACTGAGATGAAAGTCTGGTCACGGACAGGCAGAGTGTGCTGCGAATATGAAGGGGACACTTTCGTACTATGATCGTTCCCGGGGGTGGCATACGTGGCTAAGTCTTCGACGACGGAATAGATAATCCCCCACCGAGCCAAAACGAGATTACCGTCTATTTCACGGCTGAAAAACAATAAAGCTGCGGGAGCCGATGGAGTGCCGGTAGGGATTTTTATGGCTCGTGATGATGAG